>CM032165.1:29474086-29875387 GCA_018901935.1 Pugionium cornutum
CTTGGAGTTAGTGCACATGGATCTGATGGGACCTGTGTAGATAGAGAGTATTGCATGACGCAGGTATATCCTTATTCTTGTTGATGATTATTCAAGATATACATGGGCAATTCAACTCAAAACAGAAAAGGGAGGGATAGTGCAAATCCGCAGTGACCATGGGGGAGAATTCCAAAATGAAACATTGGAAGCCTTTGGTCAAAATCAAGAAATTAGGCATCAATACTTTGCTCCAAGAATACCTCAGCAAAATAGAGTTGTGGAACGCAAGAATAGAACCTTGCAGGAAATGGCACGAGCAATGATACATGGAAACAATGTCTCTCCAAGCTTTTGGGCTGAAGTTGTTAGTACTGCATGTTACATCATAAACCATGTGGATCAGGAGCATCTTGGTAAATTCGACTCTAGGAGCGATGTAGGCATGTTTCTGGGTCATTGTACTAATAGTATGGCGTTTCGATGTTATAACAGTAGAATTAGAACTGTTGCATATTATGTGAATGTGGTTTTTGATGATACCATGAGTTTCAACAGTGAGGAAGCTGTTCGCAAAGATGTGTTCTTAGAGATAAACTTGTCTCATTGTGTTACACATGCACCAGCAAGTGATGAAATTGATGATCAGTTGAGAAATGACAGCGAAAATATCATTGATTTAAGTATTAAAAAAGTACACGTTCACCGCAATCACTCCCCTAATGACGTCATAGGAGATATATTTGATTCTAGGCAAACCCGCCACAAGGAGATCAATTTCAAGGAAATGGTTAAACGGGTGTGTTTCATATCACATAGTGAACCAAAAGATGTTGGAGAAGCACTTCATGATGAGTTTTGGGTTGAGGCTATGCATAAAGAATTGGAACAGTATAAATGTTTGTATCGAGGAATGATTGTGAGTCTGTTGTATCTTACAGCAAGCAGACCCAATTTGTGTTTCAGTGTACAACTGTGTGCACATTACCAAGTCTGTCCTCGAGTTTCTCACATGATGGCGGTGATGAGAATTATAAAATATGTCAAAGGTACCGTAGACTATGGCCTCATTTTTTATAAGGACACTAACTTGAATCTTGTAGGATATTATGACGCTGATTGGGCTGGAAGCTTAGATGATCGGAAGAGTACTTCGGGAGGATGCCTTTTCCTAGGTAATAATCTTATATCTTGGCATAGTAAAAACCAAAATTGTGTGTCGTTGTCTACTACAGAGGCTGAATATATTGCTTTGGGAAGTTGTTGTACCCAATTACTGTGGATAGATCATATGCTAGCCGATTATGGTATGGTTGATCATCCCTTACATGTTTATTATGATAATAAAAATGCCATTGATATTTCAAAGAATCCGATTCAACACTTTCGCACCAAACATGTTGATATACGTCATCACTTTGTTCGACAATTGGTGGACAACAAGCGTGTGCTCATTCAACATGTTGCCTCAAAGAATCAGTTAGGTGACATTCTCACTAAGGCTCTGGATCTCAATTGCTTTGTGTTATTGCGCAAGGCACTTGGTGTTTCCGAACAGTGATCCCTTGCTGCGCATCAAGGAGTTTGGTTTCAGGTTTTTCTTACTCCTTGATAAATGTATTTGTTATAAAACCTCTTGTTGACACGTCTTTGTAGAGAGAGCTGCTTGTCATGGCTGTCTAAAAATAGACATTGTGTCACATTGTGCCTCGCCAGAATGACACTCATATTGGCTTAGGATGCACCACATTCTAATCTGAGCTTGATCACTGTCAGGATGGGCTTACTCATCTATAGTGCACACTTGTTCTCACATGTATGTTGCACATTTCGGCGTGTGTTACACACTGTTGTCTCTTATATATAACAAAAATATTGAATGAAAGGAGCAACAGTTGTGGGGGAAGAGTATAAAAAGAGTATACAAAAACTACGAAAGGAATGTGTGGTGTGTCAAGGTAGAATCATGTGTGACACAACCAACCAAAATGATGGATACTCGTTATGGACTAAGTTGCTACCACACCTTAGGCTGGCTTCGATCACTATCTTGATTGGACAAAGATAATCTATGTTCTTTAATGCGTTTGGAATGCGGTTGCAACCACAATCCATGCTAAACAAACATGGGACATGTGCAGTCTTTGTATTTGGTTGGTGTAATTGGTTTTACTCATCAAAAGGAGAATAAGTATGTTCTATGGAAGAGACAAGTGACTAGATGACTTGAAGATGGTCATGACAATGCGTAGACTACTCTGTAAAGATTATGGTGTGTGACAGCTACTCAGCTGAGAAATATCTACCATCATGTGCTGGTAAGTTGCATCGTTTCTTGTTGTTTCTTTTTAAAATGTTGTGGGGAATGCGTGGGGCCAAACTATTAGTGTGTGGCGGGATTGGTTCTCTTAGATCTATAAGCGTTATCCATGTGATTTTCTTTGGGAGCAACTGTTGGTGTGTAACACAGCCTAGGCACCAGTGTCACACAAGTTCTATGTTACACAACACTTGAGCTGTGTAACACAAGAATCGTAATTGGTACAATCGGGTTCAATTTAAAAAAAAAGGGTGGTTTCTCACACCTGTTTATATACTTCTAATGTTCTTTTTGGTGTGTACACGCAAACCCTAGGCGCCGTCTTCCCTTTCGCGATGTCCTCCACACGGTCGAAGTTGAGGAAGCACATGGTGGTTCTTAATTTATATTTGTACTATTTATCTTGCTTAAGGGTTTGTGTTTATCTGATAGTTCACACAAGCAGGGGGAGATTATGGCACTGGCCTGGTGATTTCGTTCTTTTATACTAGAACTAATGCTTCTATTGTGTTATACAACGTTGATGGTATTCAAGCAGTCCACAATTGATCGGGTGTTGTGGATTCTGTTTCGTTTAAAACATAGGTTTTAATTATGACATTTATGTCTTCCATACTTGCAAAATTTGTTGTGATGTCACATTCAGATAAACAGGGAGAGATTGTAGAAGTATAGAAAATGGAGCTAAATAAGAAAAAGGAAGCTGGGATATTTGGAATGCTGAACAAAAAAGAAAGAAGATATATTCTCAAGATGCAAGGATCTCTGAGAATGGAAATCGCATACTAGGGCTTCTGGTGAAGCATATATATGCAGTGATAGAGGACACGTCGTCCTCTAGGGTTTCTAGAGAGAGAAAACCTCGTGATAGAGAGAGTGTGTGAGTTGGGTGAGAAAAAATCGAGTGTCACATAGCTGCTGCTGTGTCAATGAGTTTTTGGGTAGAGTTAGAAATTGGTCAGTTTCAAGAGAGTGTAATCTTGTGTCAATCTGATTAGACAGAACTCTTAAGTGATTCCAACCCAAAGTGAATGAAAAACAGATGTAACACAACTGTTGGTGTGTCAGCGAGTTTGTGGATAGGTTTTAGAAATTGGTCAGTCCCAAAAAAATATAATATTGTGTCAATCTGATTAAACAAAACTATGAAAGTTTTGTTTAAATGATTCCTATTTGAATAAAGTATAGTTTTGTGAAAACTCTCTCTATTAATTCGAGTTCATTAGTATTATGGTTTTTCAATATAAACAAATATAGTAATTAACTGTAATTTTCGCGTTATTATAACAATTCTCCTCGTCAACAAACTTAATAAGATTTCATAAATCTGTGTTTAAGTAAAGTAAAAATATGAAGATTTTTATGTAAAGCAGGTAAGTTTGTTCTCTTTCAATTAGTTTGATAAATTTACCGAGTAACGTTATAGTACTTTCGTCGGTTTGAACGTCACGTCATATTAATTACTCGTATTAAACAATGTCTCTTTATTTAGTTCAGTTTAAGCGTTTTTAATGTTTTTGTTTCCATTATTCGGAAAGTTCATATATAAATGCATAAACATTAATAAACTTTAGAAAAAAGGTCTTTATTTATGATTCCACTAATATAATTAATTAGTTTTGTAACCACATGGTTTTGTGGACTCCCACTCAGTTCTTCTAATAGACTGTCTTCCTTTGTGATCTTCTATAGCCATTAATATGCATTTTTACTAGAATAATTCTTACTGATCTAATTTAAATTGTTTATAGGATTACCATTGCCAAAAAGTCTTTGGTTTAATAGTTCGTATGTGTATAAAAATACCGGAGATACTATGTTCAAATACTTTTGAAAACGGAAAATATTTATAATAGTTATATTTATTTGTTAGATGCGATTACAGCTACAGCAAATTGTTGTTTACTTATTTGTTATAGTTATTTGTTATAGTTATTTGCGATCAATCGCAGTGGTTAAATGATGCGGTCTATATCACATTTTTCACTGTTGATTAAAACAGTAGTGTAATTATAAATTTACGATCAATTGCAACCGTAACTGCTCGGAATAGACAAACGAACAATATATACTACAGTCACAGCCACAGTGTTAACTGCAGGCGTAACCATCAACGGCTGGCAAACAAACAAATCAATATTTTTTTAATCCAATGGCTTACAAACGAAAAAGATTAATATTTCTCTAATTTAGTGCCTAACAAATGAACAAGATTAATATTTTTCTAATCCAACGGTAGTATATGGACGATAAATTTAATAATTTAGATCTCAAAATGTAAATTATACAAATTCGTCTTCAAAATTTGTTTGGAACTAAAAATGATATTTCTTGATTAGTAAGTTTTGGATTTGTTAAATGATGTGAGATTTTTAGTATTATGATGTCGGAAATCCCAATCTTTCAAACTCAGTAGTAATATACATACCAAAGAATTTATATATTTATGGAATTAGTCGGAATCATTCGGATTATCAACGTTATAATAATCAAAACGCAGTGTTAGAGTTTTCACACATTAAATCCAAAAGTAAAGTAAGAGTGTTGTTGATACATTACCGAGTTAGATTGCACTTTATTCAATTTAGAGGTCATAATAATTACTTGTAGAAACTGTTTTAATATAGTTTTTTCTGTTGTCAATTTCGTATATATCAAATGCGAAAACATAAAAAGTTTAGAGAAAATTCTTTTATTTATCATTTCAATTATAACATAAGCTCAAATCCATCTTAATTAGTTCAATAACTATTTAGCTTAATGATTGATAGCTTCATCGACATAGGATACTTGAAGCTTCGACACTTTCTTCACCGACAAGGCAGAGAGATTGCAGGCTTTTGGGAGAGGACCCTTTCCTTTGTACGCTTTGCACACTTCCGACACAAATTCTTCTATATTCTGAAAATCTCAAAACAATATATTAATTATTTGATTATAAAAAAAAATAAAAATGAAGTCAATATTATTTCATGAAAACAAAAGTTATACGTCATAGAGTGGCTTGCCGTCGACTGTGACCCATGGTACGTATTCATGCTCCGGTTTCAAATTCAATGTTTGGTTTGCATACTCAAGTATGAGCTAAAATAACAAAACGAAAGAAAAAAGTTGTTATATAATTACAATGTATTATGTATATTATAATTGTTTTTTATGTTAACTTACATTTTTAGAAAGATCACCATTGTAACAATCTTTAATGGCTTTTTCACCTCCATATTTCTTAATACATGATGATTCCCAATTATTTGTGTTCTTTTCAACACACCTTATGAACCAATAATGCATTTTCTGATCGGGCCAAGTATTTATGGCACAAGCTTCAAGAGCATTTAGTTTACATTCTTCTTCACCATGCTTCACATAAAAAGTCCCAAAACATAATTAATAATAGAATGATATTTTAAAATAATATTTTATAAAAAAATTTAAATATAAAATTTCAAAAATAACACAAATTATTTTATAAAAATATATATTATTATAGATAAATTATAAATATAAAAAATATTATATTTGAGTTTTTTATTTAAAAAAAAACTTTAAAATATTTTAATATTATATTTGTGTTATTTTGAAAATTTAAACTAAACTGTATTATATTTAGAACAAAAAAATGCTATATGTGTCAATTGTTCTTGATAATAACAATTTATAATATGATAAAAATAATTCAAAATATCAACAAGAAAAAGGTGGAAGTTGAAAAGAACCTGGCAAGTGACAGTTAGATCATCGGAGACATGAGCGTTACCGAAAGGAACGAGCTTGAGATCGGCGATTGTGTAGAGATCGGAGTTGAAGATTTTGATTAGATCATCGGCGATGAAACTCTGACAGGATGGACAAAGTGATTCATAGTAAAGATTAAGCTTCACTTTGTCTGATTCTCCAGTTATGAGGTTGTCTGAGAATGTGAACATGAGGAAGTAAGCTAAGAAGAAGAAGAACAAAATCTTGTTTGAAGATGAAGGAGAAGACAAAAAAGCCATTGTTAAAGAAAAATATTTCTTACTTAAGAGTTTGAATTTGAGTGGCTCATCACGAAAGCCTTGTGAAATTTATAGATAAAGCTTTTTACCGTTAGACTGTCACTTGTTTTTTTTTTTTACTTAGTTGGCAACATTTTTCACGTGAGGTCTATTTTTTTTATTTATTTTGTTTATAGTAATTTTCTTTTTCAATTAGATCACACCGAATTGAATTAATAATTTAATAGTATATTTATATTCACACCATTTGTTAGAAAAATATTCGCATATTATATAATATTATTTATTACTAAATATAAATTAAATATTTATATAATTTTAATTATTTTTAATAATAATTTTTGTATATATAGATTAAAAAAATAAAAATAATTATTTTTATGAATTTAATAATATTTTTTTATTTTAATAAAAAATATTAATTCTCTTACCAAATTAATAAGAATGACATATATCGTAATTATTATAGTAACTTAAACTCATTTATATATTTATTTAAAACTCATTCTAATGATAACACGTCATCATGACATTTATGTTAATAACACGTTAAATTAAGATTATTTTATTAAAACGATATTCAAATAATATATTAGGGATTTTTCTATAAAAAATATCAATAATCTAATATTTTCATACGAAAAAAATACAAATGTTTTGTGACATATATAGATCACGTTTTTTAACGGTTACACTATCATTTTTTACTTTGTTGGTAACATTTTCCAAGTAAAGTCTTTTTGACTTTTTTATCCATAGTAACTTCTTATTTTTTATAATTTGAGTTATAATATTCTGATCTAATAATTTAATATTCTCATTCAAGAAACAAAAAAATGAAATAAAATTCTAAATTTTTATGATGCATATAAAAATGGTGTAACCACTTATGTAGTTGCTCTTTCCAAACTTCTATTAATTAGATACTTACAATGGTAATACTCAATTATTTAAATTATAAATAAAAAATATTGTTTTGAACATTTTTTCTAAAAATAGGTTAGTTTTGGAATTTCAAACTTTATTTCAAAAAATAGGCTGTAAACACATTCTTACTTTGCTTGAGATCAAGATTGGCTCTATATTTAAACTTTTCTAAAGTAATTCCTATGCAAGTTGAATATTGGACCATACTAATATAATTATAATATATCTTGAATATTTAGTTTATAATAAAATGTTCATTAATCACTATAACTGTAAATAGATATTAAATTTAAAAGATAAAATTTTGTGGAATTAACATTCATAAATATTTTTTTAAAATTAACCCATTTGTTTTGAGTGGAATGGAACCACACATAAATAAAAAAAAAAAATCAATTATCATTATACAACTTTGAAGAGCAATCAATGAATGTACTCTATGGTCCTAAGTGATACACAAACAATTGAATTGATGGAATATATAGTAAATTCATCATCAAAATTGTAAAGGAATATTTCTCTTGAATTTTTGTTAATTTTTTTGTGGGATGAGTACGTAGAAATTTCATTCCATTCAAGACAAGTGGTTTAATTTTATCAAAAAAATTTATGAATTTTTATTCCACAATATTTGATCCGTTAAATTTGACATTCATTTGCAATCTATATTCTCATTAATCATATTTCATTAATTTCTTTTAGATCAATTCCATTTTCATCATTTAGAGCCTATAATTATTGATTAGTGAATATCACATTCTAAGTCTAGATTTAAAATTGTACTTATGCTATAGATAGTTATGTTTTTATAAATAGTATAACATAATAACAAATAAAATATAAAATAAACTATGAGTCGGTTTTGATGCATCTTTCAAATTGTAGTATTTGGTTAAACTTTAATTATAATAAGTTCAAGTTGATGTCGTATTTGAACCAAATAAAGATATATTTTTTACCCTTTTTAATATAATGACATTCACGTAAGTTTGATTCAGACCAACTTTCCGTTTCACTGAAAAATAAAAAATTTTAAAGTTTCGGTTAGCAATAAAATTTGCATTCTTCTGACAAGATTAAAAACGTTAGAGAGTAAATCATTATTTACTTTCATTTTTAACATATTTTGAGATACATGAAGAAAAATACCCTAGATTAGCACTAAATAAAGTTTTAGTGCCAATAATAGCACTCAATTTAAAAACTCACACAAATAGTATTTTAACAAATGAAAAAGACTAAAATATTCATAATTTTAGTCAAGGTTCGATCATCTTCCCAATTAAAAATTTTGTTATTTTAATTGCATGAATGTATATATATTAAATAAAATATAATATATTGATTAGCTATAGTATCACATTGGTTACACACTCCTTCTCTACTAATATGTGTCCAAAGTTCGATCTCCCTCCAGAGTTATTATAAACCTTTTGTTATTTTACTTAAAGTATTGTATATATATTAAACAAAATATTATATGTTGATTAGTTACATCAGCATATTGGTTACATACTCTTTCTCTTACCCAATTGTCTAAGTTTTGATTTGTATAATTGCAACTTTTAGTTTTTTATTTTATTTTATTTAATTATTTTATTTAGGAAACGTTTTCTTAATATTAATAAATTTTTACTTAATTTAGGTTATTAGCCACATTTTATACAAAATTTAAGAAGGTTTTATCAAAATTTAGGAAGTATCTCTTGCGTTTTAAGAATTCTTTCTTAAAACGTGAAATTAAATGAGTAAGAGTGTGTATTCATGAGATTGTTCTACTTGTTTTCATCAAAAGTGTTTATCCAAAAAACATCAGCAATAGTGTTTATCCAAAAAACATCAGCAATAATGTTTATCAACAATCACAGATATAAGTCATAAACGAAAACATCAAAATGAAAATATCCAAACTAAAATTTATCACCAAATTCATGAAAAATGTCAAATGCCAGCTTTGTTCTTATGTCTTCTTTTGCGGCATCCTGTAGCTTTGACATATTTTTAATATCTATTGAATGACATTCAATCATTTTGAGCACAAAAAGAGAACAATAGATATCGGGTTTTGTCATAAAAAAAATAGTTTTGCACCTCTCTCAAAAACTTATTAACGCGGTCAATCTTTTTACATGAGAATTTTCACATCAATATCCTGAAATTGGAAGATAATAATTTTGCAATCACCAAAATTTAGAAAGTTTTTTTAAGATACCATTGGAAAATTTAAACAGGAAGATAAATTTATGATGTAAAGAAAAAAGTATAATTTAAACTAAATACAGATATATATATATATACAAAACAAAATGTTTATATGTCAATTAGTTACAGTAACATATTGGTTACATACTCCTTTTATTATTTAATAGACCAAGGTTCGAATCCTCCCTTGTGAGCTGATTTAAAAATTTTGCAGAATATGAAGTTAAAGAGATAAATAAAGTTATTTTAGTATTTTTCACTTAAAAAATGCTAGTTGTGGGAATTTAGGTTTGGGATGCTAATTTAGTCATTAAAATATTTTTTAGTGCTAAATTAGTCAATTTCCCATAAATGAATCATATAATTAGACAGTTGAAATATACACTAAGTAGATTTATACCCACGGTTTACATAAAAAAAATATGCATAAATTATATAATATTATTTATTAGTAAATATAAATTACATATTTATATAATTTTTATTTTTATTTAAAATTATTTTTAATAATTAATTTTTGGATATATAAATTAAAAAATAAAAATAACTGCTTGTAATAATATATTTTAGTTAGTTTAATAAATATATTAATTTTCTAACCAAATTAATAACAATGACATATATTGTAATTATTTTAGTAACTTAGACTTATTTATATATTTATTTGAAACTTAGTATGATGATAACACGTTAACATGATATTTCTGTTAATAATACGTTAGGGTAAAATTTTTTTTTTTTAATATTTTTCAAATAATATATTAGAGATACTATTAAAAATCCGAAAAAGACATTAGATTTATATGACACATTAGTCCTTATTTTGAATTAGAAATTCAGAAAAAATGATTTTACTATTTTACATTGAATATTACAAATAACACTTTTTAGTTTTTGTTCCAAATTTAATATTATAAAATTAAAATTCCAAAAAGATAACATATAAATTATTGTGTGAAAATACTTATTTACAATAAATAAATTATCAACTAAATGAAAAATTATGTTGTGTTTTATTTTTTTTTTAATTTAAGGTTTATACTTTTTCTATTACAAAATATTTTATATTAATATTAAATTTGTTTTGTTTTGAAAATTTAAAGCAGTGTTGTTACAATTGGAATAATAACTTAAAATAGTGATATTTTGGTCGGCGAGATACATGGGACTTGTCGGTCCCCGTGAAATAAAACAAACCTTCCATCGATTTTCTTCTCAATCTGTGGGAGATCCGAGGCCATTGATCCGGAGTTGTTCCGGTTTTTGTCCTATCATCGGTTTGATCGGAAAGGTGGTGGTCGTCTGCATCCTGCAAGTGCTGACCGGCAATGTTCCTCCACGGAGCGACTGTGGGCTCCTGCGACATCTTCATTTGGGCCATATGTTACGGGTAGGGAAGATCGTAACGGCCCATAATTTGAAAATTCTCCCTATGTTCTATTCTCTGGTTAAATTTTTGTTTTTAGAAAAAGGTATTTATTTACGATTTCACTATTATAAATAATTAGTTTTGTAACCACATGGTTTTGTGAACTCCCACTCAGCTCTTCTAAGACTGTTTTCGTTTGTGATCTTAATATAGCCATTAATACGCATTTTTACTAGAATGATTCTTACTGATCTAATTTAAATTGTTTATAGGATTACCATTACCAAAAAATCTTTGGTTTAATAGTTCGTATGTGTATAAAGATACCAGAGATATTAGGTTCAAATACTCTTCAAAAGAAAAAATATTTATAATAATTATGTTTATTTGTTAGATACGACTATTATTGTTATAGATTGTTATTTATTTATTTGCCGTAGTTATATGTGGTCAATCGCATCAGTTAGATGTTGTGGTATACATCATATTTTTTCACCGCTAATTAAAACATCAATACGATTAAAAACTTACGATCGATCGCAGCTACAACCACTAACGATAGACAAATGAACAATATATACCACAACTACAGCCGCAGTGTTAATCGCAGCCGCAGCTACAAGCGGCTCACAAATGAATAAAATTAATATTTTTTAATCCAACCGTCGATAAACGAACAATACTAATATTTTTCTAACTTTGTGGTAGTATGTGGACAATAAATTTAATAATTTAGTTCTGTAAATTTATGCAAATTCGCGTTCAATTTTTGTTTGGAACTAAAAATGATATTTCTTGATTAGTAAGTTTTGTATTTGTTAGATGATGTGAGGTTCTTAGTATTATGATGTCGGAAATCCCAATCTTTCAAACTCACTAGTAATATACATACCAACGAATTTATATATTTATGGAATTAGTCGGATTCATTCGGATTATCAATGTGATAATAAAAAGTTTAGAGAAAATTCTTTTATTTATCATTCCAATTATAACGTAAGCTCAAATCCATCTTAATTAGTTCAATAACTATTTAGCTTAATGATTGATAGCTTTATCGACATAGGAAACTTGAAGCTTCGACACTTTCTTCACAGACAAGGCAGAAGGATTGCAGGCTTTTGGGAGAGGACCCTTTCCTTTGTACGCTTTACACACTTCCGACACAAATTCTTCCATATTCTGAAAATCTCAAAACAATATATTAATTAATTGATTATAAAAAAATAAAAAATGAAGTCAATATTATTTCATGAAAACAAAAGTTATACGTCATAGAGTGGCTTGCCGTCGACTGTGACCCATGGTACGTATTCATGCTCCGGTTTCAAATTCAATGTTTGGTTTGCATACTCAAGTATGAGCTAAAATAACAAAAAATGAAGAAAAAAGTTGTTATATAATTACAATGTATTATGTATATTATAATTGTTTTTTATGTTAACTTACATTTTTAGAAAGATCACCATTGTAACAATCTTTAATGGCTTTTTCACCTCCATATTTCTTAATACATGATGATTCCCAATTATTTGTGTTCTTTTCAACACACCTTATGAACCAATAATGCATTTTCTGATCGGGCCAAGTATTTATGGCACAAGCTTCAAGAGCATTTAGTTTACATTCTTCTTCACCATGCTTCACATAAAAAGTCCCAAAACATAATTAATAACAGATTTAAAATAGTATTTTTAAAAAAATTTTGTTCTAAATTTAACACTAAACATAAAATTTTAAAAATATCATAAATTATATTGTATCATAAACAAAAAATATTATATTTGTACTCTCTTTTTTTATTAAAAAGAAACTTTAAAATATTTTAATATTATATTTATGATATTTTAGAAATTTAAACTAAATTGTATTATATTTAGAACAAAAAAAATATTATATTTGTCAATTGTTCTTGATAATAACAAATTGTAATATGATAAAAATAGGAAAAATAATTAAAATATCAACAAGAAAAAGGTGGAAGTTGAAAAGAACCTGGCAAGTGACAGTTAGATCGTCGGAGATCTGAGCGTTACCGAAAGGAACGAGCTTGAGATCGGTGATTGTGTAGAGATCGGAGTTGAAGATTTTGATTAGATCATCGACAATGAAACTCTGACAGAATGGACAAAGTGATTCGTAGTAAAGATTAAGTTTCACTTTGTCTGATTCTCCAGTTATGAGGTTGTCTGAGAATGTGAACATGAGGAAGTAAGCTAAGAAGAAGAAGAACAAAATCTTGTTTGAAGATGAAGAAGAAGACGAAAAAGCCATTGTTAAAGAAAAAATATTTCTTAGTTAAGAGTTTGAATATGAGTGGCTCATGACGAATGTCATGTGACATTTATAGATAACGTTTTTTACCGTTAGACTGTCACTTGTTTTTTTTTACTTAGTTGACAACATTTTTCACGTGAGGTCTATTTTTTTATTTCTTTTGTTCATAGTAACTTTTTTTTTCAATCACACCAAACTGATTTAATAATTTAATATTATTCACATCGGGAAAAATATTTATATATTATATAATATTATTTATTATTAAATATAAATTAAATACTTATATAATTTTAACTATTTTTAATAATAATTTTTGTACATATAGATTAAGAAAATAAAAATAATTATTTTTACAAATTTAATAATTTTTGTATTAGTTTAATAAAATATATTGGTTTTGTAACCAAATTAATAACAATTACATATATCATAATTATTTTAGTAATTTAATCTCATTTATATATTTATTTGAAATTCATTGTAATGATAGCATGTCAGTATAACATTTTTGTTAATAAAATAACAGGGTAAAATTATTTTATTAAAATGATAATTAAATAATATATTAGAGATTTTTTATAAAAAAATCAATAGTCTAATATTTTTAAACAAAAAATATAAATGTTTTGTGACATATATAGATAACGTGTTTTACCTTTACACTGTCATTTTTTACGTTATTGGTAAAAAATTTCAAGTGAGGTCTATTTTTGACTTTTTTATCCATAGTAACTTTCTATTTTTTATAACTTAAATTATAATGTTCTGATCTAATAATTCAATATATTCATATGAAAAACGAAAAAAGTGAAATCAAATTTTAAATTTCTAGGATATAAAAATGGTGTAACCTGTGATACACTTGGTCCTTCCAAACTTGGTAATACTTATTAAAATTATAAATAGAAAAGATTGTTTTGAACATTTTTTCTAAAGATAGGTTGGTTTTGGAATTTCAAGTTATTTCAAAAAAATAGGCTGTAAACACATTCTTACTTTGCTTGGGATCAAGGTTGGCTCTATATTTAATCTTTTCTAAAGTAATTCCTATGCAAGTTGAAGATTGGACCATACTAATATAATTATAATATATCTTGAATATTTAGTTTCTAATAAAATGTTCATTAATCACTATAACTGCAAATAGATATTAAATTTAAAAAATAAAATTTTGTGAAATTAACATTCATAAATATTTTTTTTTTAAATGGACAACGCAATCACTAAAAAAACAGAAATTCTCTCGAGAGAGAATGGGCAGTTACGAGTTTTCAAACTCAAATGCCTGAAACGGCTGCAAATAGCGAGATCTCGGCCTCCGTATGTCACCGGGAAAGGAAAGAAAAGCGAATCCAACGGGATCTGGGACAAGCAGAGGGAAGGAATCCGTTTCAAGGAAGATCGCATGGATCATGCGATCAAATCTGACCTGCACCCATCTCCTGCTGCAAATCGGGAAAGTTTCCAAAATCACAAATCGAATCTTCAAAACGGAGACAAAGAAGGGAGGGACGACAATCACGGCTCAATCACCCTGTTTCCTTTGGGAAAGCGAATCCGATCGATGGCCGTGAACTCAGCCCTGAAAGGGACTAAATAGGGATGCCCGACGCCATCCTCTTCTCATCACAGAAAACCCTATCAAGCCACATCTCCATAATCCTCCCAGAAAGAGATTCACTCGCCACTACCCACACCCCCGAGAGCTTTCTCTCTCAATCGAGAGAGCCCTTTAAGCGGAAGAACCTCCGATCTTTTCTCAGCAAATCACCCACGGTATCTCCTCCGAGATTCTATCTGTGCCGGTGAACACTTGCCGGATTTTCTCCCGAACCTTCCTCTACCGTACTCGACCGAGCGGCATAGAAAACGTTATCGCCGGAAATCATCTCCGACGTGACCCTCGACAGAAGACACACGTTACTTGTTTACTGTCGTTTCTCTCAATTCTGGTTAATCCACTTAACCGGTTTAAGGAATTCATATACTCGGTTCCCTACTTAATTGTCCTTGGTCCGGTTCGGTTCGATCCTCCTTGTTATCCCAATAACAAAAATCTCCAAACCAACATAACCATGATAATTTCCGGGTTTTTGGTTACCAAAAATTGTGGAGAAATGAAAAAATACCCACCAATCAAAATAAGGGCATTCGACAACTCTGAGGTACTCAAGCGATTTGAGATCACTTTGGTGGGAAGAGTTCTGAATATGGCCATGCAGGGTCATAGGGTCCGCACTTTTATGACCCTCCTACCATCCATCAAGAGCTGCGAGGGACGTGTCCAAGGACAGGAACTGAGCCATGGGCGGTTCATGTTCAGGTTCAATTCCGAGGAGGACATTAAATCTGTCCTTGAGAAACGCCCCTACCACTTTGACCAATGGATGACCACCCTGTAGAGGTGGGTCCCAAGCATCAAACCATATTTCCCATCAACAATCCTATTCTGGATAAGGATTGTGGGAATCCCGACGCACTAGTGGGCTGAAGAGACGATCGTGGACATAGGCCAGGCTATGGGAGAACTACACCAATATGACGTAGAAGAATCAAAAATAAGAGTGTCCATAAGCGTAGACGACCCACTCATCTTCGCAAGGGACCTAGAGTTTGCAAACGGCGACGTAGTCACGATGACTTTTGACTATGAAAAGCTCTCAAAATTCTGCGACCGCTGCTTCCGCATCACCCATGATGAAAAACACTGCCCTGACAAAAGGATAGAGTCTAAAAAGGAGCTACCTCCCCCACCCCCACCTCCGCCATCACCCCCGAGGAGAATGGTGGAGGAGTTTCGGCCAAGGAGACCGAACATCAGGCCTTCGAATGGAATATGGAAAGCAAAAGGGAGGGCCCCCATACCCCCGCCGATAAAGAGATCGACAAGGCATCTACCAACCAGGAGGGCACTTAAATTCGACGACCCATCGCCCAAACAAGTGGAGGGTGCCAAACAAAACAAACCGGCGCTAGGGCGCTTGGAAAAACGGGGTACGGATGCAAACCGAAGCAGGGCCAGTGGAGAGAAGAGGCCATCCTGGTAGAAGGAGACAGAGGAGGAAGCCCGTCAAGCAAACAGGAAAATCATGAGATGCTCTTCATCCAACAACGTCAACCCACTAACAGAAAATGTTGTTCTTCCTCAATTTCAGGTGGAGTCAAGGGACACGAGGGAGGGAGTGAACCCGAAAGAGATAATATCCCCCATGAGAGATATTCTCACGGGTGGAACAAACAAACTTGGAAAAAGAGACTCCTCCAGGCTGGAGGAGAGGATATCAAAGGCGCTTCAAGCAAAGAAAAAGATTGGTAGAAGCCCGTTTAGAGCATCCAAACTGAGGAAAGCCTCTATCATGTATTTCGGAGAGGCCAGAAGTCTCAGCAAAGCTGGCCAAACAAAAGACAAAGGAAAAATGACGTCCACCTTAGAGACGGAGCCCAAGGAAGGGGGAAAATCTGAGGAGACAAAGGATCCGGTGGTCAAGGCGAGACCACCGGAGGGGACCAAATGATACTCAGTTGGAACTGCCACGGAGCAGGAAGCTACCTGGCAGTTCGGCGACTGTGGGAACTTCGTAAGAAGTTGTTCCCGGGGATACTATTCTTAATGGAAATAAAGAAATCTCGGAGCTTCATTCAGGATATGCAAGCTCATTTAGGTTAGGATTTTCTTTTCACGGTTGAACCATCTGGCCTTAGCGGTGGCTTGACCCTGATGGTGCTAGCTGTTCTTAATGTTCAAGTACTTTTTTTCAATAAAAACATCATCGATGTAACCGCTACTATTGATGGCAATAAGATTTTTATATCTTTTGTTTACGGAGACCCTATTAGAAATATGCAGAACAATGTCTAGGAACGCCTAACACGAACTGGGCTAACCAGATCAGATCCATGGCTAATGTTAGGTGATTTCAATGAAATCAACAGAAATCATGAAAAATCGGTGGCAGAACCCGCCCTGAAAGCAGTTTTCTGGAATTCCTTAACATGCAAGGGAATTGCGGAATGACTGATTTCCCTTACAGAGGGAATAATATGTCTTAGTACGGAAGAAGAGGCACAAATGTTATCCAATGCCAACTCGACAGGGCAATGGGAAATGAGGAATGGCACGACACTTTCCCCCATACCAAGACAGAATACCTCTGGTTCCGTGGATCAGACCACCAACCTATATGCATCAAGATTTGCCCACACTTTGAGGATAGGATACACAGATTCCGCTTTGATAAACGCTGGCTAACAAAACCACATTTCGAGGAGGCGGTCTAGAAGGGATGGTTCCACCATACCGACACACGGGGAACTACGATCAAAGATCGCATCTTCAGATGTCGCAATTCCATTTCCCAATGGAGACGTAGTGCAAATATGGACTCATCTCAGGCCATCGAGGACCTAAAGGACAAACTGGAGAAGACGCAGTCATCATACACATCCACTACCGAAGAGATACTCCAAATTAAAAAAGCTTTATGTGAGGCTATCTACGATGAGGAAGTATTCTGGAAGCAAAAAAGTCGGGCACTGTGGCTGAAGGAGGGTCACCAAAATACCAAATTCTTCCACTCATCGAAAAAACTAAGAAGAGCAAGGAACCGCATATCCGGCCTAAGGGATAAGCACGGGGTGTGGATGGAGAAAAAATCGAGAATCGAAAAGGTGGCGATGGAATACTTTGAAGACCTCTTCTCAGCATCACAAGTATCCGATCTAGAGCTGGCATTGTCAGCCCTATCCCCCAGAATTAGCCCTGAAATGAACGACCAGTTGGAGCGGCCTATATCAAGAGAGGAAGTCAAAGAAGCCATTTTCGCAATGCACCCGGAGAAGGCCCCTGGTCCAAATGGGATGACAGCCCTATTTTTCCAAAAATGCTGGGACCTTATAGGGGACCAACTGGTGGAAATGATAGAGAAGTTCATGATGCAAGGGATTCTGGATCCTCATCTGAACGAGACCCACATATGTCTGATCCCGAAAAAAGACACACCCAGAGACATGGTGGACTTTCGTCCAATAAGCTTGTGCAATATCTGTTATAAGATAATCTCGAAAGTCCTCTGCCAAAGACTGAAGGAAATATTACCAGCCTTGATCTCAGAGACACAGTCAGCCTTCGTGCCTGGTCGGGTGATTTCTAACAATATACTTATCGCTCAGGAGGTTTTCCACGCTTTGAACTCAAAGCCAGCCTGCCAAACGGGATACCTCGCAATAAAAACAAACATGAGTAAGGCTTATAACAGAGTAGAGTGGGGCTTTTTATCAACTTTAATGGAAAAGCTGGGATTCTCCAAACGATGGAGTGACTGGATAATGACATGCGTCACAACGGTTACATACCGTGTGTTAATTAACGGAAAGCCCATAGGTCGGATAACTTCGCAGAGAGGACTCCGACAAGGCGACCCACTATCACCATACCTCTTTATCCTATGCACTGAGGCCCTAATAGCCAATATGAATGCGGAGGAGACCATAAAAACTATCACGGGAATTCGTATTGCACCATCAAGCCCACCAATATCACACTTGCTCTTTGTAGACGATAACCTCTTTTTCTGCAAGGCTTCAACGGACCAATGTGTGGCCCTCTCCAGAACGCTGGAGATTTATTGTAATGCATCGGGACAACAGATTAACTACGGAAAATCTACTATAGTCTTTGGAAAGAAGGTGCCGCCCGACACCCAACAAGCCATTCAAGAAATAGTGAAGATAAAAGGAGATGGAGGTATGGGGAGGTATCTGGGAATACCAGAGAACCTAAAGGGGTCCAAAGCCCAAATATTTGCCTACGTCAGAGACAGAATTCAACAAAGAATAAATGGATGGTCATCAAGACTCCTGTCACGAGGAGGGAAGGAAGTAATGATCAAATCAGTGGCGATGGCAATCCCAACTTATGTTATGTCCTGTTTTTTGTTCCCCAAATCCCTATGCAAGAAACTCACCAGTGCAATCAGCAATTTTTGGTGGATGTCTGGCAACTCAGGAACAAGAATCCACTAGCTCTCGTGGGAGTCCCTATGCCTTTCTAAATCAGAGGGTGGGATGGGATTTAAAAACCTAGAAAATTTTAACAAAGCACTGCTCACAAAACAGCTTTGGCGTATACAGAGTTTCCCCAACTCCTTGGTAGCTCGGGTCATGAAGAGCCGATATTTTAGAGCAACACACGTCCTCTAGGCAAAGAAGCCATATAGGCCGTCCTATGGCTGGAGAAGCATATGGTCGGCAATATATGTGATAATCCAAGGAACCCGGAAAATCTTGGGAAACAATCATCAAGACAACATATGGATGGATCCTTGGATCCCCGACCACTACCCACGACCTCCAAACAATCTACATCAAGCCAGTTATCCAAACCTCAAGATCGACGACCTTATCGATCAAGTCACGGGTCGCTGGAATATCCATCAGCTGAAAAGATTCTTTGCACTGGAGGATGTGAGCATAATTACCACCATCCCACCAAACACACGGATGGAAAAAAATAGGCTATGTTGCACTTCACAAAGACGGGGGTATACTTAGTCAAATCAGGTTATGAGACCCTCCAGAAATATGGATCACCAAATGTGAAATTTCTCCAACAAAGGCCCTCGCTTTCCCCGCTAAAACAAGCGATATGGAAGCTCAAAATACCAAAGAAGATACAACACTTCCTCTGGCAATGCCTATCAGGAGCAGTACCTACCTACGAGAGACTTCAATACCGCCACATTCGTGATGACAGTACTTGTGAAATCTGTGGCTCCGCCACTTAATGTATCAACCATGCCCTGTTTCTGTGTCCACCGGCTCGTCAAACGTGGGCGCTATCCGATATCCCCTCGGCACCTTCAGTCTTTCCTCTAGAGAATCTTTTCAGGAATTTTGACTACCTGCTCTGGCGCACACCAGGGGATGCCCAAGGGGAATCAGACACCACAATATTCCCATGGGTTTTGTGGTTCCTCTGGAAGACACGAAACGACAAAATATTCAACAACATACAACGAACAACCATTGATATCTTGAACAAGGCACTACGAGAAAGGGACCTTTGGCAATCATCAACAAACCAAGAGGAAACATAGGAAGAAAAGGAAATACAAGTCATAGCACAGACCCAGACTGATGGGTGTCTACCCACCTTCCGTTGCTACATCGATGGCTCATGGAAGGAGGGAGAATCTACCTCGGGGATCGGCTGGATCTTGAAGCTACAAGATGACACCAGTGACCTTGTGGGCATGAGAGGAGTACACAGAGGTTTAACCCCACTTCATATGGAGTTTGAGGGACTGCGATCCGCAATGAAAAGCTTACACACCATGCAGAGGTTCTGCACCAGCTTCATTACAGACTCAAAGGACCTGATTAGGCTAATTACCGATCCGCAAGGATGGCCTGCTTTCGCAACAGAGATAACGGAATTCGAAGCACTCCGACAACACTTTCTGGGATTCTCCCTCAGCTATCGGCCGAGGGAAGATAACCAACATGCAGATCTTTTGGCAAAACAGGCGCGAAATAGGAAAGTGATCTTCTCTTATGTAGGCACTTCAATACCGTATTGGTTTGAAGATACGTTACGTATCTTCTGATCGACTACTAATTGTATTGCATACTCCGTGACCAAAAAAAA
This sequence comes from Pugionium cornutum, assembly GCA_018901935.1. Taxonomy (NCBI): domain Eukaryota; kingdom Viridiplantae; phylum Streptophyta; class Magnoliopsida; order Brassicales; family Brassicaceae; genus Pugionium; species Pugionium cornutum. The sequence continues at coordinate 29,494,804 of CM032165.1, forward strand.
TATTTTTTTTAAACTAAACCATTTGTTTTGAATGGAATGGAACCACATATAAATTAATAAAAATCAATTATCATTATACAACTTTGAAGAGAATTTACTCTATGGCCCTAAGTGATACACAAACAATTGAATTGATGGAATATATAGTAAATTCATCATCAAAATTGTACAGGAATATTTCTCTTGAATTTTTTTTTTTGGAATGATTACGTAGAATAGTTATTTCATTCCATTCAAGACAAGTGGTTTAATTTTATCAAAAAATTTATGAATTTTTATTCCATTCATTTATTTTCGATCAATTCCATTTTCATCATTTAGAGCCTATAATTATTGATTAGTGAAGATCACATTCTAAGTGTAGATTTAAAATTGTACTTATGCTATATATAGTAATGTTTTTATATAGTTATGTTTTTATAAATAGTATAACATAATAACAAATAAAATATAAAATAAACTATGAGTCAGTCTTGATGCATGATATTTTCTTTTAAAATTTTGTAAATCTAAATTTTCAAATTTATCACATGATATTTCAAATTCTAGCATGAATTCTCTACACAAACATCAACTATTAACCTACAACACATAACAACAAAAACTAGCAACTATTTTATACCATTAGATCGAATCCAATCTCCTTATTTTTGAATTTATTATAACTTTTACGTGCTTTTGATATGTATATAAACTATGTTAATAGCAATTTTATTTTTTTTAAATATTTCAAAATTTTTATTTTATTTAGGTAATTTATTTACAAAGCAGACTTCATGAAGTCTGCTTCAGCCGGAATAAACTGTTTTTCTCACCAAAGCAGACTTCTCGGAGAAGTCTACTTCAACCGGAATAAACTGTTTTTCTCACCAAAGCAGACTTCTCCGAGAAGTATGCGAGGTTTATTCCGACCAAAGCAGACTTCTCGGAGAAGTCTGCTTTGATCGGAATAAACCTTGCAGACTTCGTGAAGTCTGCTTCAACCGAAATAAACTGTTTTTCTCACCAAAGCAGACTTCGTGAAGTCTGCTTCAGCCGGAATAAACTGTTTTTCCTACCAAAGTAGACTTCTCCGAGAAGTCTGCTTTGATAACAAAAAAACACGCAGGGACTGAAACGTAATTGACATTTCGACATTATTTTTTAGACCAAAGGAATGTTCAGTAATTTCTCCACCCTCATAGGTTAGTTTTGTAAAAAAAATGTAAATTGTCAAACTTACATTTGAAGTCAAGTTTTAGGTCATTTTTAGCAATTCTCCCTTAATCATATTCCATTCATTTATTTTCGATGAATTCCATTTTCATCATTTAGAGCCTATAATTATTGATTAGTGAAGATCACATTCTAAGTCTAGATTTAAAATTGTACTTATGCTATATATAGTTATGTTTTTATAAATAGTATAACATAATAACAAATAAAATATAAAATAAACTATGAGTCAGTCTTGATGCATCTTTCAAATTGTAGTATTTGGTTAAACTTTAATTATAATAAGTTCAAGTTGATGTCGTATTTGAACCAAATAAAGATATACTTTTTACCCTTTTTAATATAATGACATTCACGTAAGTTTGAATCAGACCAACTTTCCGTTTCACTAAAAAATAAAATAAAAATTCAAAGTTTCGGTTAGTAATAAAATTTGCATTCTTCTGACAAGATTAACCACGTGAGAGAGTAAATCATTATTTACTTTCATTTTTAACATATTTTGAGATACATGAATCATATAATTAGAAAGTTGAAATATACACTAACTACATTTATATCCACATCCAATGTAGGAGAAATATCCATAAATTATATAATATTATTTATAAGTAAATGTAAATTAGATATTTATATAATTTTTATTTTTATTTAAAATTATTTTTAATATTAATTTTGTATATATAAACTAAGTAAATAAAAATAGTTGTTTTTACGAATTTATTAATATTTTTAATTAGTTTAATAAAATATATTGATTATTAAAATAAATTAATAATAATGACATATATTGTAATTATTATAATAACTTAAATCTATTTATATATTTATTTGAAACTTATCGTACTGATAACACGTTAGCATGATATTTCTATTAATAACACGTTAGGGTAAAATTATTTTTTTAAATGTTTTTCAAATAATATATTAGAGATATTATTAAAAATCTGAGAAATACATTAAATGTATTTAAATGACACTTTAGTCTTTATTTAGAATTAGAAATTCAGAAAAAATGATTTTACTATTTTACATTGAATATTACAAATAACATTTTTTAATCTTTGTTCCACTTTTAATATATTAAAATTAAAATTCCAAAAAAATAATATATAAATTATTGTGTGAAAATATTTATTTACCATAAATAAATTATCAATTAAATGAAAAATTAATGTGTGTTTTATTTTTTTTAATTTAAGGTTTATACTTTTTCTATTACAAATTTTTTTATATTAACACTAAATTTGTGTTATTTTTAAAATTTAAATCAGTGTCGTTACAATTGAAACAATAACTTAAAATAGTGATATTTTGGAAAATTTCCGTTTTTGTTTACAATATTAGCTAATAATTTAAAAACTCTTTTAACGTAAATTTGATTTTAGAAAGGATTCATCTTCCAAAAGATTTTAGATAATAGCTAAATCTAAGTGTAACCACTCTTTGCTTTTAATTAATTAAAAATAAAAAATGAAAACTTTATAGTTTAAGTTTAATTAATTTAAATTATTTAGGAGTTTTAGTTTCATATTTTCAAATTAATGTATTGAGATAATAGTTAGGTAAAATCCATATGGGTGTTCTATTTTTATATTTAAATTTAAATTGTATATTTTTATCATTTTAAATATTATTTTTATCACTTTAAATTGTATTTTTTATCACTTTAAATTGAATATTTTTATCACTTTAAATTGAATATTTTTTATCACTTTAAAATTTTATTTTTATCACTTTAAATTGTATATTTTTATCACTTTAAATTGTACATTATTTTATCACTTTAAATTGTATTTTTTATCACTTTAATTTGTATATTTGTTATCACTTTAAATTGTAATTTTTATCACTTTAAATTGTATATTTTTATCACTTTAAATTGTATATTTTTATCACTTTAAATTGTAGATTTTTTATCACTTTAAATTGTATTTTTATCACTTTAAATTATATTTTTATCACTTTAAATTGTATATTTTTATCACTTTAAATTGTATTTTTATCACTTTAAATTGTATTTTTATCAGTTTAAATTGTATTTTTTTATCACAAAGTTCAAAACTAGAGCCGTGGCATCTCAGTGGGGTTATGACTAAACATTTTATAATAGCAAGAGTGAAGTAAATCATCTTTTCCAAATAGAATAAATTGTAAATCATCCAGTTGTTAAATATAAAAGTGTAGTGAATAAAATGTCATTGTAATGAAGAAGTGACTCAAAGCGATGTAAAATCCAGCTAAGAGTTTTGGCATTTCTTCCCAAAATTTGAAAATTTTGCTTTAGAGGTGAAGAACTTTATTTTTTTAGGTTAGTTGAAATTCGAGTAGATACTACTTCGATCCAAATCAAATCAAGCTGCCTTGCTGTCAATTAACTTGTGTCTTCCAAATACTCTCCACATATTTTATTTTGCTTATTTACACAATCAAAATGTTTTTGTCAACACCAATTTTACATAATGGTTTGGAAATCAGAGTGTGTTCATAAATGAACGATTCTAATTTTTATTGAGATATACATATATATATATTGATATATTAGAATCTATCATAATATATTAGAATCTATTATAATTCATAATTATCTCCAATAATTATGGATTTGATATATTAGAATCTATCATAATTCATAACTTGATTTTGATCCACCCACCTGCGTGGGAAAAAATATTCATAGATAATAATTATTTATTTATTTTATTAATTTAAATCAGATATATATATATATAATTTATCTCATATTTAAAATAATTTTTTAAAATTTTTTAATATTGATTACGAAAATGAAATAGATAATAAAATTGGATTATACAAATATACTTAAATTATATCTATTTTGGATAAAATTATACATATGATAAATAATCAATTAAACTAAATTTTTATTTTATATTTTGTTTGACTAATTTTTCAAAATTTATATTTTGTTTTATATAGTATTATAGATTTTATGACAAAATAAATTGTATGTCAAAATATTAAGGATTTACATATAATATAATGTATAATGGCAATTTTTGTAATTATTTAAAATTATTGGTTTTAGTCTTCATACGCATAGTACATGTTATAATTTTAAATATTTATTTTGTACATGTATGGTTTATCATACTACGAGAATACATGTTAGTATTATAACACATGGCCCATGGCCTACGTAGAGGCATGAATAAGCAGATTTCCCTCATTTTTAATACTCTTTTCATTGTAGTCTACAAAAGCACAACATGATTCAAAAAATTATATTTTCTGGTGGATAATCTCGGAAAACAAATAATCTAAATTTATAAATAAAAATAATTGAATGGAACATTCTTAAGTCGAAGACACTTGCGATGAAGCCAAAATATGTAGGGAAGAAGATATTGGAAAAACACATGATTTATGATCTCATATACCGATCATCAATTCAAAATGAAAAAGTTTGTCTAACAAATAAAAAACTGAAATTGGCGTAGATGGTATAAATTTATATCATAATTTACAAAATAACAATATATGGATTACAACAATGTGTATTTTTATTAAATACAATTTTACCCCCTATATCTATATTATTCATAGCTAACATTTATGACTTCCGGCAATATGATCGGAGATGAAGTAATTTTAGATTTTACTACCGTATGTATTAACATATACATTATTATTTAAATCGGTAACGTGGTAAACCACCTTATTGGTGCATAAGTCCATATATTTGTTGGTAATCTTGTACCTCTATAAAATTTGAGTTAGCAACATTTAAAAATAATATTTCTTTCCAACAATAATACTAAATAAATTATAACTTATAATTTACATCTTATACTAATGTTACATATATAACTATAGATGATATAATACATTTAATGAACACCGCCTTCTATTGCAATAATGAACGTTGATGTTATCACTTCCACAGATATTTTCGCATAAAAGTAATAGTGAATTTGGATTATTGATTTTTTGATCATTTATAAATTAAATGAGATTTTATGTCATTTCGCCATTCTATTTCTATCGTGAATGTCTTGTGTATGGAGATTCGATAATGGATTGTCTAAATGAGTGATTCCAATTCTATATATAAATATAATTTGTTGGTTCTAATAGAAATGATTTTTCCTTTAAATGAGATAAATCCATCCTAAATCTGAAAAGTTATTTGTTCTCTTCCAAAATCTGTCCATCTGACAAGTGAAAATTATGGAATTGAGAACTTTTTAATTGTTATTATTGCCTTGGAATAATACTTTTGCTTCATTATTTATCACTATTTGCTTGAGCTAACACTTATACTTTTGTTTAACTATCTACAACTCAAATAGCTTCCAATGAATATGGATAATCATTCGTAATAATATTTTTATTATGTTGTAGCCTCCAAATGTACAATATGTAATATGATTCAAACAAAGTTTAAAAAAATTTAGTGGATAATTCGGCAGAACAAATAATGTAAATGTGTAAACACAAAGAATGCATAGAACATTCTTGAAGACACTTGCGATCAAGCCAAAATTTGTAGGGAAAAAGATAAAGAAAAAACACATGATTTATTGTCTCCTCTACCGACCAGCCATTAAATTTGTCGAACGAGAAAAAAATGAGTAAAAAGGAAAGAGAAACTCCTCTTAACCCAATAACTTGTTTAATGATTATGATGTTTATTTTATATACTACAAGTGATTTGTTAAACACGTGGTCGGAATTTTGATATAGATTTTTTCCATTTATAATTGATCACTATACGATAGTTTCTACTTATTTTGTAATCTGGATTTTAATGAAATTGAGGGTAAAATATGTCATAATGTATATATATATATATGTATCGTAAAGCTAATCACTACACTATAAGATTTCAAGATTTATAATTATACGTAATCATAACTACATTTCATTTATTTAGAAAAATATAAACAAATATTTTTATAATAAAATAAATTTATATATATTTAAAGACAAATAACTAATTTAACACTAAAATTTATTTTAATGACTAAATTATCATCCCTAATCTTAATTCTCAAAAATAACATTTTTTAAATGGAAAAAAACTAAAACAACTTCAGTTAAATTTTAACCTAATCTCAACTAACTTACCTCATTTTTCAGAATCGCAAATCTCTCTTTCCTATTCCGCCGAAATCGTGTTGATTTTCACCGCCGATTTTCTCACTTCCGACGAAATTCACCACCGTTTTTCTCATTTCCCTTAAGCTTTTCTCTTTCCTGTAGCCTCTTTCTCACTCCCATCGACCCTCCCTTAAGCTTTTCATCTTTCCTTAAGCTTTCCATCTTCGCCTCCACGGAAATCTCCCGTACACTTCGTCGTCATCCAGTTCCATCGCTACGCCTTCACCTTCTTCGTCATCGGTGATTCTCATCGTCTTCTCCGCCGAAATCGACATTCGGAATATCACGTACTCTTCCCTTCGATTTTCATAAATCACCTTCGTCGTCTTCATAGAGGTAAAAATCTCCTTTGTTTTTTTGTTGTAGATAAGCTCTAGTGTCGGATACCTTTCTGTTATTTCTGATTGGATCTGGAATCAGCTTCTCTGCTATTAGCGATTTCTCGCTTGAGATTGTTTGTTCCCTTCTAAACCCAACTTTATTATCTGTATACCTATGAATTCCGGTGAAAAGCTTCTCATCTGAAGCCTTTTGCTTATTCCCTTTCAGTGTTTTTTCTGCTTTTTTAAGAACTCTCTCACGGATAGCTCGTGCATCTTGGTTAAAGTCGGTTTCGGTTTCTAGAGTTGTCATGGCTCTACTATCGTTTTGAACCTGGATTTCTTTGGATGAATCGTAGTTAAAGACATGTTTCTCAAGAGTTCCACTAGTTGTATTAGAGCACTTAGATGGTCCAGAGGAAAAGTATAACTTGCTATCGGATTTAGCAATTTTCTTTAGATTTTGTAGTATAGAGCTTTTGCTTTTAGAATCTCCGTCTTCTTCGTATGCGTCAACTGTTCTTTTCCTTATGTTTTTAGCTTTTGATGGTTTCTTGAAGAACGTGCAAACCAAAACAGAATAATGATAAAATCATGCTCACTATCTCTAGTTTTTAGCCTAGCATTGCGTGGAAGATGTAAGATTATCCTCACGATTAATATTAAGGCCACTTCTTGAAAACTTTTAAGTTTATTTTGTATTTTTAAGTGATTGTGATTGTAATTTCTGAAAAGTCTTTTAACAGTTTTGGTATATGTTTTTTTTTGTTTCATCTTTTGGTAGATAAGTTTTTTAATGCATGAATATTGCTACTCAGGATTTACAGATCATATGTACAAGACTATAACATCTACCAGAAAATCAATATCACCACTTACTCTCTAGCTGCTATTGTAAGTTTCATTTCGAGTTTCATGTGCTAATAAATTTAGAGTTAAAAACTTTATAAAGTTTTAGAAAAGAATTCCTAAAACATAAGAGATATTACTTAAAATTGCATAAAATTTTCCTAAAATTTAATAAAGTCTTCATTTTTTGTTTCTTTCCTTTTAATGGACTCGAAGGATTTAAAAATGTCTCCAACACATTTGAACTGTTTTTTTTTCTTTCACAAAAATATTACTAGAAGGTTGAGTTTTTTGCTTAACTTATAAAGTATGCATAGAGATAGTCAATTATGGTTCTTTTTGAATATTATAATCAACGGTTTGTGTCAAAATTGGTCTTAGTTTCAATTAGTTAAAATAATAGAATAATATTTCATAGAACACATTCTGATTTCTTTTAAAAACATTCAAACATATGTGATTAACTAAACAGAAGAAAAAGCCTACATCAAACATAAATATCGTTTTAGGAAAAAATTCCTAAAACATTAGAAATACTACATAAAATTAATAAAAGTTTTCCTAAAATCAATATTTTAGGAAAGGATTTCTAAAACATAAGAAGTACTACGTAAAATTCCTAAAACATTACTGATAACTACATAAATAACGTTTTAGGAAGAAATTCCTAAAACATTAGAGATAATTCCTAAAATTGATCAAAGTTTTCCTAAAATTTAATAAATCCTATACAGATTTCCATTTTAGGAATGCATTTCATACTTTTAGTAAGACATTCCTTACTTTTAAATAAACCAGATAGTGTTAACATTAACGAATGCATCGTTTTTTTATAGATATAAACATGGAAGACTCATTCCTCCTAAGAATTCCTTTATCTCAATTGCGGTATAGATTCAGAGAAGAACCCCAACAAGTAGTCGTTATTAATCAAGCTTCCACATTAAATATTATACAAACTGTTAGGAGATGCTTAGTTTCAGCGTGTAAAGAACAGTTTTATGGGTCCCATTGTTCTTGCTGGTGAGAGAGGGTTGGAATTCTCGGGCAAGCTCGTTCATTTCATTTTGTCGAGACAAATTGATATAAAAAGAAGAACGAGTTATGGTTTCAGTTTGTTGGGCAACCTATGAGATTCTCGATAAGAGAATTTTATATGGTTACAGGTGTAAAATGTAGAGAAGAAGAGTGACCGGAAGATTGCGAAAACCAAAGTATTATATGGGAAAGGTTGAATGAGAGCCACACTTTAAAGATATAGAGGATGTATTTCGACAGACCAATGAGGATTCGCTCGACGAAAGGTTTTTGTTGGGTATGCTATTGATGATTGAAGGAATTTTGCTGCATAAGTATAGCGCATATAAATTTCCAACATCAAATGTGGAAATTGCACAAGATATCCAGAAGCTTCAAAACCATTGTTGGGAGAGAGATTGGTACATGATGCTTCTTAAATCTGTTAAAAAAGCGAATCTAGAAAAAGGGAAATACGATCTCCACGGATTCCCGATGGCGCTCCAATTGTGGCTATTAGCATCTGTGCCACTTCTTCATTCTTCTTTTAGTGTAATCGATGTCCTTGCACCAAGAAATGGATACATTGCACAACGCTTCACAAAGACGCACAAGCGCACTCTATCGCACATCCAGAACATCGAAAGAGTGCAAAATATAAGTTCATAGTATTATAATGAATTAGGAATTCTTTCCTAAATTTTAATAAATTAATTTGTTTTGTTATGTAGGTCAAAGTTATATGTATCCTCCTATCTCTTGAGAATATCATTGGAGGATGAGGAAAATGAAGACATTTATGCCATTGTGTACTTCGTTAAAAAAGGTTACCAAGTAACCAAAGAAGACTGGCTGAGTGGATCTATTGATGTATCCGGTGCAATGGAAGAGATTGCGAGACAATCGTTTAGGTTTTCTAGACCATCAGAAGAGCAACCACAATCTACTACTGATGAGTCAATTAATGTCAAGCTTGACAATCTTATGAGAGTTGTTGAAGATGGGTTTAGATTAATGAAAGATCTCTTGTCACGAATAGAAGACAGGCTTGAAAACTTTAGAAATGAGGTATGATTATTACTATCGTTTTTCTTTATAAAATTTATTATTTAATTATCTTTAAAACAATTTTTAATTGTTGCATAGAGCTAACATGGATAGTAATCCTTCTTCTCACCATCAATCCCCATCATTTCAACAAAACGAAAATGATTACATACCTCCGCCTGCTCAATATGAGGTATGATCAATGGTAATATATATTTTTTAATAATTTATTGATTTAATTGTTGTAAAAAAAATTTGTGATTGTTGTAGAGAACTGAGATGAATGATATTCCAACCCACCATCCTTCACCAACGGTGCAAGAAAATCCAGCTGATCAGATGGGTTCAGCAATTAATCCAAATGATGGGGTAAGATTTTCTAAAATTTTAGTCGTTCAAGTAGTTTAGTCAAGGTTTCCTAAAATTTAAAGAAATGCCTCGTAAATGATTCCTAAATTAAAACTTAATTGAAATGTTACATTTCATTATTTGAAATTTTTTTGTTGTGTTTTTCTTTTGTGTGTTTTTCATTAAATGTTCAGTCTGAAACATTATTACTTTGCTTCAAAAAATTGAAGCATATCACAATGGTAATTGGTTGGAAGGAGTTATTAAGATTATTCACAATGATGGAACTTTGACTGTTTTGATCCCTGAAAATGAAGCACTAAAGTGTAAAAAAGAGAAAATACGGATTCTAAAAAAATGGAACAATAGAGTTTGAAATCCACCTCTAGAAGAATGTCCTATACGTGATCAAACTCAAAATACAAAGGTATATTATGAATACAAGGTCGTCTATTGGTATTTTATTGGTAAGGTGTTTTGTGATTGTATCGCATATAGGAGGTTTTATTAAATTTATGAATGTTATCTTAATATTTAGGAAATGTTTTCTAAATAGTTTAAAAAACCAGAACTCTGACCATAAACAAAATTTTGTTTTTTTCAATAGGAGAAGGAGAAAGTGTATTCCTCGTTCAACGAGCCAATCTTCAACCTTTTCTCAATTCCAACAGAGGACATAGGAGAACCATCAAGGCCAAATGTTCCCGTGCCACCGCTTGATGATGATATCATGCCACTGAAAAAGAGGAAAACGACTAAAGTATCACCTCAACGACCTAATCCAAAAATCGGTGAGCCAGAACAAAAATTTCAGAGATGGAGTACGAGGATGGTGATTCCTTTCAGATCAACCAAGACTCCATTTAGAGCGTCTAGAAATCTGGCGTTGTCCGTTACACCCGAGGTGCATCCCATCTAGATCCGTTTGGATCTCCTCTTCTGCATCATTTTGATAAGTTGCTCCACTGGAAGACAATAAGAAAACCAAGGTTAGTATGTTTTAAATTTTTATAGATAGTTTTATTGTAGTATTTTATTTCATTGTAACTACCTCGTATGAAATATTTGCAGCCATATCAAAATTGGTGATGTATCGGTAGATCCATCATGTTTTGCGCAAATAGAGACCATAGGGGCTACTATTGATGAAGAGGTAAATTATTAGTTTCTTCTTATTTGTTTTATTTGCGTGTTTTTTAATAGTTTTTGTTGTTTCTATTGTGGCAGCACATTAACGCCACATTGTTAATGTTGTGTATGCGGAGGGATCATGAACCCGCATATTTTCACAACAACCACCTTCCAAGAGCGACATTTATGGAGACAAACTTTTTTAAGAAGCTATACTTGTGCTACAGTTTAAAACAAACTAAGCCGAACAATGTTGCTCTAGGAGAGATCATTGAAGTTGTTAGAGGTACAAGGGATCCGCACAAGAAGTGGTTTGAAGAAATTGATGTTGTTTATGGCATTTTCTTTATACGATAGTTCAAACATTGGATAGGAACTCCCGTTAATTTAAAGAAGCGAGTCATAACTGTTTTGGAATGTGAATGTCTCTCGAAGAAGAGGTGCTTTGGATCTGATCATATTAAACCATTGACAGGTATGTTTTATAACAGTTAATTTGGTAATGTGTTTTTTAGTAGTACTCAACAGTAACTACTTTTTATCTATGGTGCATAGATGATTCCTTTTCTTTTGAAATCTGATGCGGAACAAAGAGGTGAACTTGTAGATGCCATATCATTCAAAATTGAGATGCTTCATGGAAAAATATTCCTAAGACGAAAAACGATGCCAATTGTTCTCTATTTGTGCTCAAGATGATTGAATACCATTCAATGGGCATTGAAGATATGTCAAAGGTACAAGATGGCGCAGAAGAAAACATAAGAACGAAACTGGCATTTGACATCTTCCATGAGTTTGGAGATAAATCTTATATTGGACATTTTCATTTTCATGTTTTTGTTTATCACTTGTATCTTTGATTGTTGATAAACACTCTTGCTGTTGTTTTTTGGATAAACATTCTTAATGAAAATCAGGTGGAACAATAGTGTATAACCACTCTTATTCATTTAATTTCATGTTTTAGGAAAGAATTTTTAAAACATAAAAGATTCTTCTTAAATTTGTATAAAGTCTTCCTAAATTTTACATAAAATATGACTACTAACCTAAATTAAGTAAAAAATTTTAAGAGAGTAATGTGTAACCAATATGCTGATGTAGCTAATCGATAAATAAGTATTTTCTTTATTATATATATATATATATATATATCTGTTTTTAATTTAAATAGCAAAACCTTTATATCAACTTAGGGGGATTGAACCATGACAGAAATGGTGAAGGAATGAGTGTGTAACCGTTGTTCCATGTTATTCATTTGAGTGTTTATTATTACTTTTAATATTTATTTATGTGTATTTATTTATGGCCAATTGATATTTCATGAGAATGTATATGTTTTGTCGTTTTTGGAGTACTAAAACGATCAACAAATACATAAATAAATACAATCAAGAAAATCTATGTAAACACATAAAAAAATAAATTTTCAAAGAAAAAAATCAACATCTTACCATCTTTTTAAAACTAAGTAAAGATAACTTAATATTAAGAAATTGTTTACTAAATAAAATAATTAGATAAAATAAAAGAAAAAACTGAAAATTGCAATTAGGTAGATCAAACTTAAGTCAATTGAGAAAGAAAAGGAATATGTAACCAATACACAATTGGAACTAATCAACAAATGATATTTTGTTTAATATATATACCCGTCATTTAATTAAAATAGCAACACTTTTACTTCTGATCTGAAAGGGGATCGAACCTTGAGAACAATTGTGTAACAGGAGTGTACAACCAATAGGTTACGGTAACTAATCGACATATAAATTTGTTTTTTTAATATATATACACTCATTTTAGTAGCACATTAGGAAAGATTTCTTAATATTAAAGAATTGTTTCCTAAATAAAATAATTAAATAAAATAAAGAAAAAAACTCGATGTTGCAATTATGAAGATCGAACTTTAGACAATTGAGTAAGAGAAACAGTGTGTAAACAATGCACTGCTAGATCTAATCAACAAAATGATATTTTGTTTTATATATATATATATATATACTAAAATAGCAAAATTATTATTTCTAATTTTGAGATGAAGTGTGTAGGAAAGAGTGTGTAAACCATTGTGCCATATCATTTATTCGAGTGTTCATCAATACTTTTAATATTTATTTCTTTATGAGTAGTATTGCAATTGATATTTCTTTAGTATATCTTTTAACATTTTTGGAATACTAAAACGATCAAAAAATACATAAGTACGTACAGTCAAGAAAATTTATATGTGCACATAAGAAAATAAATTTTCAAAGAAGAAAGAATCATCTTAGCATCTTTTAAAAATTTTAGGAAGGATTTTTTAATATTAAGGAAATGTTTCTTAAATACGTAAAGACAATTGAAGTTAAGCAAATAATCAAATATCTTTTGAAAATGGTAATAAGTAACAGATTAAGATAACAAAACATGAAGTATTCTTAGAAGGAAATTTTTTTGATAAGTAAGATATATTGGAATTCTGCAAGTAGTCTTGTTATGTCCTCCTTGACCACATCTACTATATTTGTGTCTTTGAGATTTTGAACCTGGAACTCTAAACTCTCCAACTGACATGGTTCTCTTTTTGGGAGGTTTTCCACTGCTTTGTTTAGTTTGTGGTGGCACGCATGAAAATTCACCAACAATTGCTGGAAAGGTATAACTTGTTAAATCTCCACATAGGTAAATACTCTCTTCATATGATTTGAACCATGTTTCTGTTAAGTAAAACTCATCAACAAATTGGTTTTTATCCATCTTCGAACGTTTCGCAACAGCAATGACATGTGCACTGTTTGTTTTTCCGATGAACAACATACTTTTGGGTCTCATCCTTGACCTCAAATTCATATCGATCTACTTGGAAAACATCAAGTATCATTGCAGCATCATACCTTTCTACCATCTCCTTCACCACACATGGTGTGACCAGTTTTTTTGTGTTTGGCAGCCTTTTCCCGACGTTTATGAAACCATGTTGTAAGAGTTAATCTGATGGTTTCAAGAAGAGATATTATAGGCAACTCACGAGGTATGTTTAACATGGAATTCAATGACTCTGCAATGTTAGTTGTCATGATATTGTTCGGTTTGAAGGTGCATAAGACCGAGCCCATTTTCTGAAATCAGCATCTTCTAAATATGTGGCTAAATCTACACTTTTACTTCTTATGTCGCCGAAAATGCCACTAAACTCATGACGAGTATAAGCATTAGTTGCAGCTTCTACAAGTGACAACAATCCTTTTCTCCCATACTTTGGTTTTAAGATTGTTTAGTAGGTGAATTTGGCAAATACCATGATGTGCAAGTGGATAAATTTCTGAAACTGCCTTTGCAATAGCAGGTGCTCGGTCTGAAACAAGTACCAAATCAGATGCGTCTGGGATAATAGTCTTCAGCCCTTTAAAAAACCAGCTCCACGCAGCTTTATTTTCAGAGTCCACTATTGCAAATGTTAGAGGGTATAAAGAGAAATCTCCATCTTGTGCACAAGCTCCTAGCAAAGTTCCCTTAAACTTTTCTTTGAGAAACGTACCATCTACAACAATCATTCTTCTCATCAAAGCAAAACCTCTTATCGATGGACCAAATACAACAAAGGTGTATTTGAGTTTACCAGCATTATCCATCTCCAAATAAACTATTGATCCAGGAATTTTCTCTTTAAGCATAAACAACCATTTTGATAGGTTGTAATAACTATCCTCAGGAGTCCCTCTCATCAAATTCTGATCATAATCTTTCACTCTCCAAGCTTGTTTATAATTAATATGTATACCATGCTCTAGTCTAACTTGCTCCATAATCTATTTTGGTTTGACTCCATAATTTTTCTCACCATATTTGCTACACATTAAAGTTCCAAGCAATTTCATGGTTCCTTGTCTATGGTTGGTATTTTTGTGTGTTGTATCACAAGTATGCCCATGAACATACTTCTTCACTACAAAGTAATCAGAAGCAGCCGCCTTTAAAGCACACATCTTCCAAGTGCATTTATCATCAACACATCCTAATATCACTCTTGACTTATTCGACCAGAGAGACTTGAACTCAAACTTCCACTCTAATGCCCATTTTCCCATTTTTCCATCAACTCATCTTTGTTCTTAAAATATCTATTCACATATATATCATCGGCACCTCGGGTTGAATGTGAAATAGGAATTGGAGAAATATCTGGAGCACCGTTTAAAAGAAGTGAATGATACCGTTTATCACCACTCGAAAAGTTGTTGTTTTCTGCTACATTTGCTGACATATCATTTCTAATCGATGTATAAAATTTCTACAAAGAGAAAAATAAAATAGAATTGATATTAAATGAAACTTAATACAAATAAAATAAAATTGATATTAAAAGAGAAATAGTCATACTTTAGTTATCAATTTTTATATATAAATAGTAAAATAATCGTTTTCTAAAACTTAAAAAAGCTTCTTAAATTTAGGAAGATTTCTTTGAAAAATTTGGAAAACATACAACAGATTTAGGAAGGACTGCATAAATCGACAGAATACAAAATATATTCCATTGTAAGAAAAGATATAAATGCAATGCTACCTGTTGTTTTTCATGTGAAAAAGATGGAGTGACACAAGAATCACCATTTAAAGTTCTCACTACTTCTGTGAATCGAGTGTTTTTCACTTGAGAAATCTCTGAATTGTATACAATATTCGATTGAATGTTGTTTCCAACATTCTCAACAGCAGCGAAATCACTGTTTTCTGTGGTCTAAACAAAGTTTTTAAAAGTTTTAATGCAACTATAAAGAAATATGATCTCTCTAAAAATTTAACTATTTATATAAATTTGTTTGAAATAAATATGAAAAATATGTTACCAGTTGTTTTTCACACAAAATTATTGGATCAACACATGGATCACCATCTAGATTTTGTAACATTTGTGTGCATTGAGTATCCACATTACAATTTGCTTCATCATTTACGAATTCAAGAGAAATGATGTTGCATTTGTCACTCACCTAAAAGAGAGAGGAATTAAATTACAAGCAAAAGTGTGGAAATTGAACTTTAACATAATACAAATTCATGTACTGTAAGATTTAGGAAGGTCTTTTTTTAATTTTTAGGAAGCTTTTCTAACAATTTAGGAAGCTATGCACGAATCATTTCATTATTGAAAGAAAACATATCAAAAATGAGTTGCAATTTTACGCACCGTTACACAGAGACGAATCAGTTTAACATCTTGTTTTAGCTTATTTATGAAAATGCACAATTGACGATCGTTGCGCAAATACACTGGTGAAGCATCATTTATCATCACTTTTGTGCTTAGTGGAAGTGCATAGCTGATGGTAATTGTTTTATTTTTTAGCGAGCGATCGATTCCAAAATCTTCGGAAACCATCTCTAGTAAAACATCATATTTGACATCTTCATCTACTTCAAAAACAGAGGCTCCTATTTCCATTTCAACTAGAAATTCTCATTTTGAGCATTTTATTTAATTTCCACTCTCCACAAACACAATAAATATCTACCATATTTTCCTAAAAAATGCAAATAAAAGCTTCAAATACATAACTTGCATAATGACTATTTAGATGAAGGAAAGGGCTTCAGACTGGCCATACAGTGACAGAAAACAAAAATAAAAATTGTAAGAACCTCTGTGAAAGTACTGTAGATAAGCTTACTGTACAAATCATAAATTGCCAGGCAAAGGTAAAATTGACAATCACGACAGAAATTCATCTCTCTTATCTTAGAAGATTGTAATACTATAGGATACATTCTAGATGAAAAAAGCAAGCAAAGCCATGATCTAAGACTGTTCCTATTGAAACTACTAAAATTTGATAAAATCTAGTTAGAAAAACAAACTCAAAAATAGAATAACCTTTAAAGGAGAGAGTTTTTTATGAATAGCACATTCCTATAGAGCTATTAATGAAACAAAAAAGCGAAGATTTAGTTTTATAAAAATTGTTGCTGAAATTAGAAAACCACACACACACACAAAGAACAGAAGATTTGGTTTTTACCTTTATTCTTGTGTCGTGCCTCTGCAAAAATGAGGGAAAGGAGATGAAAAGTATCTGGAAAATGTTGTAGGCATGCCGGAGCTTTCTCTCTGCCAAATCGTGTGTATAATCTCTACCTCTACTGAATCGCATGCCGTAGATGGAGACGAAATGCGGAATCGCATGCCAGAGATGGTGACGGAGTTGCATAATGCGAGCCCACTTACTGTCGATTTCGTCATCGGAAATGTGCTGAAGTGTGAACGGGAGATGGATACGACGACCAGCAAAATTTCAATCTGCAATTTCAACGCCGGGGAGGTTGAAAAGGAGAAGCTTAACGTCTGTGTTTGGTTGTGATGTTAATTACGGAGAAAATAGACTTTTCTCATTTGTAAAAATGATAAATTGGAGATTTTTTTGTTTGGGTGTGTTATAATTGTCATAAAAAGTAGGTTTAATGCTAATGTAAAGTATTTTTCTATATTTAAATATAAAATTAACCAAAATTAAAGAATTATTCTTTTATAAAAAAAATATTTATTCCATTTTGTTTCTAATGTAAAATTTTGATAATTTTTCTTAAAACATAATAAGTAAATTATTACAAATTATCAACAATTTGTAAATTTTTTACTAATTCTTCACAAATAAGCAATAAAATTATTTGCTACCAAAATTTGATGTAAATTTTTTTTTAGATTAATTTTCTTAATGTGATATATGCATATGTATATAATACTTTTATTGACTTTTTAAAATAATATTTTTATTAGTTATCAAAAATTTGTTTTAGTTGTGTCTGCCGTTTGTTGGAGAAATTTCATTATCAGTATGATAATTAAACTCAATTTATAGCATGTTTAAACGTCAATAAAAGATGAAGAAAGAGTTACGACGACAGAGTAATATACATTAACAATCCATAAGATTCAAGATTCTTGAACAAAGACAAGACTAAAACAATGATGCAAGAGAGTTGAAGTCACACTCATATTTTCAACATTCATTTGAAGTAGTAAGGAAGGTTAAGAACATAAAGAAGGAAGTAAGCCCAAGTCACCCCTGAGATTCCTCCAAAGAAGAACCCTCCGGTGAACTTAGCCCATCCCTCAGCAGTTTGAAGCTGGTCAGGCTGCTTCTTCCGTCCAGTCAAAGTCAAACTCGGCGCGATAGACGGCTCTCCTTCTTTGAATGAAGAGATTCCGTAGATGGTGAGGCACATGCTGAGGATGACCACGAGTCCAGCGGCCGCTAATGAGCCAGCGGAGCCGGCGTAAGGAGTGTTCCTTAATGGGCCTGCTTTTACAAATGGGCCTACTAAGAGAAATCCATGGGCTAAACCAACTTCTACACCACGGAGGAGAGGGTTGACGGCAGTACGATAAGCCGGGAGGTTGGAGAGGTACCATGCGATCAATGGGCTTGATGTCACCGGAGTCTCCAAACTTCCGATGAATGGATCACCGTTGATTGGTTGAATCACTTGGAATGTTGGCTGAGAATTTCATTTTAAATGTTACATAAAACGACCCAAATTGTTTTTCTAAAAACTCCTATTATGTTACTTCTTATGGTATTCTATATATGTTAATACCAAATATAAAATATGAAATTAGAAAATAGTAAATCAACTGCAAAATTAGTGATAATCTCTAATATAATATTTTGAAATATTTTAAAAAAATAATTTCATTTTTATTAACAGAAATATCATGGTAACGTCATTATCACAATAAGTTTCAAATAAATATATAAATGAGTTTAAATTATCAGAATAATTAAAATATATGTTATTGTTATTAATTTGATTAAAAAAATAATCTATTTTATTAAACATAACTAAAAAATATTATTAAATTTATAAAAATAATTATTTTTATTTTCTGAATTTACCTATACAAAAACTAATATAAAAAATAATTTCAAATCATAGTTAAAATTATATAAATATCTAATTTATATATATTATAAATATCTAATTTATATATATTATAAACAATATTATACAATTTACGAATATTTTTCCCATCCCACTGTATAAATCTAGTAATAGGTTAATCGACGATATTTCTTCCTAAATTTCTTAAAATATGAATGAATTAAATCACTTCAATATCCTATAATTTCTTTCCTTAGAGACATAATTCACATCTTGAAAAAAGAAGAAGATACCTTGTCGGACTGAACAGCACGGACGGTGAAGGAAGAGGTTCTTCTGGCCGGAGAAACACGGAAAGGAGCACCGGAGATACCCTTTGGAACGGCAAGATGTCTCACAATAGAAGCGGAGGAGAATCTGCTCCTTAGCTGACTCGCCATTGGAGATGCACTCGCTGCCATTACTGTGTCCAAGTTTCCTCTTAGGAAATTAAACAAAATGAGTATGAGATGAAGAAATAAGCAATATAGGAGAGTTGAGATTGCACATGCTGATCTGGCATGAGAGTGGATTTGGTTCGTGAGATGTTGTGGCTCTTAGGGATCTATGTGTTTCATGTATCTGATTTTCATTGGATGTTATCTTATCCACTTTGCCCCCCAATATTTTATTAGATATGAATAAATCGTATATATTACTTAAAAGAATTGTTGATTGGGCGGGTTGAACAAGGTTTGGCCCAGTCCTCACTTTGGACTGACCACGGAGCAAGCCCAAATCCGAATGGTTATAATGCGGTAAGACCAAGTCCGCGATCAAAAGTGCGAGACCAATTGGTCATTTGATAGTTCTAATTGATTAAATTTTAAAGCTTTTGTTTTTTTAATTTGGGAGAAATTTTGGTGAAGTCCACGACAATAACGTAATTTGAAAAAATCCACGAAAATAACGTAATTCTGCAATTAACTTCAAAAACGTAAATTCTCATTAAAATATATAATTTCACAATTTTCTATTAAAACCTTATTTTACAATTTTCTATTAAAATGTCATTTTGCAACTATTTTTCAAAAATGTAATATTTATATTATTATTATTTGAAAAGTACCTTTAAAAAATAACATTTAATTTGTAAATATTACATTAAATATCATTATAAATAATTATTTAAAAAAATAAATATTAAATATATATGAAGGTTAAAACAGTCACTAGTATTATGAAATCTAATATTTAAATTTAATATTTTATTAGTCTATTTGAATAACTTGTATCTGAAATAAATAAATTAACTATATTAATATATTTACCAACTTAACAAATTACAATATTTAAATTACATTTATATTTTATAGATTATATTCATAAATATTATGAAATCTAATATTTAAAATTCAAAATTTTATTAATATATTTGAATAATATTTTTATCAGAAAAAATAAATTAACTATAATATTATATTTAACAATTTAAATTTTTGTATTTGTATTTATATTATTAATATTTTATAAAATAAATATCATTTAAAAATATATTTATAGCGATTTAACAGTCACTAAAAATTTATAAACTATAATATAAATTCACAAAAATAAAAACATAATAAAATATTATAATTAGATAACTGCGTGCATAGAACGGTTCAATTTCTAGTTTCCATTAAAAAAATATGTTTAGACGGATGATACATATCATTATGGTCTCGACCTCTTGATAGCTATTAATTGCTATGACAAATGAATTTTTACCAAAATTCAAAGATAATTGATTGGATTATACATTTTAAAATACTTCATATAAATTTAATATTATTTTAAAGTACAATTTTAAATCCACTTGATTAACGTTTTAACATAAAATTTGAAACATTTAAAGATATTCAACTAAATATTTCTGTAAAATATTATAGAGTAAGTGTATCCGATGAGCCAAAACAATCACCTAATTTGCAATATAGCCAAACATTGTTTTTGACATTGTACAAATAATGTTAAACCGATATTACCTCTATTAACCTAAACCCCTAATTTTGATTCGTAAAATAAAACTAGAAGACGTTTGCATATATGTGTTACAATGATATTACATGATTTAATGATGAGAGAAAAGGAACAAAAAATTCTCGTCAAAATGTTTCAAAATTTTTATTTCTCTATTTTTTTACTTCTTCTCACTACCCGAAAAACCTCCTCATTTGTTCTTGCAAGCGACGATTTCCGGCTACTAGCGTGCCCAGTTCCGTTATCGGCCAATTTTTTCTGGTAAATCTCAAATTTCTCTACAACTGGTACAGTTCACGTGAACTGTACGACTCACCTCTAACTCGGTATGTTCTCCAATTTCGCAACCTTTTCTCAACTATTACGATGATTCCTTAAATCTCGCATCTTGCTAAATTTGTAACCGTATTTTCTACAAGATAAAAAAACCCCTTTCTCATCTTTTGCACTATTCATTTGAACAGTATACACTCATAGTCGCAAAATTATGGATGATGTTGAAATGGTAGCAGTTACATCGTTTTATGCTTTCTTTTTTACACATGTCTAAGTTTTTTTCATGAATTGATCTCTTTCTTCTTGCATGTACATGATTCAATCACTCCGCTGCCAGAGAAGATATTTGCCGCCGGAGAAGAACCCTCCAGCGAGCGTGTGAACTCATATCACAAGACGAAAAGAATTTTTTCTATTTTGAATGCTCTCGAAAAGGGTGAAGTCAAATTTTTCATGAATTCTGTGTATGGGAAAATTATTGCATCGAATGAGAAACCATCCTATTATAGAAGTTTTGGTAATTTCATGATCACTTGGCAACTTAAAACTTCAAAACCACATGAGTTATGGTTTCTGTTTGGGGGTAAACCAATTAGATTCTCGCTAACAGAGTTTGCGATCATAATCGGCCTTCCTTGTGGTAAATTTCTAATTCCTACCAAGGGCAAGAAGAAGCATCCCATTAAAGAGAAGTCGTACTGGTCTACACTCTTCGGTAATCTGCAATCATGCTCGGTTGATCTTGCGATAAAGATGATGAAAAAGAAAACCATAGCCGATAAAGAGGAAAGGATCAAATTTGCTTGTCTTGCTTTCATGGCATCGGTGTTGGTTCCTACATTTCATAACCATAAAATTGATAAAAAAAAACCATGTTGAACTGATTCGGGATTTAGATTCTTTTTTTACTTATCCGTGGGGAAAGACTACATTTGATTTGGTGGTTTCTAATGTGAAAAAGGGATGTTTTTGATTTATCCCAGATATCAATTGGTGTTCAAGGTTTTGTTCACTCTATCCAACTACTTATGGTTGAAGCAATTCCATCAATACTGGATATTGAGCAAGTCAATGATTCTTCGTCATCGTCTGATATCGAAGATGATAACAAGGAACAACGTACAAAACGCGTGATGATTCATCATCTTCCAAAAAGAAGAAAATTGGTATTGGCCCTGGACATGCGAGGTTGCTGGATGAGGAATGCCAAGTAATTTTTAACATCCTCTCTTATGTTTTTCCATACTATAATTTGTGGACCACAAGTTTTTATACCCACGTAATTCTATGGGGAATTATGTTTTGGGTATCGGGTATTAATCAAAAGTACAGTTAACAAATTGATTAACATGGAGTGCTCCATATTACAGGTTCTGATATATGTAGGTGTTATTCTTTGAGATATGTGATGTTCATGCTAACTCATATGCTAACAAGTTAACACTCTTTTGTTACCCGATATGCTTTTTCTCAACAGCTACAATATCGTTTATTATGCTAACCGCTAATATCAAATCCTCATAATATTTTCTGATATTTCTTAAACTTCTCTGATATTTTTGTTGTTTTCTCTTACCAAGATTTTTTTATGATGAACCACTGATATTTTTTTGGTATAGATGTTATTACATGCTAATCAGATTCTTAATCTATGTTGTTGTTTGTAGGTTGAAGTGATTAGCATTATACCTGAAGATGGGGGTATGACAATAAACGAGGACGATTTGGTGCGGTCTGATGATGAGAACGATGAGAAGTTCAACAACATGATGAAGTTGATATCATATAATTTTCAATTTGAGAAAACTACGTTCTCTGGAGGGACAACGGAGGATGAGCTCAATAAGTTGCGGAGTGAAGAAATGGAGAAGAAGGAGATGGAAAAGAAAGATAAGAAGGATAAGCGGAAGGAGAGACTTAATATATCTGAACCTGCTCATCCGCATTCTTCTACTAAGGCACCATCTCGTACTTCAAACGATCCGCGTATTGTTGCTGATTTCGTGACTTCAAAATTGCGTGATCATTTTACCGCTATTGATACGAAACTCAACAAATCTATCGCCAATTTCAAGAAGTTAGACGCATCAATTATGAAACTTCAGGAATCTGTTGAAATGTTTATTGATCAAAAGATTACCAAGATGCAGGACGCGGTTCTCAATTTTATTCGTCAGGTTATTGGCAAATCTTCATCAGTCAATACTCATACAACCCACCAACCATTGACTGGTAGCGTTGATGATATCCCGGGAACGTCTAATCTTCCCTGTCCGAGAGAGGGTTTGTCTGCTAAGGACCCCTTTATTGATATAATAGGGTGGAGTCTGATGCATCAAATGCAATTAATGATGTCCTCGGTTCTCTTAATCAAGATGGATTCAACGAGGTTAGTCTTAAAATTTTTTTAACCCTTTAATCACGGATACATTTCGGCTATTGCTATCAGTTACACTACTCTATGCATAATTATAATGCACTACCTCATTTCTTATCCGAGTTTGATTACTACCATTTGTAATAATTCCGGATATTTTAATTATAACCAATATAGATTTTTAACATTGGTTGTACCTCGATTTGTAGGTCAATGAAGGCAATGATGAAGAACTAAACAATGCTGATGATGTCCATGACGTGAATGCCGACAACTCTATAACTGATAATTTACCTACAGAGGAAATTCACGTACTTGGAGATGAAAATGTTTTGGTATGTGCTACAAATGTTGTTCTTTTTTTTATTATTGAGATGTAAATTATTGTTTTTGTTGTAACTAATAATGTGTAAAAGTCTTCCGAGCCCATTCATATCGATGATGCAACTTTTCGATCTACCATGCCGTCGTTCACTCTTGGACTTTCGCAGAAAGATGTAAACAAAGGCGATGGTACTGATACCTTAGAGGATAATCCACAGGCATCTGATGGCGATGATGCAGGGATAACGATGAAGAGAAGGAAGATGATAACGAAGAAGATACCACAAATGACAAGGACCAGGAGCTTCACAAAAGAAAAAGGCAGAGGAAAGCCCCGAATGTTCTCAGGGATTTTGAATGTGACAAACGGTTGATTGCAGTGCCACAAGATCCATAACCAATCCTTTATGGATATGATCCTGACCTCGATTATGCAACAAAATTTGTCAAGCTTCATACTTTACTCAAGAAAAAACTGTAAGTTTATATGATAATTTATTAAAAACTAACAATCTATTCAATTGTGGATACCATTATTAATTCTTGATTTCTGAATGTTCCTGTTAAACTACGGTATTGTGTGGAATTAGTAATGATAATTGGTTACATTTTTTTGTAGTTCGAATTATCTGCCCAAAGGCATCACAGTTACCAACAGAGATGTCGCCGACATAGCTGAGAGAATGAAACTAATGTCTCATAAAGTAAGTATTATTACAACGTAAGATTGAAAACATTTGTTACCCTATGTGTCATCTAACCATTTTTTTGTAATTTGTCCAGATGTTTGATGATTTAATGCATTTGATCCAGCTTATGTACAACAGAGAGCAAAGTCTAGGACAGACTGTGTTATTACTTGACACCAACTTTGTGTCGCTGCTCATGAAACATCATTCCAAATTTGCCCGTCTTGCAGCCAAAGATAGGGCACGTTTTATGTTTGATGATGACATTTTCATATATTTCATATTGGAGAGCAATCCAAATGCTCCCTCAAGATTGTATTTCCCCTTCACCCTTGATAAACAACATTGGGTCGGTGTTTGTATTGACTCGTCTGTTAACACGGTGTACGTTCTTGACTACAATATCTCTTTCCGTTCATATAATTCGGTTAAGAAAGATATTAGCCCGATAGCTCAATTGATTCCTTACATGTTGAAGAGGATTGCTTTCAAAAATATGCTGTCACAGACTAATGCATATGCTATCGTGAGATGAAGAGGCATTCCTCATAACGGTATATATGTCGACTCAACAGTCACGTCATTACTGTTGATGCAAGCTCATTCCATAACTGGATTTGAAGGATGTAAAAACATCAAACCTGATTCCATATCATCTGAATCCCAAAAAGTTGTTGTTATGTTCTTTGAAGAGTTTGTAGACATCATTGAAATTCCATAACTTTAACTTGTTATGTCTCTGATTTCACATTTCTGGACTCTTTTTACTGCGTGTTCCACATTGCGTGTAAAACTATTTGGATCTCAATTTCATTTTGTATGTCTGCTTCTTATGTATTTATCCGGGTATGGTATGTTATAGTTGTTATAAGTTGTTATTTACGATACCTTTTTTCCATGCTTCCAAAAGTTATCAACAATTTCTAAATAGTATGGTACAAGAGTTGTTATATGTACCACTTGTTTCATCTAATTGATGTTGAAATGAAATTTTTTTTAATCAAAGGTGTTTAGAGTTTTTATTTTCGTTATGGAAGTGCATTCATTATTTATTTTTCCAGGGCATTACAAAAGATAATACGGCTAACAAGTTGTGTTTTACGTTAATATAAAACAAAGGGAAAATAACGCATTAACAGTCGATCCCAAAATATTTATAACTTATGCTCATTTGCTCTTCCAATCCCTTAGTCACTTCAAATAGGCGTTTTACATGTGGCTCGGTTATGACCGAAACTACCACACCTACCTCATATAGTCATCTTCTAACTCGTCCCTGAAATTACAAAGTAAAAATATCATATAACTATTGTGATATGTAGGTGATTCCATCTTTTCATGTTATATGGATTAATATCTGTTAAGATTAAATTTATCAGATAAAACTTACTCGAAATTCCCCTCTTGAGAATATCTTTTGTTTGCGTGGTCGTCCAGGGGGCGCCTTGTTAATGGTGGAAGCAAATTGATCTCCATCAGAGGGTCATTCACCCTCATTTTGTTAATCAATCCCGGCACCAGATACACACTACTGTTATAGGCCATTTTCCAAAAATTGTTAACTTGGTACACACAAGTGTATCAACCTTTATCTTCGCATGCACAACAGCAGCAACTGCATGAGGGCAAGGAATCTTCAGAATCTGAAACTCACAGCAAGAAAATGTTTTTTTCCAAAAGATCTACGTGATACGAACCACCGAGTTTTGTACGTATCTCAAATTCATTTTTATTGATTTGATGTATTTCGAATCCCGTTGATACCTCAAAATATTTCTCAATTATTTCTTCAACTTATGGGGTAACTAGAGTGGTAATGGATGATGACCTTTCTTACTTATTATTGAACCAGCCTGTAAGTGTTGATCTTATATACTCAATTAGAGGTATTATCAGGAAACCACGTGCTTCACCCAGAGCTGCATTCAAGGATACTGCGATGTTGCTTGTCATTATGTTGTATCACATGCCATTAAAGTGAGACATTGCCATATGTGGGTTAGATCGTGTGGTACGGTAATGGAATTTTTGGTTTAGTGCATATAAAGCCATATGCATTTTGAATGCGTCTTGATCGTAGAATATCATTCCAACATAGACATCACTCGCAGTGTTTTGAAAACAAACACCTGTACGGATAACAAATTTAGTACACGTTAATAGAAGTGGTTACAGTAAACAATTTACTAATTAACGTTCTGCACATTTCCGAAACAATTTTTTACCTGTTAACATTTAATATACACAACTAACTTACCATATACCGAAAGTTGTGTGCAATAGCAGGCTAACCATAATATTATCCGTTATAGATGATATTACATAACATTATATAATTGTTTTTAAAATTATTTAATGAAAAATAATTTATTTCTGATACATACTTTGAGAAGTGGAATCATCCACCGGTTCGATATGTTCTACCGGGAAATTGTTCTGCCCACTTGATTGTCCTATTTCCAAATTGAAGTACTCTTGAAAAACTTTCCCTTTCCCTTTATTGATTGTAGTTACTGGAATTATTGCTTGTGATTCTATGTTCGAACTGTTTCCGATACCACTAACTTCAGCTACAATAAAAACATGTATTCAATTAAATGAAACGCAAATTATCAAGCTCATGATTTCATATACAATATGTACAAGTTAATATAATGAGTTACCGAGGGGATGCAAATTTTAAGAGATGTGACCTTCATCGTCGTTGTTAGGAACTACGATATCTATAGCTTATGATGTATTACTATCATCTTCATTCAAACGAATGATTTCATCATTACCAACTGCTGGGATATCATTCATGTTACAGAATTCACTAGATGAGCTAGAGGATGATTGGTTATCTGCTCCAGGATGTATGATATCATTTCCGGATATTTTTCCACTTAAAAGGTTATGGATTTTGGTTATCACAACCATCTGGTCCGGTGTATATAATTTTTCAAAACCTTTTGGCTTGCATGTATAACTTCTCCTGCTAGTAAATCTAAACACATAACAGGCGTTTTGTGAAATCGTATATGTATCCGGTAATATATTTTTTAACGAATAAATAATTTGTTATCGCGATAATCTATTGTTTGCTCGTATAAAGATTTTTCCAACCGATGTAAAGCGGCTGTATTCACGTTTGATTTCGAACTACCGAAAAATTTACCTCATTTGAAGAATTTGTACCTCTCTACTTGATACAGTCCCACAGTCACACACTGAGTCACTTCTTCTGCCTGAAGTGTTTCCGACATAAAACTTTTCACATCCTCATCATTTGATATATCAACTGGAAGACCCTGTACATCACTACACACCAGCAACCACTCTGGAGTTTTATATGTTAAAACTACTAGTATATGGTTGTCTACTTCATAATGTCGTCTGACCATAACCACCAGAGACGAGTATGTTTCATTTTCTTGGAGCTTTAAACTGTAGTTTATGGCTCATGTATCACTCCTAAAACACCAACCACCATCCTCACCTCTCTCCCAAACACCGCGTACGAGATTTATAACCCGAACCATTTCTGTATCTTATATTATTAACAAAAAAAAATATTTTCCCGTTACATGACAGTATTAACGGTTAAAACTTTGACATGAAGAGCATCAACACTATTGTGCAAATATCCAGAAAAAGAGTCACTTTCAATATGCATAACAAGCTTCAAAACAAAAACAAACTGCCAAAAAAAGGTCAGAAATTTAGAGTAGAAAATATTCATATGGACATAAATGCTTTTAATGACAATATTTATGAAAACTAAAAAGCATTCTAAAAAACATTCAAAGCTTCATAGATTTACCTCTAATATTTGATTTATATTTCAACAAACAACGTACCGATTTGCAATGTATCGTAAATCTTGATATTCTTCTTGGTGCCTATCATAGAGTTTCTTAATCGCTCTCACCTCTGTTAACAATGACGTCTATTTTTCTGTATATGAAGGTTTATATACTTCGTTAAGTTCGCTTATAACATATACATACAACTACAATATATATTTCCGAATCTATTTAAAATCCTCCATTAAATGCTTTTGTCAGAGATATTTTCTCAGATGTCGCTTACGATGAACAGTAAGCTATTCTGTCAGATTTTACATTGTGAATGTAAGCTGCTATCGGCTTGAAGTGACATCTACGAAGATGTTTTTTGGTAATTGACTTCGCGCGCTATAGTAAAAATTGATCATTTGCCTAATTTCTCATAAATTTTAATCTATCTAACTTATTAACTCAATATTATATTAAAAATCTAAAATAATCACATTCTTCTCTTCCTTATATCATCATTTTAATTTTTAAGTCACCGTAAAATGTGTTAAACTTTACTTATGCTTTTGCTAGTTGGTAGTGTGACCACATTATCTATGCATTGATTTTACAATATCTCAGACAACTGCTAAACTTTACTTATTCTTTTGCGAGTTGGTAGTGTTACCACATTTTCTATGCATTGGTCGGTATTAGGTCAAATTTGTAAGTGTAAAAAACTCACACAACTAAATATTGGATGATTTGGAAGTACGCTTTGTTAACATGAATTTTTAAATTAAGATCACACATTATATGGTGTTACACAACTCGAAGTCCGCAAATATCCCATGAAAGTTTGTGATAATTTTGAAAGCTCAATTTTACGAAATTATATCTTTTATTAATTAAAATCTTGTTAAATTAATTTTTTTATAACTTTCGATTATTAAACAACTTTATTCTTTTAAATTATAACCAAATAATTCTTAGTGTATCCAAAAATATATTTTAACTATTTGTCTGATCACTTCAACACATAAATACTTTTCTTTTGAAGTGATTTGACCATATCAGCAAAAACCATTTTTTTTAAAACCTTCAGAAAAAACTCTCTCACAACTTACGAATCTCTTTCAATTTTTTTGTTCAAATGAAAACATGAGTCAAAACATAAAATCACACTCCTCTAAATAAATGAATTTCTTATTCATTATTTAAAAAATTTCAATTTTCTTTTCCGATAAATAATTCAATTTTTTCTTGATGTTGTTTTCCATTTTTCACTGATGTTGCTTTACTTTTGCCACTAAGATGATGTTTCCATTTTTTTCTCATGCTGCTTTTCTTTTGCCGCCAATATGTTGTTTTCATTTTTCAACGAATGTTCATCCCAAACGATTTCTAATATACGCAATTCTCAGATATTAGTCTCTCATAAATTCACTCATTATATTATGTTTGCAAAAATTTCAAAGTTCAATATACCATAACTTACGGCTAACAGTATTAGAAAAAATTATTTTCTCTTCCAAACCATTTTATATTAATTTCGTGAAATCATAACATACGATCTTCATCAAAGGTATATAAATATTTTTCACGTTTATCATTTCATAATTTTGATAAAATTTATAATAGAATATCTACAAAAACTGCAGCTTAACAATTTCTTGACATGTCACCTTTCGAATGTCATTGAATCTTTTCTCTTGATATCACATATAATATATCTTCTGAAGATTCATCGTTAAACTCAAAAATCTTCATATTTAGTCTCCATTTTTTTATTAGTTTGATACTTAAGCTTCTCCCTAATAATTATCTATTAAATAAGATTGAGACACAAAAAATAAAGAAAACATACACAAACCATCATGTAAAAAATCATGATAAACATTGCACATCCACACATCACACTTGAATTGTTCACATAACTATTACTTAAGAGCAAAAAAATAAAATTTTAAGCTCCCTCATCATTGAAGCTCTTCCTTCATCAGAACCATCTGATCAATATCTGAACCGAAGGTATGTAGTGGAATATTCGCTCGTTAATGTTCCTTCCTCTGTTAAGATCGAAAAGACTATAATACCCTCACTTTCCCTCTACATATAAAAACACATACAGTAAATCGATCTAAATCGAATATAGTCAATGGCATTGGTTTCGTTCCGTAGATCTATTCTCCTCCTCGGAGTAGTTTTCGTTACGTTTCTCTACCCGACGGCGTATGTTTCGGAGGCTGGAGGACTTGCCGGAGACGATTTCGTGAAAGTCAATCGCCCACAGAGGGAGTTCGATTATTTCGCTCTCTCTCTTCAATGGCCTGGAACTTACTGCCGTGGAACTCGCCATTGCTGCTCCAAAAACGCTTGCTGCAGAGGGTACGTTTTGTGTTTCTTTGATTTTGATCGTTCCTTGGTTTCGTGATCGTGAAACTCCGATACAATCTGCAAGTTTTGTTATGGATCATCTGTCTGAATTTGTTTTATTTGTTGGGTGGCTAAGGATCTGAATTTAGGGAACCATAAATTAGATTATTATTTAGCTGTGGGAACAGATATTTTTCTGAGAATTTTTTCGATTAGATGGTAGAAATGTCGAGCTTCCATAAAAGATTGGGTTGAATTAATCTCAAATAAAGATTTCGGTTTTTTAGTTTGCTTTAGATTAACGTACGTGTTTCCTTTTTTCTTTTTCAGCTCGAACTTGCCAACTCAGTTTACCATCCGTAAGTAAACTCTTTGAAGTTTAGCTACAGTTCTATAAATCAATGTGTGTGTGTGAGCATTTGGTTTCCTTAGTGGCTTTCATTTTCTAATATTTTCTTGTGAATTTTAAAGTTGCTGCTTTGACTTTTTAAGATAGAGTTTTAGATGCGAGAATTTTCACGTTGTTGTTATTAGCTTTATGTATGTAGAAATTGGAGAATATCAGGAAGATATTGCACACCCTGAATTTATAGTTAGTAAATGGGCCTGATGAGTAACTTATATGTGAGTACTTTAGTTGTGTAGTTGTGTTTTCATCACTCTATCACATCAATGTGATTGTAGTTGTGAGTTAACACGAACAGTCTAGATAATTTATATACGGATGTACTGAAAATGCACCTTTTCTCTCAACATTCATATTATTATTTCTTCTCTGTAGGATTCCTTTTTGATGCAGTAGCTCAGCCTTTTAATCTTTTTTAAAAAGGCTAACTTATTTCTAGCCTCTTTACTTTTGAAGTTTGCACTCTGATCATCTCTAATACTAATCTTGTAGATGGACTATGGCCTGACTACAACGACGGTTCCTGGCCTTCATGTTGTTATCGATCTGACTTTAATGAAAAGGAGGTAAACATCAATATTCTTGTGTGGTCCTTGTTGAATATTTCTTAAGTTGGATTGAGGGCATCCAGAACATTAAACTAAACTGATAAATGGTATAGAACTCATGTTTTAACATCTTAAGTGAAGAATCTGAAAGGAGAAACATTTCAGATCTCAACGTTGACTGATGGACTTGAGAAATACTGGCCCAGTCTCAGTTGTGGTTCTCCATCATCATGCCATGGTGGGAAAGGTTCATTTTGGGGACATGAGGTGATCATTTATCACATATCTTATTAACTCTCCTGGAAAGGTCTAATTAACCAAAACTAACTGAGTTTCATTTGTTGGTTGTCATGTATCTCTGGGCCATAACTGTTGACAGTGGGGTAATCATCTTCAATCCTACTCCTTTGAATAAATCTGTTTTTTTATTAGGATTTGATTCATTGGTGCAGTTACTTAGCACAATAAGTTCTTATTTGAGTATGCTAATACAGCAATATGATAAAATGAGGATTTCTCTCTAACAGTTGTGCTCATAATTTGTTTTTTTTCAGAGAAACATGGGACTTGTTCGTCTCCTGTTATTCGTGATGAGTATAGTTACTTCATTACCACGCTTAATATCTACTTAAAGTATAATGTCACGGTAAGTCAACTTATGATATAAGGCCACAAAGGCTTTGTTAGAGCTAATTGTGATCCGAATTTTGCACTAAATAGTTGTGTCAGTTATGTATCTCCATTCATTTTTTAAAAAGTGATTTTTTCATTCACCATGTATGATCTTCATTCATTTCTTAAACAGTGATTTTTTTCATCCACCATGTATGTAGGTAGGTGTTTTTCACAATGTAAAATGATCATGCATGTGATATTTTCCACGGATTTGTCAGTTTATCGGCTTGTAAAGACATTTTGTGTGCATTTTCATCTCCTGAAGAAATTTCTAATGCCATTTCTCCATTTCTGCATTTGTAAATCTGGAATAGGATGTACTGTATCAAGCTGGCTATGTTGCTTCCAACAGCGAAAAGTATCCTCTAGGCGGTATCGTAACAGCCATTCAGAATGCATTTCATATCACCCCTGAAGTGGTATGCAAAAGAGATGCAATCAATGAAATACGTATATGCTTCTATAAGGATTTCAAGGTCTGTATTCAACATCTCTTTCATTTTTATTTCTAATTTCCTTCTTTAGTCTTAAAATCTTGTTTTTCACTATTATTAAACATGCATGGTTCTTGTTAAATCCCGTTCACATGATCAGAAAACTCAAATAAGTTTCGATTTTCCTCGATTAAAGTATAAAAATATTGTTGGGCTCTAAGAATGGCACCAATTTCTAACAGGTTTTGCTTTTATAACTTACAGCTCAGGGACTGTGTTGGTTCAAAAGATGTGACGTCGAAACAATCATGTCCCAAGTACGTAAGTTTGCCGGAATACACACCATTGGGTAAGTAAAAAATCATAAAAACACAAACAATTTTCTCAGTTTTGTTCATATATGCATAGTTCAAAGTAGTGTGGATTCATGATCAATTGGTCAAGAGCCATTAGTTATGGTTATATGATAAGAATGTGATGTGCTTTATAAATTTTTGGTGTTATGCAGATGGTGAGGCTACTGTTCTCAAAATGCCAACAGATAAAGAAAAGAGTTGGGATCATTAATTGTTTGTCTTCTTGGAGATGCCATATTCACATGTACATGACTTTAATGTTGTAATTTTACGGTCAAACAATGTTGTAATTTCTTCTTGAATCTTGACTAGTAAATCATTAAGAAAGTTCAAACAATCTATTGAGATTTTATTTCTATGCTAGATTGGATGGAAACAATATATAGTTGTAAGATTAATATTAATTGTTGCAGCTAAACATCCCTACCAAATACTTTTGCACCAAGGCAGAGTCAGCCGATTGAGTGAAAGTGTTAAAGTTCAGGTTACGTTGATGAAAAGAAATACGGAAACTGAATTATATATTGATAATGTCAAGGATTACAATTGATTGAGAGAAGGTTTAATGGAGTCTCTCCCCTCCCCTTTTCTTATTTTTTTCTATCTTCTTTATTCCTCATTCTTCTTCCCTCTCAGTCCATCCTTATATATAATCTGTTGTTGGAATCTTCCTTCTACCATCCCAACAGATTGCTCGTACGTACCAGGTGCCACTAACTCAACCTGGGTTATTTATTTACCTTAGGTTTTCTTCCTTCTAGTGAGTCTCTTCTTGGACTCTATTTGCCTTGGGTCTTCTGCCGTAGGTGAATAAAATCGGTGGATGTTGGGCCTCATAGTTATCAATACCCCCGCGTTCGAAAACCACCTTGTCCTCAAGGTTGAAGTATGGAAATTGGCCCTGAATCACCGTCTTACACTCCCAAGAACTCTCAAAGTCCGGCTGATCGCACCATTTGATTAACACTTCCTCTAAACCAGTTACTGGATGCGTTCGGGTACCTAAGACAGCCTCAGGTTCGGCTTCCAAGAAGCCTTCTCCCGTGAGTTGTGCCGGCAAGGAGACTGGTGAGAGTCCACTGCCGATCGCAGGTTTTAGTTGTGACACATGAAATGTGGGATGAATCCGAGCATCTGGAGGAAGCTTCAGCCGGTAAGCAACCTTGCCAACTCGAGCCTCAATCGCAAACGGTCCATAGAATCGAGCAGCGAGCTTCTCGTTTGGACGTGTTGCCAAAGATTTGCGACGATACGGACGCATCTTCAGATAAACTTGATCACCTACCTCGAATTCCACTTCACGCCGATGGCCATCTACCCGTGCTTTCATTAACTGCTGAGCTTTGAGAAGATGGTTCTTTAGCAAAGCAATAATCTCATCACGTTCCTTCATTTTACCCTCCAAATCAGCGTTTGAAGTAGTTCCCAATTCATATTTTACGATTGTTGGAGCCTCTCGACCATAACCTGCACGGAAAGGATTCATTTGAATTGCATTATGGTAAGATGAGTTATAACACAGCTCTGCCCAAGGAAGGAAATTCGCCCATGATCTCGGTTTTTCACCCGCAAAAAATCGCAGATATGTTTCCAATCCTCTGTTAGTGACCTCTGTTTGACCATCCCATTGCGGGTGGTAAGCCGTGCTAAAGCAAAGTTTAGTACCTGCCAGACGAAACAGCTCCTTCCAAAACAAACTAGTGAATACTTTGTCCCGATCAGATACAATGGTGCACGGAAATCCGTGCAACCGGATCACTTCCTGGACAAAAATCATGGCAATATCTGTCACAGTATACGGATGTTGCAACCCAATAAAGTGCGCGAACTTTGATAGCCTGTCAACTACTACGAGCACGGTGTTTCTACCGGTAGATTTAGGTAGGCCCTCCACAAATTCCATAGATAGATCCTCCCAAATGCGGTCAGGAATGGGCAGTGGTTGTAACAATCCAGCTGGAGCAAGCGTCGAATACTTATACCTCTGGCACACGGGACAAGCTGCTACATATCGCCTTATGTCAGACATTATTCCTGGCCAATAGAAGAGCTCTCCTATTCTTTTCTGCGTCTTTAACACTCCACCATGTCCTCCCAATTTTCCGTCATGAAATTCCCGAAGGATAACTCCGCGTCAGACAGTCGCCGGTAGCTATGACGTCGCACGTCTTATGCCCGAGAGGAAGATGGCGCTCCTAGGGTTGATTTAGTGGAGATTGGGCCAGTTGATGTGGGCTTATTTCCACTAAAATTTGTAGGATTTGGAGGAAACTTGGGCTTATAGTTATTTGGCCCAAATCTCTCAAAATACCCACTCCCGTAAGAAGCCTCCTTCCTGGCTGGATAGGGCACGTGCGAGCCGCCTCCACGTGCTACCTTGCTGGTCCCCCTACTCTCTCCTTCTGTTGCCGTGTCATCCATGGCTGACCACTCCTCCACTTTACGAGCTAAACTCATCATTTTCTTCAAGTTTCGTGGCTCCAACATTTTTACCCCAGCTCGAGTTTTTGGTTTTAACCCATTCATGAAGGCCATTTCTAGAACTTGTTCCGACAGCTCCGGTGCGTTGGCTGCCAACGCTATGAACTCCTGACAATATTTCTGAGCCGATTCCTCCTATATGAGATTCAACAATCGTTCCCCTGGTGAACAGTCTTGAATCTCTAAAAAATTATCCAAAACTCTTTGTTTCATTTGTTCCCAGTTTACGAAAGGTTGTCGATCCCTCTCCCACCTATACCACGTAAGAGCTTCTCCATCAAAACACATCCTCACAGCCTGTAGTTTTTCCGTCTCAGTGAACCTTCCCAACTCGAAGTACTGTTCCTTCCCAACAGCTTGAGTTTGATCAACGTCGATCACTTGTACATTAAGTTTCTTAACATATAGAAGTCGTTCCTAAGGAAAATAAAACATTACTAATAGAAATAGAAATACATACAAAATCTATGAAATCGCTCAATATTACCTCCTACATCTTTTCAACACCCCGAGT
Source organism: Pugionium cornutum (assembly GCA_018901935.1). Lineage (NCBI taxonomy): Eukaryota > Viridiplantae > Streptophyta > Magnoliopsida > Brassicales > Brassicaceae > Pugionium > Pugionium cornutum. The sequence continues at coordinate 29,530,942 of CM032165.1, forward strand.
GAGAGTTGTTTTCATTCTACATGCATCATTCCTGCACTCTGCAAACCATATTGTCATCATTAACCACACAATGTCTAGCAGTTCTACAATAGGTAAAGTCATAGCTTCCGAAAGCACTTTATTAAAGGATTTACATATGTTTGATGTGGTGATGTTGTATCGATCACCAAAAAAATGAACACGAGACCATATCTTCATGTCAGTATTTACCAAATAGTTATGTAATATTAGATTTAAGGCGTGTATTTCGTCAGATATCGTCTCGAAATCAGAAATTCGAAATTCATTCACCGCCCTTTTCACTAAACGAAATGCAACACCACCTCTATAATGTTGTATTATATTTTTGTAAAGATGATATGTGCAAATTCCCCGACAAGCCATCGGATACACCTTTCCAATTGCATTACCGATTGGTTGATGTCTATCAAATTGCAAGACCTTCATCATCCGGTGTAACACAACTAAATTGTCTAAAGAACCATTCCCAGGAATCACCATTCTCTGTATGCGCTACAACAAAAGCTATGGGAAATATTTGAAAATTTTCATCTTGTGAAGCTGCGATAAGAAGTGTCCCTTTATATGCCCCTTATAGAAATGTACCATCCACAACAACAACTTTACGCATGAAAGGAAATCCATTCAAACTAGCACTAAATGCAATGAAAACGTAGTTGAACCTTTCGAGTTCATCAACTTCTAGACGAGTAAGCATTCCAGGATTAGCTCTTCTGATATACAAGTAAGCAGGTAATTCTTCATAACCTTTTTCAAGATAACCTCTTACCAAAAATCGTGCATGTCTAAGTGTCCGATACGCTTTCCACTATGACAACTACACCAAAAAAACTACCACCGTATTAAAATAAATCTGCCACAACCAACAAAAAATAGTGACCCTATTAAAATAACTCTGCCAGAACTACCAAACAACTTCAACCCACCGTACTAAAATTAACCTGCCACAACTACCAAAAACTATCGCTTTATAAAAATAACTCTGCCACAACGACCAAAAAACTGCCACACACCGTATTAAAATAAATATGCCACAACTACCAAAACCTTTGATCCTATTAAAATAAATCTATCACCGTCTCCAATAAAACTGCGATCGTATATATTAAAATAAATCTGTCAAAATTACAAAAAACTGTCACCAACTATAAATTAACTGTCAATATATTTACAAACCTTGATACCAAATCTCATATGCAATGCATTAACAACATGACATGGCAAAACTTTAGAACCAACACCACCTACAAAATCTTTGTACAAAGCACCAAGTATTTGAGGAGTTGCTTGTCGCATAGGTCCTGATCGCATTGTAATAGAACATGTATGGTTTGAAACGAACTGCCTAATTGTAAATTGTGGCGTGTTTCCAGCTGGTGTAGCTCGTACTCTCCAACTATAGTCTCTCACCCAAAATTTTACTATTAAAATCACTGTTATTGATTTATGTACATCAAAATCGAATTGATGTATAACCAATAAAATCTTCAATCATATATTTGTCCTACATCAAGATTCAACAACTCCAACTCTATCAAATTAGCATTACCAATTTGTTCTTCCTTATTACCACTTTTTGATACTCTTTTCTTAGGCGGTAATTTTGGAATCTCATCCTCTTTACTTTGCGAAAGCCTTCCGTAAACACTAAAGTCTTCATCCTCAGAGGTTCCTCCATCAGAATCATCAAAGTAATCAAATCAATACTCCTTATCTTCATCGTCTTCACATGGTAAAACCAATTCAACAGTTGGTTTTTCAACGTGTTGATCTTCGCCAACCTCTTCGTAGTTAAAAAAATTCATCGTCGTCACGATGAATTGACAGACTATCAACTTTTGCTTTCTCTTTCTCTCTAACCTCTACATATAAACGAATTTTCTCGATTTTAATCATACCCAAAAATCCATGAAGCTGTCGACAGCTTCCTACTTTCACCGGAGGTGTGTTTACTGGTAGTTTCCCCAACATCTTTTTTTTAGAAACCTGTAGCTTAATTCGATATCATATTGATTTCTACCGACCTTGTATTTTTCATAAACCATCATCAGCAAATATTCGAAAGGTGTATTAGCATTTGTAGATAGAATTTTACACCCATTCTTATTGTCGACATTGAATGACCATCTATTTTTCTCGAAAATCTATTCACCACAAACAAGAATTATGTCTTCCATCGAGAAAATTGATATATAAAACTTTTTTACAAGAACGAATGTGAAGAAAATGATTAAAATTACTGCTTTTGAGTTTAACTGAAAATTAGATGTGCTCGATGTTGAAGAAGACGAGGTGGCTAAACCTAGAATCACCTCATACATGATTTTCAAAGAGGGTTAAAATTGATATTTTGAAAATTAATAAGTTTGCCATCAAATGTCTGTTATGACCCAAAAGTATGCTATGAAGGTAAAATCGAAAAAATTAGTTTAGTCCTAATTAAATATGTAGCTTCGTGCAGGAACTCAAACCGCCGTAACAGACAGATTTAATGAAAATTTGTTTTCTACTTAAAAAAATTTGATAAGTCGAAATGTTAGTCTAGTAATTATTTTATGAATCTTCTTCGATAGCAGATTTGATGTAAATCTGCCATAAGAAAAATAAATCTGTGAGGTCGCGTTTCCAAAAATCAGTCCATAAGTCTGCGGCAGACTTACTATGTGTGACCACAAACTTAATAATTTTGCTATCGTTTGACATTAAGTCTGAGGCAGATTTATAAAAACTACATATGATTACATAAAATAAAATAAAAATGCCGCATACTTAATATGTCTGTTGGTAGACTTTATTAAGTTTGCGATAGATTTCTTAAGTCTGTCACAATTTAATAAGTCTGTCGCACAGTTTATAAGTCTGCGATTATTACGTAAAAACTGCGATAGATTTTCCGTGCCAGATTTATTTTGATACCTTTGAATTTCCATGATATTTTCGTAATAACACCAAATTTCCCGCTCACGTGTCAACAAATCCCCGGGAATAGTAATAGAATTTTGCATAATTATGTTTTTTGTAACAACGATGATGAAGGGTACGCTCGGTACCCAATTTATTTTAGTAATTAACAAAACATTAGGGTAAAAAAATAATTAGTGACGAATTCAGAGTCATTTTAATACTTCTCCCAGTTATAAAAGCTAATTAAATTTTATTAAGATGCAGTCGTATTTTGGTCGCAAAATCTATGACCAAAGTGCGACTTACATAGAATTATTTCATTAAAAACTAATTAAATTTTATTAAAATATAGTCGCATATTAGTCATCAAATTTGTGACCAAAATACAACTATATTTTAATTAAATTTAATTAATTTATAGTAAACTAATTCTATATTGGTTGTATTTTGATCACAAATTTTGCGACAAAAATGCAATACCTTTTATTAAAATTTAATTAATTTTTAGTAAAATAATGCTATGTTTGTCACATTTTGATCTGAAATTTTATGATAAAAAATGCGACTACGTTTTTATAAAATTTAATTAATTTAAAAAACAATAAATATGATCGTATATTTGTCACAAATAGTTGCAACCAATAAACGACGACCATTTTCGTGACCACATTGTTTTGGGAGATGAGTCACAAATTTTGTTACTCATACGCAGTGACATATTTGTCGCAAAATTTGGAACAATGTAGTGGTCGTAAATTGTACAGCTGTTCTTGTAGTCCCATGTTGATTGTAAAATATCGATCAATATGCGACTACCGGATTTTATGATGATGGATTTGTAACGACTGAATGTAGTCGCAAATTGGTCGCATATTATACATATGTGAGTAGTTTGTGACCACAACTATAATTGCAAAATGGTTTTTTTTCTTCTAGTACATGTTCTTTTTTATCGTTTCTTCTCGACCGCTTTCTCCAAAACAGATTTTTGGTTGTCCCTTGCAGTTGGTGAACCATAGGTGGCAAGCATACATTTTCTTTGCTGGATTGGAGGAAGTAAAGTGGCATCACTAAACTAACCATTTTCTGTCTTGTTTCTCTCCGTTGCTCATTTTTCTTGTATAACAAGAGTAAGTGAAACATCTATCAATATCATCTCTCGGAATAGGATAATCAATAGGTGGTGTTGTGGATGGACTTTTTTAAACCAAAAAATCTCTCATTCGTTGTTCAATTTTCCTCCAATTTCTAGGATCAGTCATATCTACATTCTCATGAAGACCCTTAATATCATCAACTTTCTCATGGTCTTCCATGTTTTCATTCTCAAATTGTTCTTTGTTCTTGTTTATTACATTAGCATAATCTCCAACAAATTCTTCTACACTCTTTGTGTCTGCATTTTCTTCAGTAACAAGCTCTTCATACTCTTCATTAGGAAACTCTTCATCTTCTTTGTTCATCTGAGTTCTAATAGTTTCATCGGTTTCAGAAGTTTTAGTTCTCGTCACATAATTAAACATATCATTGGTTTGAGATTTCACCAATTCGTCTTTTCTTTTCTTTCTTTTTCTATTTACACATCTACTTGGTTGATTCCTGATTTTATTTCTGGGTAACATTTTTTACAAATAAATGAAAAAATTGAATAAAATTGTTTTACTTAGTGAAGAAAACAAAGCAATACATACAAATTAAACATTGGACAACAATTAGTATAATTTAGTATGATCGATTTGAAATTAATTTTAGCTTCTAAAGTTTATCAAATCTAGGAGAAAACATGCAAAAACTACCAGAAAATTATGAAAAACACATAAAATTTTGTTAAGAGAAAAAAGAAGAAAAATAAGAGAAAATAAAAAAGAAAACTTACATGAATAAAAAGATAAAATAGCAAATATCCACAATTAAGTATTTTAAAGTTAAAAGTGTTGATGAAAAATTAGATTTGGAGTTTTGGGAGGAATGGAAGAAGAAAAAGATGAAAAGAACTTCTGAATGGCAAAAAAATAAAAGAAATTAGGTTTCTTAAAAATAAATAAATGTTAACATAATTTGTCTCTTATATTATTTTAAAAGAAGTTAAGATTATGAAAAAACAGAAATAAAATCATGATAAGATTTAGTGTTAATGGTTAATGAAAATTTTGAACAATCAATTAATAATTTATCAAAAAAAATATGTAAAACATGAGAATGCTAGTTTTCAATTAATATTACAAACAATTAACTAAAAGGAAAAAAGGAAAAAGTAGAAATTTGTGGGGTTTGAACCCAGCCTTAAATAAAACTGTCTAAGATTCCTAACTATTATACTATAGAGATTTATTCACACATGATACCCCTTAAAATTTATATTTTTGTGCACCTAAACCCCTTGTTTTACAGGTTTTAGATCTGAGCCGGCACTGCTCATTGCAGCCCCTGCTCGAATTGCTGCCCGTGCTCGAATTAATGCTGACATCAATTTACTTTCTTTTGTAATCCCTTCTTCCTTTTGATTAGACTGATGATAATCAGCAACGATAACATTCAACCCTTTACCTTTGTCCAAAACTTTGGAAATGATTGGAGAGGGATCTATGTAAAGCATTGACTTTTGACCTACAAGAGACTTTTCTAAAACCTTTAGAGAAGCAATTATTTGGTCTTCTCCAGATCTTCTCTCTGTTCCATCCGCATCTAGAAGATACGGCATTAATCTTTCTACAACTTCAAGAGCTAAACTTGGCAAGCTTGACATAGGGTTTATACCTACTTGATCTTCTTGAACAATTCCAAATAACGGATCATTTTCTCTTATAACTTGAGCTTTTACCGAAATCGGGTTAAAGGTAGACTGATTTATCAAATCTACACCTTGAAGTTTACTTTGGTAGATTGGACACATCTGTTGATCATGAGTTAATCTCTGACAAGTGTAGCAACGCTTTTGAACTCTTGCATAATCGAACCGGATGGTAATAGTTTCTCCTTATGGAAAGTTCACAACCTTTGATCTACGCAGAGGCCTCGAAACATCAAACCTGACTTTAACCCTTACGAAGTCCTTGTTTTGAGCTTTTAATGGGTCGAAAGCTACTTCCAACACTTGACCCGCAAACTCGCCTAAAGCTGATATAGAAGCTAAGGTGTAGTAATTTACCGGGATGTTCCTAAGCTAGACCCAAACTTCAATGAATTGCAAGGAATCTGGCGGAGGTTTTTCTACCCATCTTTCCATGAAAAGCGGCCATCTTTTTCAGAATATCTTTGAGGTCATGCTCAAATTTGAAGAAAAATTGAAATTTTTTAAAGGTTAGAGCCACTCCTCGCACTCTATCATAAATTTGCCATTTCTTTGGCATATCTAAAATAAGACTGGACATAGTTTGATGAGACGGATTCAACAGCCTACCCACTACACTCAGAATATTCTTCTCGTTCGAACAGAACTGAGGCAAATCCGGAAGATTGAAAGGCTCATCTTCAACAGTGATAGACATCTCCATCAACGCTCTGTCAATGCTAAACGACATCTCTTTTAAACAACTGGTTCGATTTACAATCTCTTTAGCGCATAAAGGACAATTCACAATCAGACTAGAGTTGACGAATTAGAGATGGGAGACGAGGGAAAGATTTCTGGTAGTTTATGACGAAGAACAAACCCTAGAAATTTTTTTGTTTTAAACAAAATAGGATAAAAGAGGGCGTAAACAGATAGAATCTTCTCATATGAATGTGTTTTTAATCTAAAGCCATAAAAAGGGAAACAGGTGTAATCGCTCTAGAAATCACTGCTTCTCTCGCCTCTCGTAAAATGAGGTCATTTAAATGATGCCAAGCCTTTTTATTTCTCAGCTATTTAATCTCCACCAAGTTATAGGCCAAGAATGAAACCTCCAAGAATGAAAACTCCAAGAATGAAAACTCCAAGAATGAAAATCTTACTCGTAGCTTCGACATAACTCACATGTGGGTCAATCATATATCAAAGTTGCAGGCCGAGCTACTAACTTATTAACTTATTGTGAATAATTATATACTAAAATCATATGTGTAATGTTGATCTTAATGTAAACAAATCGCATTATATGGATTATCAACTTTAAAACCAAATATTTACATCATAAGTTTAACTATAATTTTATTTGTATAGTTTTGCCAGCAATTCTAATAACAGGATAACAATACCACCTGGACCTAGCATCACATGAAGGTCTATCTCGGATATGATTCATATCATATGAATGCTCATCCTACCTAAACACCTTTTGTTTCTCAGCTATGAAATCTTCCATCAGTTAAAGGCTAAGAATGAAAACTCCAAGAATGAAAATCTTACTCGTCGAACGCTAGCTTCGACATAACTCACATGCGACTCAATCTTATATCAGGCCAAGCTTCACAATTTGCCTAATATATACACCGGTATGATTCACATGATCTATCTACTTGTGTCAATACGAACTAAAACAACAATCTTCAAACTTTATTGTGGCTATATTCATTTGTCTGCAGCAGCAAGAGACTACATATACAATTACCACACATTGTTATTCGTCATATGGAGTCAGTCACACAAGTTAGATGATACGTTGTACATTGCAATTTATTGATCGCTAATTAAAAAAAAATTGCAATTACAAATCTGCAACCATCAACGGTATCCAAATAAACATTTACCATTGCCGTAGACACGCAACTGCAATCACCGATGCAATCACCGACAATATAAGAAACGAACATGGCATATATCGATAACACTCAGCACACCCAAGTTCTAATTCTATTATTGGAACCAAAATCGTGCATTGCCGTCAAACAATCTAGTTCTGTCAATACATACTGAAACAACAATCTCAAAGCTTTCGCATTGAAACTAACATTCATTTGCAATAAACACAGAAACTTTGGGAGTCCAATACATCATTACCTTATACCTCCAAATACTATAACTATAAGCAATATATACGTACCAAAGATAAACCTACAGATCAAATTCTCATAAGATCCATAAGCTTTTGCATCACTCAAAGCAGAATAGTAAACCTTAAACTATCCTCTGCTATTGTTCAGAATCGAACCCAAAGTTCCCAAAACAGCAAAAGCCATCAAAGGGCTAACGTCAAGCGTATCAAATACTGGAGGGATAATGTTCCTGAAGAGATTCAGATATGGATCACACAGATCCCTAATGGCAGACAAAGGTTGTCGATCCCATGGAATGTTCGGGAACCAACTGAGCAAAACTCTAACCATCAACACACCACTGTAGATATCGAGCCATTTCGATAGCCCCGCCGCAACAACTGTCAAAGGCGTGTTGAGATAACCGGCGGGACGGTCACGGATTGACGCGAAAAACATCGGACCAGAAATTCGGAGAGAAGCTTGAATCTGTGGGGAGAGGGTTACCATCGCGACGGAGAGCTTCTGAATTAGTGATTTGGTAACGATTCCAGCAAGAAGCGCGAGGGTTGTGATCGATCTAGTGGAGTCGGAGAAGGGAAATTGGGGAGGGGGTTTAGTGGAGAATGTTGGAGATGGGGAGGTAACGGCGGAGACGATGGTTTTACGGTTATTGAGGGAGAGATTGAAGGAGAGTTTATGAGGAAGAGAGGGACGTAGAGAAGGATTACTGGGATGGAAGATAGGATGCATTCTAGGGTTTACGAGAACTGAAGCGCGAAGAGCGAGGATGTTGGTTGTGGAAGCCATTTTCGTTGCTTAGCGCTGGAGAATACTCTGGAAAGAACAATGTCAATTGAGCTTTTATCAAAACCCCTAAAAAAATTGGACCACTAATTGATAGGACTCCACCAATAATTCGAACCGAATGAACCGAATCAAAATTGAACCAAACCAAAATCGAACCAAAAAATATATTTTGATTAGTATTCGGTTATAAAGAAATAATTGAACAGATATTATTTTAGAAAATTATGATTATTGGTTACTAACCGAAATCAAACCGAAAACCGAAATAATATTTAAAAAACAAATTATTTTTGGTTATCCAAAAATATTTTGGTTATTTTTCGGTTATTTTAGTTATTTTTAGTTATTTTTAAATTATTTCGGTTATTTTTGATTATTTTCGATTGTTTTTCAGTTATTTTTCAGTTATTTTCAATTATTTTTCGGTTATTTTTCAGTTATTTTTTGATTATTTTTAGTTATTTCGGTTATTTTCTATTTTTAAATTTAATAACCGAACCAACCGAAATATAAAAATAGATAAATGAATTTTTATTCTTACCAACCGAAAAAACCGAAAATAAACGGTCGAAAACAAATCAAATATCCGAATGCTCATATCTATTAATTGAAATATTTTGATAAGTTTCCTTCTTTTTGTTTTTGCTTTTTGCCAAATTCGTCTCGGCAGAGTTAGTTTTAGATAGAAATCCGTTCTAGAACTTGTAAGATAATCATTTGTAGGATTTGTATAATTGATTTATGAAGAAGTACAACATTGAGCTTTTGAAATCCCAATAGAAGATATGTCCTACTTTCATATAAAACGTCGAAGGTGATTCTAATATTAAAACTGAACATGCGAAATAACTTTTTTAGCCAAAGATGTTGAAATACTTTGCTTTGTACTTGATCACAAACAAAGTGATAATCAAACGCTTTGTGCTTTATCTTGAAGTGAAAAAACCCGGATTGGCACAAAGATAAATAGCACAATAGATAGTTAGAATATGATAAGATAGCATTCCAAGTTGACGGATAGGTCAACAACAACATCACAAAGACAAAAACAAGTTGTATTGTGGTATATTTAACAACATGGCTAAATGTCTTCCCAAAGTTTGTTCCAATGCGTTGATGAAACATTTAATTCTGTCAAGAGAACCATTAGGCAAGCATTTAATAATGAATACCCATCTACCATTTAGAACCAAGAACATTTTGAGCCAAAAGAAACAAAAACCCAAGTCATGTTTCAAAGAAGAGAATTGAATTCCTTAGTCGCAAATCTACACTATTTCAGATCTTTCAATGCTTGATTAATTGTTGTAGGCTCAACCTCATAGAGAAATGGCATAAGACCAGGATTTGGTTTCCAAACATGCATGGTTAATGCAACTAGTGATTATCTATTGTAGTTTTTGAGAAGCAACAGTTTGAGATTCGAAAGTTGATGGTTCTAAGATTGTAGAGGACATTGCTAGAAGATGCATAACTGATTCCGGTTTTGGTTCTTGTTCCGGTGATAAGAGATTCTCAGTCAGGGAAGTAGAGGAAGAAACTTATGATTGAGGCCAGAGTGGCGAACTAAAAATGAAAACTAAAGGCTGGAGGATGTTAAATTAGAGGGTTGTCTACCTATTTTAAAAGAGTGGTATTAGAAGAAAGCTGCTAAGACAAGAATATAAAACATCAATTTTTGAATTCAAAACATGACGTGAAACATACACACGAGAAATAGAAGGATCAAAACATAAATAAAAATTTCGAATAAGGGAATAATAAAGAAATATGCATACAGTAGTATAGCATATGGACCAAGTTTATGAGCAGAGTAAAGACACAACCATGGATAATAGAGACACTAAAATATACGAAGTATTGAATATTTCGATTCCACATTGAATAAGACTGCAAGCAGTGACTGCTATGATAAATTTGGTGCGGATTACGATTGATCAGGTATACTACTAATGCAAAGGCATAACTTTAATAGTTATCGAATATAGATGTGTGAGAGAGAAGGGATAGACCGATCTCAACAATGTTTGTGTCTTTTTTTTTGCACTGATATTGTGCTCCAGAATGTGAGGCGGTGATGTATAGTGTGAGATGTCATGTGTAGAGAGAAAGGACGCCAATGCTATAAACTCTCCACCATTATCATAATAAAGTGTTTTGAGCTTACGATTGAATCAATTATTTATAAGTGATTTGAATGGTGTTTAAACTTAAATCACTTGATACTTTAATTTGAGAGGATAAAACCATACTTAGTGAGTGTATTGATATCACATAGTACTTATATTAAAGCTATAAACAAAATAAACTAAGTCCAAACATCTGTATAGGTTACTTCAAGAGGTCCATTTGAGTTCATTGAATCGAAAGAAAAAGAAGTTTATATTACTCTTATTATTTACACAAGCATTGCATGAAAAAGATGTTGAAGAATCAGAAACACGCAAAAAAGAATATGACATAATGTATTTAAGAATTGTTAAAGATGGATGGCCAAGTCGCTAACTGACAAAAGAAGCATTGACACATGGAAAAGAAAATTTTGAAGAAATGCAAGATAAAGGATGCAATGGCGACACATAGACTCAATCATTGGTTGGTCATCTATTTAGTGTTAATCTCGCGGTTAGATTCTTCACCAGAAAAATAGAAAGACAGAGTTGAACCATAAGATTGTTAAATTTTTTTGACCGGTATGAGGTTTTTTCATTCGATAGATCACATAGAACATTTGACAAAGAAACTGGTCACGAGTTGGAAAATAATTAAGTATAACTAGTTTGAGTAATCAAAGACCCATACCATTTCCGATTATGACATCTTAATTGCCATGATAAAGAGAATGCAGTGAGAGATTGGCATTATCAGAAGCTATGCTGTGAGAAGTTGATAACCTATAACGTGTTTATTATCGCAAAAATAAGCAGAAGAGCCACGTGCCAATTGTTGAGGGAGTTTAAAAATAAAAAATAAAAACATTACAGGAAGTGGAAGGTTTGCCGTTGGATTGAAGAAGTATAAATAAGGAGAGAAGCGTTATTTTGAAGGCATGCGATTTCTGTAGAAAGTTTTTGAGCGTGATGAGCTTGTGGAGGATCGCCATGAGATGCGAGAGAGATTAATCTAGAGAGTGATTCGATTGTAGGAAGTGACGTTTTACAGTTTGAATTTCTCTAGATAATCTGTATACACTCTTTCATTTCATTTTAGTAAACACTATTTCTAGTTTATTTTCATTCGCAATTCTCCCTTAATTCTACCAGAAGTTCCATTGTCCAACATCTAATAACTATCATATGGCAGATGTGGTGATGATATTGTATAGTGTGCTTGAGGATTCCATTGTGAAGACGGCATTAGATTTTTGTTTTTGTTGGAAAGTCAGTAGTGGTATGCCATGAGAAGTTTATTGTTGGTGTCGGATTTGCATATGTTGAAGTTGATGAGAACCATTGGTAAGGGGACCAATCTGACCCAAAGAGGAGATCAACCAAAGGAATATCTTGGCAACACTCTAGAAAGATATCATGTTGATCCATAACCACTAGACTAACTGTGAAAAACAACCAATAAATCTGAACAATAGGAATAACTCTATCAGCTTTATAATTTACAGCTTTTTTCATGAAACATGCATAAAACCAAATGTATATGTGGAAAAGAAACATTGATAAATGGTTTTGGAATTTTCCAAAGGAGGAGAGACTCCATCATGTAATCATAGGAGAGGTTTATACTTGGTGAAGAAGAGTCAAGACAGAATGGTGGGAACATTATGACCCAACCATCATCTTTTGGAGAGAGCTAAAATGCTCCATGAGAAAGAAATATGTTCCCAAAAGCCTTTACAACAAGTGAGGGAACCCTACCAATGGAGGTTCCTAATCCGTAAAGAACTAGGCACATACCTTAGATTTGTGCCAAAAAAATTCAGCAAGGTTTTACAATTAGGAAAACTTGAGCCAAACAAAATGCACACATCCAACTACTATCCAAATGAGAAGAATCACGATCTAAATACAACCAAGGAGGGTTCAAACAAATCAAATAGAAGCTACTAGATCCACCTGAATGCAAATATAACCCAAAAGATGAAACAAAAATTCCAAGACGAAGCATCCCAGTACAAAGCCACCTTGGCATGTATTGAACAACATTTCAAGAATCTAATCAAGTGAAGACTCAGGGAAGACCATCATGGAAAAGCCCACGAGCAAAGTCACCTCAATGGCCTAATAAACATATATCGCCCTTCCTTGAAAGATTTCAGCCAATCAAAATGAGTTCAATCTAGACCTAACTGGTATATTATCGTAACCAATCAAAGGCACGTGGCACACCATGACCCAAGCAATAATGATTTGAAACCGGCCATAACCATCCTACAAACTTGATTGACTTTAAACAAGTCTATTTATGAACTTTCCATGAATGGAATTATAAAGACTTATGTGTGGCTTCTATTGAACTTTCTATATGATATAGAGGCTTTTAAGAGTGTATTGAAGTGCATCAAAAAGCATTGGATCAAATGGATCTTTCAATTTTTCTGATCTACAACCAATTAGATCAAATATAGTCCAAAAACTATATCTCTATGATCTATTCGAACCAGCTGTTTTGGAGTCTCTCCAAATGATTCAAAAAGTTCCAAGACGTCACTAATTCATCTCCAAACTGTTCATATACAAGATTTTCGCATTTTCTTACTTGAACAAAAACCAAGCAATAAAGACAATATTAATCAAACTCTTTGATTTGATTTTATATTTATCTTGATTAATTTCTTGCTTTTTAAGTTCTTTATGATGAACCTACAAAACTCAAGTCAATTACTTCATTGTTAACATATTCGAGGTTATCCACCACCTGAACCCGATGGGCGAGAACATTGTGGTGATCTTGGAAACAACCAAGAAATTTCAAGTCCTATAAGAGACGCCAATGACGGTCCCAACCCGAGATCAATGGCCTCCCCTAATGACAAATCAAGGTGCAACCTTATTTACCATCAAAATGGTGTAGCATAGGGTCGACCATGATTTCAAAAGAGCATAAGGAACTTGCCTTATTTATAGAAGCGTCAAAGGTATGTGTTTAAATTCCATTAACATTAATGTAAATTTTCTTTTTCTTGGAGGCATGAATAGTAATCCCAATTGGTTCTAGTATTTTATTTTATGTTTTAAACATTATATTGCACAATATTTATTTTCTTTCTTTTTGATTTATTTCTTTACAAAAATTCAATGTCGACGAGTTATTAAGAAAGCTTCAAATGCCATAGTGTTATACAATTTTACCTAAGCAATCTTTTTTACATTACATTGCGGCTACTTATTTTTTGAACAATCATGTGCTTTCCATTACTTTATTACTGATGAGATCAGTGACTTATATAAACTTTACATTTGACTGAAACAGAATACTAAACTTATTGCAAAAAATAGGAAGTATTTAACTTGCTCCATTAAAATAAAAACAACTCTAAAGACTCCTGTCGACTCGATCTTTATTTGAAACTGATGTCTTGACCAGTTTCCTTGATCTGGTTCTTCTTTTGGTTTAATTAATTTGCTTCAACAAACTCTCCCTAAACTAAGCTTCGTGAACACAACTTAGCTTATCTGATGCAGAGCAAATTCCAAGTTTGCTTTTTAACTCCTCGAATACTTCTTGTTTTAACGGCTTTGTGAAGATGTCAGCAACCTGTTCTTTTGATCCACAATATTCAAGCTGTATTGCTCCATCATTAACTAAATCGCGCAAGAATGAAATCGAACTCCGATATGCTTGCATCTTTCATGAAAAACAGGATTTTTCGACAATTTTATTGTTGAAGTATTGTCACAGATAATGACGGTGCTTTCTCTTACTTCATGCCCCAATTCTTTCAATAATCTCACAAACCAAATTGCTTGACATGTGCAGGTTGCAGCTGCAACATATTCTGCTTCGGTCGTTGAGAGGGTGACGATAGGCTGTTTCTTTGAAGACCAAGCCATGACTGTGTCATCCATGAGAAAAACATAACCCGAAGTGCTTTTCCGGCTGTCAATGTCACCTGCAAAATCACTGTCAGTGTAGACTTTCCTGTTCCTCCTCTTTTGTACCAAAGACCATAGTCCATTGTCCCGTTTAAATATCTTAGAACCCTTTTTGCTACTTGTAGATGAAGAGTTGTGGGACTCGACATATAGCTGCTCAGCAAGCTCACAGTGAATTGCAAATTAGGCCTTGTATTAGTGATGTACATGAGGCTCCCTATGATCTATTTGTAGAATGTTTCATTAACCAATTCTCCTTTTTCATCCTTATCCAATTTATTTTGAGGTACCATTGGATTACAAACTACATTGCAATCAATCATCTCAAACCGCCTTAAGACTTCCAGAGCATACTTCATCTGAGGTATATAAATTTTGGGATTTTTTTGTAGAACTTTGATTCCTAAGAAAAATCTCATCTTACCAAGGTCAGTCATGTCGAATTCACTCTGCATGACAGTCTTTTATCATTTCATAATCACTTCCTGTGTAGATGAGATCATCCACGTAGATACTTACAAGTAGGATTTTTCCCTGCTTATTGGTCTTAAGAAACAGGGTTTCTTCATTTTGAGATTTTAGGAAACCTTCTTTGAGAAAGTAATCTGCAATTATGTTGAACCAAGCTTGTGGGGCTTGTTTTAATCCATATAAAGCTTTATGCAGTTTTAAACCTTATCTTCATGTCCCTTGACTATATATCCCTTCGGTCGTTGAATATAAACATCTTCTAGAAGAATGCCATGGAGGAAAGCCGATTTCACATCTAGTTGATAGATGTCCTAGGCCTTATATGTTTATGTTGCAAGGATTGTTCTGTTGTATCCATTTGAGCTACAGGAGCATAAACTTTCGTATAATCAATTCCTTACTCTTGAGAATAGCATTTCGCCACCAAACGAGCCTTGTACTTGGTTATCTCTCCACGTTTATTGAGATTTGTTTTATAAATCTATTTTACCCCAATACATTTTGTATTCTCAGGTAGCCTTGAGAGCTCCCAGGTCTGATTTTTGGCAATCGAATTTATCTCCTCATTCATGCCTTCTCTCCACATACTCTTTAAGATAACTAGGAGGTTTTGAAATTCTTTCATCCCTGCTTCTTATAGGTTGAACATTTTGAGTTTCTTCCATAATTTCTGCAGCTTCTTGTTCATTTTGAACTTCTTCCACAATTTCTGTAGTTTGATCATTTTGAGCTTTATTATTTGAATCTTTTTGATCATTGTCTTCATCTTCACTTTCTTTCCAGATCTCATCATCATTCAAGTTAGATCAGTATTGATTTGATGAGACTGATCTTCTTCCCAATTCCAACCTTTTGTTTCCTCAAAAATCACATCTCTGCTAATTATGATCTTCTTGCTGTTTGGATAGTACAACTTGTACCCTTTAGATTCTTCTGAATATCCAAAAAACATGCAAATTGTGATTTTATCATCTAGTTCACCTCTCTTGTCATCTGGAATATGCACATGGGCTAAACATCTCTAAAATTTAAGATGTTCCACACTTGGTTTTATCCCATTCCATGCTTCTTAAGGTGCGATGTTTTTTATTGCAGTGGTTGGACATCTATTTAGAATATAAAATGTCCAATTCACAGCTTCTAACCAGAGAATTTTTGGCACTTTCCTTGCTGAAAGTAGTGATCGAACCATGTTCATCACTGTCCGGTTTTTCCTTTCTTTAACTCCATTTTACTGTGGAGTATAGGCAGTTGTCAATTATCTTTTGATACCTTGCTCTTTGTAGTTGTTGGAGAATTCGTGTGAAGTGAATTCTCCACCTCTGTCTATCCTTAAACACTTTATCTTTTTCCCTCTTTCTATTTCCACTTTCCTTTGAAACATTTTGAAGAAGCTAAATGCTTCTAATTTTTCTTTCAAGAAGTAGAACCATGCTTTTCTGATTTGATCATCAATGTAGCATAATATATCTCCTTCCACTTGATGATGTGGGACTGATGGGGCCACATATATCAGAGTGAATCTGTTCAACTACTTCAAAAGCACTCCAACTTCTTTTCTTAGGAATGGCTTTTCTTACCTGCTTTCCAATGAGACAATCTGAACAAATAAAATCTTGAATATTAAAGTTAGGAAGACCAAGTACCATGTTTTTGCTTTGTAGAGTCTTCATTCCTTTGTGATTCAAGTGTCCATATCTTTCATGCCACAATTTTGGCAGATTGTCTGAGGTTGTCTGTAAGCATTGTTGATCATCGTTGGTTTGATCTAGCAAAATGAACATTCTGTTCATGCTTATTCTGCTGTTAGCTATCAGACCTCTTTCTTGATGATACATCTTGCACATTCCCTTTTGAATGATGATAGTTAATCCTTTTTCTTGAAGTTGACCGAGACTCAAGAGGTTGTTTTTGAGTTCTGGCACATAGTAGACATCTCTTATTGTGTATGTTGCATTGTTCAAAGTGAGCTTGATATTTCCTTTTCCAAGAACTTTCATTCTCTTGTCGTTTCCCAATTTGACAGAATGTTTGAAGTTGGTGTCTATTTTTGAGAACATATTCTTGTCTCAACTCATATGGTTTAAGCATCCAGAATCAGAAACCACATATTTTTCTTTATGTTCCTTTGTTTTTCAGTATGTGCCATCAATAGCATTTCTGCTTTCTCATCGTAATCTGTGTAGTTTGCCTCTTCCTCCCATTTTGGACATTCATACTGAAAATGCCCAAAACAACGACATTTTTTATAACATTCTACTGTGTTTTTGTTAAAGATAGCTCTACCACGACCTCTTCCTCTTCCTCTTCCATAGAAACCTCTTCCCCTTGTTCCTCTTCCAAGGGTTATTTTCAGTCCTTTTCTGAAATTTTAAATTTTTGCTCATGTACTATTAGAGTACTCTGCAGTTCGTCTAATGATATCCGTTCGATATCTTTAGATTCTTCAATCGAAACTACTACATAAATGAAT
Organism: Pugionium cornutum; assembly: GCA_018901935.1. Lineage (NCBI taxonomy): Eukaryota > Viridiplantae > Streptophyta > Magnoliopsida > Brassicales > Brassicaceae > Pugionium > Pugionium cornutum. Next base: position 29,548,564 of record CM032165.1, read on the forward strand.
TTTTCACTGAGAGTTCTGAGAATCTTTTCCACTACCTTTGAATATGTCATTGTTTCTCCATTGCTTCTCATCTGATTTGTGATGGTTAAAACTCGGGTGAAGTATTCTTCCACCTTTTATGTTTCTTTCAATTCGAGTACTTCAAAGTCCCTTCTTAACTTTTGCAGTAGTGATTTCTTTACTCGATCATTTCCTCCATACTTTCTCTTCATTGATTCCCATATTATCTTCGAAGTTCTTCTATCCAAGATCTGTTCAAACGTTATTCTATCAATGGATTGATAGAGATAATGTTTTACTTTATGATCATTTGTCTTTGCATCGTCGACTTGTTGTCTCTGTTCTTGGGTTAGAACTGTTGTTACTACATGTTCCTCAAAATCGATTTCGATCAAGCTCCACAATCCTTGAGCTTGAAAGAAAATTTTCATTACTTCACCCCAATGGTCCCAATGTCCCTCGAATTGGGTTAGCTTCATTTTTTCATCTCCCATCTCTCCTCACATATAATTTGAAGCTGAGATTTAGTTTTTTTGAAAAAATCAAATAATAGCTATGATATCAATTTGTAAAGTAATTTGGAGTATTGGATTTGAAAAACTCGCTAAACTTTATTACTGATGAGATCACTGACCTATTGCAACAAAATAGGAACTATTTGAATGAAACAGAGTACTAAACTTATTGCAACAAAATAGGAACTATTTAACTTGCTCCATTAAAAAAGAAACAACTCTAAAGACTCGTGCAGACTCGGTCTTTATTTGAGAGTGATGTCTTGACCGGTTTCCTTGGTCTGGTTTTTATTCTTGTTTAATTAATTTGCTTCAACCAAGAATGTCTTTCGACTAGTTACCAGGTTCTTTCGTACCGCTGAATGAGATCGGTCACGATCTTACATCAAATTCTTTAGATCTTTCATCAATCAAGCAACATGTATTAACGAACAAAAATAAAAGAACAATACTTACAATCTATCCTATGTTAACAATCTAAATGATAAACCCATGAGTGTCCTTTGAATCACCCTTCAAAGACTATGCAAACATGATCAAATATGAAAAGGAAGAGAAATCAGAAATGAATCGCATACCTAAAATAGATATAAGAAAGGGAAAAATTAGGGTTCCAAGATCTCCACTTGGAGTACAACCGGATATCACTTCTCCCTACAAAGAAAAACATTGAAAAGCTCTTATATCTATGAAAAATCGTGTCTATGGTATTTGTGGTGACTATATCTACTGCCTAAAACCTGAAAACCATATACTTTTAAGGTATTGGTATCTTGTAAATTGCTTAGGATTAAATTTGTGGGATAAATTAAATTTTTTGGCAGTTCGAATAAAATTAAGTTGAGTGGCTTGGGAGAATAGTGACTGCGGGTCCAAAATATCGTAAAACTTTGAATTTATCTTTGTTTAGTTGTTATTAAATAAATTTTCTGAAATTGATTCTAAAATTCCAAATATTATTAAATCATGTAAAACACTTAAAACGAAACTAAAATATCTTAACACCTTGTTAAAACCTTATAAAATAGATAAAATATAAGTGTTATCATCATATCAAACATAGAAAATATCCCATGCTTCATCAAAAAACATATGGCGAGGACGATTAATTTGGAAGAACTACAATATAGAGAATATGTTGAATACAAAAAACTTGTGCAAACACAAACACACTTAATTAGAAATCATTTGAACAAGATCTTTATATCTTGTTTAATCAATTTTACACAACATCACACACTACTCGTCACTAACTAATTTCTAATGTACATGTTTATCATTTTCGCAATGATAGTAATACACAATTTGTTCACTCACCGATTTGCTGAGATTATTTTTTTATATTTTTAGCACATAAATGATGATTCTAAGGTTTTTTTATCATACTCCTTCATATATGAATCTCTAAATGCTTCTAACTTTCTTATTTGATGAATCCTCGATAGCCATCAAAAAGTAAACTTTCTTATTTGATGAATCGTCGATAGCCATCAAAAAGTAAACTTTCTTATTTGATGAATCCTGAATAGTGATCATATATTAACTTCTTTATTGAGCATATTCTTTTCTTGATCAATATTTGTAAGCCTTCAACCACTTTTGATATGCTACGTCACTTCACACAAACTCCAACATGAGTTACACACCTTGTGCTTGCTTCACCTTAGTGCTAACAATCCCCCTCTCCCATTTTTCCTTACTATGACACCTCAATGTACCTACATCAAAGACAAGACCAAGCATACACATACACACATACAACAAGTATAGACAACGTTCACGTCAATGTCCCAAGCTACGACTGATACTAGTTACCAAAGGGAGAGCAAAGATTTCTTCACATATCTACTCAAGTTCTACCCGACCTAAGCGTCACTTTCTTCATCTTTATACCAACTTGTTGCACATGTGCATGCAAGTGTATTCTCCTCCAACTTGAGTGAACACGTAGGAACAATCACTAAAAATAGTTAGTGTGAACCAGGTGCACACACAAAGAAAAATGTGCAAGTGCTCTATATCGATTAAATTACACACAGTTTGAGGAGATCATTGATTTCAGATTTTATTGTGAGTATCATTATGTGCCATCTCAGAGACTTCACGAATAAAATTTTTTGATATTTTTTCAATAACAGAAACTCTATAGATAAATGGAGTTTAACCTGAATGTACTCAGTGGAAAAACATGTTGATATCAAGCCTCATATCACAATATAGAAATTTAAAATAAAAAACTTTATGATCAACATGTTAAACATTATCACGGTCATGAACGAAATGTAGTGCAATCAATAAAATTCATACACCAACTCTAGAGGTCCTAGAAGATAGAAATGTGATCTATCGCAATTTAAATTGTGGTTGAAACCTAAGGAAAGAACATATCTTCCGTTCCTAAAAAAATTATTTTGCCTAATCCGAGCAGTGATCATACTTAAAACAGAATATTGCAATATTTTGTTGCCAAATCAAATATCTATCACATCAGGCCTTAAACTCTTTCCACATCCCCACCATATTTCCTCCCTTTTCTTTTTATTTATTTATTTATTGTTATTATTTTATTGCATGAATACACGGCACAAACGTTCTACTTCACTATGAGTATTTGACAAAAAGTTTTGTGATGATGAGCTTTATAAGGGGAATAAAACCATTGTGACACAAGATCATGAAAACCATCATGAAATCCTCGCCGATGCACAATAAGTTAAAACTCACACATATCAAGAGTTGTGTGCAGAGAAATGAATGTATTAAAATCCAAAATTTTGTAAAAATATCTGCAAATTGTCGCTCTGATGTAACATGTACGATTTTAACAACTTTATCGTTAACTATTCTCTAAAAAAGTGATGCCTAATTTCAATGTGTTTAGTTCGAGAATGTTGCACATGAGTTTTAGATATGTTTATAGTATTCATATTATCACAATGCACTAAAAGAGTTTTGAATGTCATACTATAATCAATAAACATGTGTTGCATCCACAGAAACTGTGTGCAACAGTTTTCTAAAGCCATGTATTTTGCCTCTGTGGTGGAGAGTGTGGCAAAATTATTTTTTTACTATACCACGATATCATGTTTTTTTCCCAGGAAAAAACATCCTCCTGAAATGCTTTTCTTGTTGTCAAAGTTTCCCAGCCAATTTGCATCACAAAAACCAGAGAAGTTAGAATTAGTATCCTTTCTGTAGAATAAACCCAAATTCATAGTCTCTTTCACATATTTGATAATACGTTTAACTACAACCAAACGTGAAGTACACGGGTCTGCTTGTTATCTTGCACACACACTAACACTATAACACAAGTCTGGTAAACTTGCAGTTAATACAGTAAGCTACCAATCATTGCACGATATACGTTTTCATCAATCTTAGTCTCTTTTTCGTCTTTGCATAGCTTAGTAGTTTTGCTGGACTCTTTTCTTGTATGCATGTCAAATCAAGTCACAAGGTTTCTTGCATACGTACTTTAAGAAAAAAAATCCCTTCATATGTCTATTGACTTGCAAGCCAAGAAAGTAGTTTAACTCTCCAACCATATTCATTTCAAATTCATGTGTCATGTCAGAGAAAAACAAATCCAGAGGGCTTTTATTTTCCCTCCCAAGATGATGTCATCAACATAAATTTGTACAATCAGAAGGTGATTTGATTCATGTTGAACAAATAACGTCTTATCCACTCCCCCTTTTTTGAAACCAGTTCCGACCAAGAATTGCATAAGAAATTCATACCAAGCTCTAGGTGGTTGCTTATCCATAGACTGCTCGCATTAGTTTGTAAACATGGTGTGGATACTTAAGATCTTCAAAACCTTTTGGATATGCAACGTACACTTCCTCTCGAGGTAACCTATTTAGAAATGCAATTTTCATATCCATTTGGAATAGCTTGAGGTTGAGTTTGCAAGCAATACCAAGGAGTAACCGGATGGATTTAAAGCGTGCTATTGGTGCAAAGATCTCATCAAAATCGACTCCCTAAATTTGACAATAATCTTGTGCAACTAGTCGTGTCTTATTGTGGACAATGTTTCCATCTTCATCAATTTTTTTCTTGAAAATCCATCTGGTTCCTACCACATTTACATGTCCTGGTATTGAGACCAAATCTCATATATCATGTCGAGCAAATTGATCCACTTCTTTATGCATTGCCTTGATCCAAAGCTCATCGCACAAAGCATATTTAATATCTTTTGGCTTGACCAGTGACACACAACATGCCAACTTCACCATATTTTTGAAGTCGATATAGATCTTCCTGGTTTTTGTCCGATCTTGAATACTACCAATAATATCTTTATCTGAGTGATTTCGATTCACTTGAAATTATCTGGTTTCATCTGTGGCAGACTCGTAATCAAATGTCTTTTCATCTTCAACAAGAATTTTAGAATTCTGTTTGTGTGACACAGACAAATCCGAAGCTACTTCTTCAAGAGTTGGAACATCCTTATCATCAAACACCACATTGACAGACTCTACAATGGTTTTGAAACTCTTGTGGTAGACCCGATAAGTCATGTTATGTGTATAGTATCCCATAAAAAATCATTCGTCACAAAAGAAACAAATTTTCCTAAATTATTTTTCTCATCCATGATATAACAAGTACACCCAAACAAATGGAAGTAGCTCAAGTTTGGGGGTTTTCCTTTCTAAATCTTGTTAGATGTTGTCTTTGTGATGGGTTTGAGATACACCCTATTTCTTATGTAACATGTTGTTCTTAAGGTTTTAGTCCAAAATTTTGTTGGGATTTTGTTTGCATGCATCTTTGCATTAGCTATTTCTTGAAATATTCTGTTTTTTTTTCAACAAATACGATTCTGTTGTGGTGTTCTAGGCGTAAATAATTGATTTCGAATACTTTTTTTTTTGGGAAAAATTCTTCAAAGTTTCATTCTGGAACTCTCTTCTATGATCACTCCTAATTTACGCAATGGTAATTTCTCAGTTTGAATTTGCAGAGCAAAGATCTAAATCTTTCTATTGCATTCGATAGTTCCCTCAGAAACCTCACCTAAGTGAGCGTAGGGAAATCATTTACCATGAAAAGAATGTATCGTTTTCCAAAAATGCTTTCAATTTGAATTGGTTCTATTAAGTCCATATGTACCACTTCAAATACCTTCTTATACCCAATCACGATAACTTACTTGTGTTGCACTTTTATCTTCTTAACTTGACAACATGCTTTGTAGATGGTGTATGATGCGGACATCAGGTCGTATGGCCAGCCAGGAGACCAGACTGGCCAACCAGAAAGCTTGCCCAAGACAACCGGGCCATTTGGCACGTCTGCCGGCCCAAGCGGTACCGTCCGATCCTCGACCAACAGGACCAAACCTATCAATATTGCCGGCGGAGAGGCCCAAACCTCCGGCCCTACTGGTGGCGACGTGGATGACACTGCCAGTCCCAGTGGTGACGCCGCTGACTCCGGGATCAACTTGGCCGGTCCATAAGGCATTCCGGCCAGTACCTCGCACAGTCCAGCCAGTACAAGCGATCCAGCCGAGTACACGGACATTTCAATTTTTACACAAGGAGATTCGGACCAGATAAGCTACCAGCTTCAGGACATGCATCTAGAAGAAGTCTCTACACCAGTGGTACCACCAGGAGCTATGACAAAGAGTATATCAAGAGCACTCTTCCACAAATTCAGCTTATGGGTCGACAAGCTCCTAGAGGATGATCGACAAAGGACAGTGGGCCAGAAGTGCAAAGAAGAGTCCAAAGGCTTCTCAACAATGCAAGGGACTTTAGAGACTTGGGCTTTAGTGGCAAGAGAGGTCAGAGCCCAAAGATTCCTAACCCTACTCCAAGTCGAAGACTAGGAGCAAGGTGCGTGCATACCACAAGGACGACCACCATCCATTTCTTGGCCGTGAGGTAAGAAAGGTAAGTTTTCAATTTGGATATTTGCCTCTTTCTGTTTTGCAGGGTAGAATTTAGATTCTTTACATTTTTGAGTCAAAGACATTTTAGGAATAGGTCCTTTTTCGGTTATGCACTTTTGTACATTTTCCATTTGTGCACTTTTGTAATCTTTCCTTTTCTTTCTTTGAGTCGACCCTAGAAGGTCAAGCTTTTGAGCATATTAATAAGGCTCCTTCCAGCATTGTAGTTCGACAACCTTTTTAATATTAATAAAGTAGAACTTTCTTCCAACAAGCTTTCTCTCAAAAGAGACTTGTGCGCTTAGAATCTAGTCGAGACCAGCCCTCCTAGCTCTAAGTTTGTGATTTATCACAAGGTTCATCACCCTTCGTGTGGTTCACCTCACCCTTCCATCTAATACCAAACCAAAAACCCCTATCCAAGAAGTCTAAGATCGAGTTTCTCACCTAATCTTCTCCAAACAGCCCACACACATATAAGCATTGAATCGAGGCTTGTATCATTTTGGTATGAGAGCTTAAAGCTCCTAAACTAGGTTGTTTCTATCCTTTAGTTAGTTTTGTTTCTTGTTCTTGCATTAGTTTAAGTCGCATTCAAGAAAAATAAAAAAAATAACACTAAACTTCAAACTGAGGGCTTAGATTCACTTTTGCATTGCCATTCACGTTTTCCTTTTTGTTCAAATCATATTTTCATTATTTTTAAGTTAAATTAAAAAGAATAAAAAGAAAATAGGAAAAATACCAAAAGAATTCGAATTGGACAGCTAGCACAAGTTGTAGAAAGTTTCCATTTTTCTAAACTTTCTTTTTTTAAGGTTTTTCCTTTTTCTCAACTTTTTCCTTTTTCAAATTCGAATTCCCCTATAAAAGAAAACCCTCCTAATCCAATTAGGAGCAAAATAACTTGTGTTTCTTTCTTGTAGCACAATGGCAGAAGAGAATAGAGATGCAGCTGAGGCCATGATGGCCATGTTCACCACCCTCCAAACGCAACTCGCATCAATAGGCGAGAGGTTGGAGCGTGTGGAGAGACCTGTGAGATTCCAAGCCATAAGGCACGTGAGAGCTGAGCAAGACCGTGCTGAGGGTCCTGAGCACCTTAGGACATGGCACGAACAGGAGGAGCCCTAGCTAGATGGAGATGAGGACGCACAACCTCATAACTATCACCATAGGCCGAGAGGACCTCCACGGCAATCAGAGGTAGAAGGTGATGGCTTCGAGCCATATGGACATCACCAGAGACCAAGGATGCCTCCTAGACATCATGAGGATGGAGACAAACACGCCTACAACCGGGTAACTCATCCTGATGTTAAACTAACACCTCCGAGTTTTGCAGGAAAAATAGACCCCGAGGCCTACCTAGATTGAGAGAGAAGGATGGATCACATCTTTGATCACTACAACCAACTAGGCCCTAGGAGAGTCTCCATGGTAGTAGCACAACTCACGGACAATGCCCTCATCTGGTGGGATCGTGAGGTGTCTGACCGAAGGAGGAAAAGATTGAGGCCCGTAGACTCATGGGTCGACATGAAAGACCTCATGAGACAAAGGTTTGTTCCACCCTATTTTCATAGAGATTTGCAATGACGTTTTCATACTCTTAAGCAGGGTACCAGATCAGTAGAGGGGTACTATGAAGAGTTTGAGAGACTAAGGAACAGGCTGGAACTCAATGACGATGAGGAAGCTTTGATGGCACAATTCTTGGATGGACTCTAAGAAAGAATCAGCCGCAAGGTGGAAAGGCAAATCTACAATGACTTCAAAGACTTGTTCTACCTATCTGTCCAGGCTGAGCGGCACATCAAACATAAGAGCCAAGACATACGCAGCAAGCCTAAGAGACCTTGGGCACCAAGCAACATTCCCAAGCCCGTAGACAAAGGCAAGAGCATAGAGATCGAGTCAAGGTTCAAGAGCAAGCCCCCTGAACCCACCCGTGACCAGAGAGAGCCTAGTAAGTCTTCTAACCCTCAGAGATCACGTGACATCACTTGTTTCAAGTGTAGGGGTCGTGGACACATCTCAAGGGAAGGCCCAAACAACTGGGTCATGCTGATTACGGAGGCTGGAGAATATGAGTCCCAAGATGAAGAGGACTATGAACCAGAAGACAAATATGGTGACATTGAGTACCCTGATATGGGGGAAGTGCTGGTCACTAGACGCATCCTCAGTGCAATGGTGGATCCCTCAGACACCATCCAAAGGGAGAACATCTTCCACAGCCGTTGCACCATCAAGGGCAAGGTATGTAACCTCATCATAGATGGTGGTTCTTGCACTAACGTTGATAGTGCATATATGGTTGATAAGCTAGGTCTAGAGAAGACAAGGCATCCTCGACCATATAGACTGAGAGTGCTCGATAACAAAGTGGAGCTCAAGATCCATGAGCACGTCACTGTGCCATTCAGTGTGGGCAAGTACCAAGACAAAGTCGTGTGCGACGTGGTGCCCATGCATGCTGGCCATCTTCTACTAGGAAGACCATGGCAGTTTGACAAAGAGACCAGGCATGATGGCCGAACCAATCTCTACACTTTTGTGCATGACAAAAGAAAGGTTAGCTTGGCTCCTCTTACACCTGCCCAGGTACACGAGCTAACTCTCCAAATGAGTAAGGAAAAGAAACTTATCAAGTCTAATTTTCTTATTCAACCAAGCCATGTCCGGAGAGCTTTAGCCTCGAAGGATTTAATGTTACTAATGGTCTTCAAAGATATTTTGAGTATAGAACAAGAACAGGTAGAGCTACCTCCTGAAGTAGCAACTCTCCTCAACAAGTTCCAGGATGTGTTTCCAGAGGAGATACTAGCAGGCTTGCCTCCTTTACGTGGCATAGAGTACCAGATCGACCTAGTGCCCGGAGCAGCCCTGCCCAACCAGCCAGCCTACCGGATGAGTCCAGAGGAGTCCAAGGAGCTTGAGAAGCAAGTCAAGGAGCTCCTGGAGAAAGGCTATGTTCGAGAGAGCCTCAGTCCATGTGCCGTGCCAGTGCTACTAGTGCCCAAGAAGGATGGGACTTGGCGAATGTGCGTGAACTGCCGAGTAATCAACAACATCACAGTAAAATACCGGCATCCAATACTACGGCTAGATGATATGCTAGATGAGCTGAGTGGAGCCACGGTCTTCTCCAAGATAGACCTCAAAAGTGGGTACCACCAGGTCAGGATGAAGGAAGGTGATGAATGGAAGACTGCTTTCAAGACAAAGCAAGGGCTGTACGAGTGGACAGTCATGCCATTCGGCTTGACTAATGCCCCAAGCACTTTCATGCGCCTTATGAACCAAATTCTTAGGGCGTACATCAGTAAGTTCGTTGTAGTTTATTTTGATGACATATTAGTTTATAGTAAATGCTTAAGGGATCACCTCACACATCTTGAATTGGTGCTTAAAACCCTTCGACAAAAAGAGCTTTATGCCAATCTCAAGAAGTGCATCTTTTGTACTGATAAACTTGTCTTCTTAGATTTTGTTGTAAGTTCACAGGACCTACAGGTTGATGAAGAGAAGATTCGAGCCGTTCAAAAATGGCCAACACCAAGCAACATCAGCCAAGTGAGGAGCTTCCACGGACTGGCCAGCTTCTACAGGAGATTCGTGCCCAACTTCAGTAGTATTGCCTCACCATTGACGGCAGTAGTGAAGAAGAACGTGGGATTTAGCTGGGGAAAAGCTCAGGAGAAGGCATTCCAGGCCTTGAAGGACAACCTTACACATGCACCAGTGCTAGTCCTGCTCGACTTCAACAAGACGTTTGAAGTGGAGTGTGATGCCTTTGGAATAGGCATAGGAGCAGTGCTAACCCAAAGAGAGAGACCAGCGGCATACTTCAGTGAGAAGGTAGGTGGTGCCTCACTGAACTACCTCACTTACGACAAGGAGTTTTATGCCCTTGTCCGAGCATTGGAGACTTGGCAGCATTACTTGTTGTCCAAGGAGTTTGTGATTCACACTGATCACAAGACTCTCAAACACCTCAAAAGGCAAACCAATCTCAAGAGGAGACATGCCAGGTGGATGGAGTTCATAGAGACCTTCCCGTATGTCATTAAGTACAAGAAGGGCAAAGACAATATGGTAGCCAATGCACTATCAAGGAGGTTTGCCTTGATATCCACCATGGAGGCAAAGGTCCTAGGATTCGAGCACATCAAGGACCTATACAAGGATGATCCTGACTTTTCTGAGAGCTACAAGGAGTGTAGCACAGGGAGTCATGGCAAGTTTTACATCCATGAGGGATTCTTGTTCCGAGAGAGAAGGCTGTGCATACCACAAGCATCATTAAGGAAGCTTATCATCCGAGAAGCTCATGGAGGAGGACTCATGGGCCACTTTGGTGTCGACAAGACCCTAGCAGTGGTCAAGGAGCACTTCTACTGGCCACACATCAAAAGGTCAATAGAAGCCCATTGTGCAAGGTGCATCACTTGCAAAAAGGCGAAGTCCCGAGTGCACCGTCACGGGTTGTATCTCCCACTGCCCATACCTACACATCCATGGGTGGACATCTCAATGGACTTTGTTCTAGGTCTGCCCAAGATCAACCACAAGGATGCAAGATTTGTAGTGGTGGACACATTCTCTAAGATGACACACTTCATTCCGTGTGCCAATGTTAATGATGCCACGCAAACAGCCGAGTTGTTCTTCTGGGAGATAGTACGGCTTCATGGAGTGCCAAGGACCATCGTATCAGACAGGGACACCAAATTCCTCAGCCATTTCTGGAGGACCCTTTGGAGGAAGCTAGGCACGAAGCTACTCTTCTCTACCACCTGCCATCCTCAAACTGATGGCCAAACTGAAGTTATCAACCGGACACTATCAACTCTTCTCAGAACTACACTAGAGAAGAACCTCAAGACTTGGGTGGAGTGCCTACCTACTGAAGAGGGAGGGGATGATGGGGACATCAGGTCGTATGGCCGGCCAAGAGACCAGACTGGTCGACCAGGAAGCTTGTCCGAGATAGCCGGGCCATTTAGCACGTCTGCCAGCCCAAGCGGTACCACCGGACCTTCGACCAACAGGACCGGACCGATCAACATTGCCGGCGGAAAGGCCCAAACCTCCGGCCCTACTGGTGGCGACGTGGATGACACTACCGGTCCCAGTGGTGACACCGCCGACTCCGAGATCAACTTGGCCGGTCCAGAAGGCATTCCGGCCAGTACCTCGCACAGTCCAGCCGGTACAAGCGATCCAGCCGAGTACACGGGTATTTCAACTTTTACACAAGGAGCCTCGGAACAGATAAACTACCAGCTTCAAGACATGCATCTAGAGGAAGTCTCTACACCAGTGGTGCCACCAGGAGCAATGACAAAGAGTAGATCAAGAGCACTCTTCAACAAATTCAGCTTATGGGTCGACAAGCTCCTAGAGGATGATCGGCAAAGGACAGTGGGCCAGAAGTGCAAAGAAGAGTCCAAAGGCTTCTCAATGCAAGGGACTTCAGAGACTTGGGCTTTAGTGGCAAGAGAGGTCAGGGCCCAAAGATTCCTAACCCTACTCCAAGTCGAAGACTAGGAGCAAGGCGTGTGCATGCCACAAGGACAACCACCTTCCATTTCTTGGCTGTGAGGTAAGAAAGGTAAGTTTTCAATTTGGATATTTGCCTCTTTCTGTTTTGCAGGGTAGGATTTAGATTCTTTACATTTTTGAGTCAAAGACATTTTAAGAATAGATCCTTTTTCGGTTATGCACTTTTGTACATTTTGCATTTGTACACTTTTGTAATCTTTCTTTTTCTTTCTTTGAGTCGATCCTAGAAGGTCAAGCCGTCGAGCATATTAATAAGGCTCCTTCCAGCATTGTAGTTCGACAACCTTTTTGATATTAATAAAGTATAACTTTCTTCCAACAAGCTTTCTCTAAAAAAAGGCTTGTATCAGTGTATGTGATACAAGCGTCGATTCAAGGCTTATATGCGCGTGGGCTGTTTGGAGAAGGTTAGGTGAGAAACTCGACCTTAGACTTCTTGGATAGGGGTTTTTGGGTTTGTATTTGATGGAAGGGTGAAGTGAACCACACGAGGAGTTATAAACTTCCTGATAAATCACAAACTTAGAGCTAAGAGGGCTAGTCTCAACTAGGTTCTAAGCGCACAAGATTCTTGAGAGAAAACTTGTAAGAAAATTCGATCTTTATTGATTAGCAAAAAGGTTGTCAAAATACAATGCTGGAAGAAGCCTTATTAATATGCTCGACAGCTTGACTACTAGGGTCGACTCAAATAAGAAAAGGAAAATTTACAAAAGTGCACAAAAGGAGAAGATACAAAAGTGTATAATCGAAAAAGGACCTATTCCTAAAATGTCTTTGACTCAATAAACGTAAATATTCTAGATCCTACCCTACAAAACAGAAAGAGGCAAATATTCTTATTGAAAACTTACCTTACTTACCACACGGCCAAGAAATGGAAGGTGGCTGTCCTTGTGGCATGCACGCGCCTTGCTCTTAGTCTTCGACTTGGAGCAGGGTTAGGAATCTTTGGGCCCTGACCTGTCTTGCCACTAAAGCCCAAGTCTCTGATGTCCCTTGTGTTGTTGAGAAGCCTTTGGATTCTACTTTACACTTCTGGCCCATTGTCCTTAGTTGATCTTCCTCTAGGTGTTTGTCAACCCATAAGCTGAATTTGTGGAAGAGTGCCATTGATCTGCTTCTTGTCATTGCTCCTTGAGGTACCACTGGTGTAGAGACTTCCTCTAGGTGCATGTCCTGGAGCTGGTAGCTCATCTGGTCCGAGTCTTCTTGTGTAGAAGTGAAAATGTGCGTGTACTCGGCTGGATAAGCTGTACCGGCTGGATTGTGCGAGGTACTGGCTGGAATGCCTTCAGGACCGGCCAAATTGATCCCGGAGTCGGTGGCATCACCAAGGGGACCGGCAGTGTCATCCACGTCGCCACCAAGTGTGCCGGAAGCTTGGGCCTCTCCGCCGGCAATGTTGACCGGTCTAGTCCTATTGGTCGAGGGTCCCGCGGTACTGCTTGGTCCGGTAGACGTACCAAATGGCCCGACTGTCTCGGGCAAGCTTCCTGGTCGGCCAGTCTAGTCTCCTGGCTGGATGTACGATCTGATGTCCTCATCAGTATGTGTTACTTTTCTGCTTGGGAATCCCACAAACTTCTTGTGCTTGTACGATTTTTTGAAACCCATATATGTTCATATGCCCAAGTTTCTTGTACAATAAATCCAATTGAGATTTAACTACAAATAGAAATGATTATGAAGCTTTCCATGTGTAACATTTATTAGTCTACGTAACCCCAAACAGTTTGGTACAAACTTGCTCATTTACTGCTCGACACTCTGATTTAGTGAATTCCAACCTCCAACTTTCTTCACACAAGTGACTTATGCTAATTAATCTGGCTTTCAGACCTTTGACATAGTGGACATCTGATGAGGACATCAGGTCGTATGTCCAGCCAGGAGACCAGACTGGCCGACAAAGAATCTTGCCCGAGACAGCCAGGCCATTTGGCACGTCTGCCAGCCCAAGCAGTACCGCCGGACCCTCGACCAATAGGACCAGACCGATCAGCATTCCCGGCGGAGAGGCCCAAGCTTCCAGCACACTTGGTGGCAACGTGGATGACACCGCCGGTCCCCTTGGTGATGCCGCCGACTCCGAGATCAACTTGGCATGTCCTGAAGGCATTCCGGCCAGTACCTCGCACAGTCCAGCCGGTACAGCCGATCCAACCGAGTGCACGAGCATTTCAACTTCTACACAAAGAAACTCGGACTAGATAAGCTACCATCTTCAGGACATGCATCTAGAGGAAGTATCCACACCAGTAGTGCCACCAGGAGCAATGACAAGGAGCAGATCAAGAGCACTCTTCCACAAGTTTAGCTTATGGGCGGACAAGCTCCTAGAGTAAGATCGACTAAGGACAATGGGCCAGAAGTACAAAGAAGAGTCCAAAGGCTTCTCAACAATGCAAGGAACTTCAGAGACTTGGACTTTACTGGCAAGAGAGGTCAGGGCCCAAAGATTCCTAACCCTACTCCAAGTCGAAGCCTAGGAGCAAGGCGCGTGCATGCCACAAGGACGGCCACCTTCCATTTCTTGGCCGTGAGGTAATTAAGGTAAGTTTCAATTCGAATATATGCATCTTTCTGTTTTGCAGGATAGGATCTAGATTGTTTACATTTTTGAGTCAAGAACATTTTAGGAATAGGTCCTTTTTTTGGTTATGCACTTTTATATCTTTTCCATTTGTGCACTTTTGTAAACTTTTCTTTTCTTTATTTGAGGGGACCCTAGAAGGTCAAGCTGTCGAGCATATTAATAAGGCTCCTTCCAGCATTGTAGTTTGACAACCTTTTTACTAATCAATAAAGATCGAATTTTCTTTCAACAAGTTATTCTCTCAAGAGACTTGTGCGCTTAGAACCTAGTTGAGACCAGCCCTCCTAGCTCTAAGTTTGTGATTTATCATGAGGTTCATCACCCCTCGTGTGATTCACTTCACCCCTCCATCCAATACCAATCAGCAAACCCCTATCCAGAAGCCTAAGGTCGAGTTTCTCACCTAAACTTCTCCAAACAGCCCACGCGCATCCAAGCCTTGAATCGAGGCTTGTATAATTTTGGTATCAGAGCTTAATTCTCCTAAACCTGATTGTTTCTATCCTTTAGCTTGTTTTGTTTCTTGTTATTGCATTAGTTTAAGTTCCATTCAAGAAAATAAAAAAAATAACATCTAAACTCATACCGAGTGCATCTAGATCCTACGTTCATCACTAGGTTCTATAATCATTCTTGCTTTGCTATATTCGACTTTCCTTTTTGTTAGAATCATATTTCCATTATTTTTAAGTTAAATTAAAAAGAAAAAGAAAATAGGAAAAATACCTAAAGGATTCGAATTGGATAGCTAGCAATAGTTATCAAAAAAGTTGCCTTTTTTTCTTTCAAATCTTCATATTTTCAAATTTCCAATTCTCAGATCTTTTCCTTTTTGTATTTTTTCGAATCCCCTTATAAAAGAAAACCCTCCTAATAATTTAGGAGCAGCATAACTTGTCTTCTACCTTTGTAGTACACAATGAAAGAAGAAAATAGGGAAGCAACCGAAGCCATGATGGCCATGTTCACCACCCTCCAAACGCAACTCGCATCCATAGGCGAGAGGTTGGAGCGCGTGGAGAGGCCTGTGAGATTCCAGGGCATAAGTCACGTGAGAGCTGAGCAAGACCGTCCCGAGGGTCCTGAGCACCTTAGGACACGACACGAATAGGAGGAGCCCCAACCAGATGGAGATGAGGACACACAACCTCATAACTATCACCATAGGCCGAGAGGATCTCCATGGCAACCAGAGGCAGAAGATGATGGCTTCGAGCCATATGGTCTTCACAAGAGACCAAGGATGCCTCCTAGACATCATGAGGATGGAGATGAACACGCCTACAACCGGGTAACTCATCCTGATGTTAAGCTAACTCCTTCAAGTTTTGCAGGAAAAGTAGACCCCGAGGCTTACCTAGATTGGGAGAGAAGAATGGATCATATCTTTGATCATTACAACCAACCAGGGCCTAGGAGAGTCTTAATGGCAGTGGCACAACTCACGGACAATGACCTCATCTGGTGGGATCGTGAGGTATCTGACAGAAGGAGGAAAAGAATGAGGCCCATATAGACTCATGGGTCGACATGAAGGATGTCATGCGACAAAGGTTTGTTCCACCTTACTTTCATAGGGACTTGCAACGTCGTTTTCGTACTCTTAAGCAGGGTACCAGATCAGTAGAGGAGTACTATGAAGAGTTCGAGAAGCTATGGAATAGACTAGAGCTCAATGATGATGAAGAAGCATTGATGGCACAATTCTTGGATGGACTCCAAGAAAGAATCAGCCGCAAGGTGGAAAGGCAAAGCTACAATGACTTCAAAGACTTATTCCACCTATCTGTCGAGGCTGAGCAGCACATCAAACGTATGAGCCAAGACATTTGCAGCAAGCCTAAGATGCCTTGGGCACCAAACAACATTCCCAAACCCGTAGACAAAGGCAAGAGCATAGAGATCGAGTCAAGGTTCAAGAGCAAGCCTCCTGAACCCACCCGTGACCAGAGAGAGCCTAGTAAGTGTTCTTACCCTCAAAGATCACGTGACATCACTTGTTTCAAGTGTAGGGGTTGTGGACACATCTCAAGGGAGTGCCCAAACAACCGGGTCATGCTGATTACGGAGGCTGAAGAATATGATTCCCAAGATGAAGAGGACTATGAACCAGAAGAAGAATATGGTGACATTGAGTACCCTTATGTGGGGGAACTGCTGGTCACTAGACGCATTCTCAGAGACCATCCAGAAGGAGAACATCTTCCACAACCGTTGCACCATCAAGGGCAAGGTATGTAACCTCATCATAGATGGTGGTTCATGCACTAACGTTGCTAGTGCATATATGGTTGATAAGCTAGGTCTAGAGAAGACAAGGCATCCTCGACCATATAGACTGAGATGGCTCGATGACAAAGTGGAGCTCAAGATCCATGAGCAAGTCACTGTGTCATTCAGTGTGGGCAAGTACCAAGACCAAGTCGTATACAATGTGGTGCCCATGCAAGCTGGCCATCTTCTGCTAGGAAGGCCATGGTAGTTTGACAAGGAGACCAGGCATAATGGCCGAACCAATCTCTACACTTTCCTGCATGACAAGAGAAAGGTCAGCCTAGCTCCTCTTACACCTACCCAAGTGATACAAGCCTTGATTCAAGGATGTATGCGCGTGGGCTGTTTGGAGAAGTTTAGGTGAGAAACTCGACCTTAGACTTCTTGGATAGGGGTTTTTGGGTTGGTATTCGATGGAAAGGTGAAGTGAATCACACGAGGGGTGATGAACCTCGTGATAAATCATAAACTTAGAGCTAGGAGGGCTGGTCTCAACTAGATTCTAAGCGCACAAGATTCTTGAGAGAAAACTTGTTGGGGAAAAAGTTCTATCTTTATTAATATCAAAAAGGTTGTCGAACTACAATGCTGGAAGGAGCCTTATTAATATGCTCGACGGCTTGACCTTCTAGGATCGACTCAAAGAAAGAAAAAGAAAGATTACAAAAGTGTACAAATGCAAAATGTACAAAAGTGCATAACCGAAAAAGGACCTATTCCTAAAATGTCTTTGACTCAAAAATGTAAAGAATCTAAATTCTACCCTGAAAAACAGAAAGAGGCAAATATCCAAATTGAAAACTTACCTTTCTTACCTCACGGCCAAGAAATGGATGGTGGCCGTCCTTGTGGTATGCACGCACCTTGCTCCTAGTCTTCGACTTGGAGTAGGGTTAGGAATCTTTGGGCCCTGACCTCTCTTGCCACTAAAGCCCAAGTCTCTGATGTCCCTTGTGTTGTTAAGAAGCCATGGGACTCTTCCTTGCATTTTTGGCCCACTGTCCTTAGTCGATCTTTCTTTAGGAGCTTGTCGACCCATAAGCTGAATTTGTGGAAGAGTGCCCTTGATGTGCTTCTTGTCATTGCTCCTTGAGGTACCACTGGTGTAGATACTTCCTCTAGGTGCATGTCCTGGAGCTGCTAGCTCATTTTGTCCGAGTCCTCTTGTGTAGAAGTGGAAATGCACGTGTACTCGGCTGTACCGGCTGGATTGTGCGAGGTACTGGCCGGAATGCCTTCGGGACCGGCCAAGTTGATCCCGGAGTTAGCGGAATCACCAGAGGGACCGGTGGTGTCATCCACGTCGCCACCAAGTGTGCCGAAAGCTTGGGCCTCTCCGCCGGCAATGGTGGTTGCTCTTGTCCTTGTGGTCGAGGGTACGACAGTACTGCTTAGGCCGGCAGGCGTGCCAGATGGTCCGGCTGTCTCGGGCAAGCGTCCTGGTCGGCCAGTCTGGTCTCCTGGCTGGATGTACGACCTGATGTCCTCATCACCAGGTACATAAGCTTCAACAGCAAATGAGTAAGGAAAAGAAGCTCATTAAATCTAGCTTTCTTATTCAACCGAGTCATGTCCGGAGAGCTTTAGCCTCGAAGGATCTAATGCTACTAATGGTTTTCAAAGAAGTGTTGAATGTAGAAAAAGAACAGGTAGAGCTACCTCCTGAAGTAGCAACTCTCCTCAACAAGTTCCAGTATGTGTTTCCAGAGGAGATACCAGCAGGCTTGCCTCCTTTACGTGGCATAAAACAACAGATCGACCTAGTGCCCGGAGCAGCCCTGCCCAACCGGCCAGCCTACCGGATGAATCCAGAGGAGTCCAAGGAGCTTGAGAAGCAAGTCAAGGAGCTCATGGAGAAAGGCTATGTTCGAGAGAGCCTCAATCCATGTGTCGTACCAGTGCTACTAGTGCCCAAGAAGGATGGGACTTGGCAAATGTGCATGGACTGCCGAGCCATCAATAACATCACAGTCCAGTACCGGCATCCGATACCACGGCTGGATGATATGCTAGATGAGCTGAGTGGAGCCACGGTCTTCTCCAAGATAGACCTCAAGAGTGGATACCACCAGGTCAGGATGAAGGAAGGTGATGAATGGAAGACTGCTTTCAAGACAAAGCAAGGGCTATACGAGTGGACAGTCATGCCATTTGGCTTGACTAATGCCCCAAGCACCTTCATGCGCCTTATGAACCAATTTCTTAGGGCATACATCAGTAAGCTTGTAGTGGTTTACTTTGATGATATATTAGTTTATAGTAAGTGCCTACGAGAACACCTCACACATCTTGAGATGGTACTTAAAACTCTTTGACAAGAAGAGCTTTATGCCAATCTCAAGAAGTGCAACTTTTGTACTAATAAACTTGCCAAGAAGGATGGAGCTTGGCAAATGTGCGTGGACTGCCGAGCCATCAACAACATCACAGTCAAGTACCGGCATCCGATACCACAGCTGGATGACATGCTAGATGAGCTGAGTGGAGCCACGGTCTTCTCCAAGATAGACCTCAAGAATGGATACCACCAGGTCAGGATGAAGGAAGGTGATGAATGGAAGACTGCTTTCAAGACAAAGCAAGGGCTATACGAGTGGACAGTCATGCCATTCGGCTTGACTAATGCCCCAAGCACCTTCATGCGCCTTATGAACCAAGTTCTTAGGGCGTACATCAGTAAGTTTGTAGTGGTTTACTTTGATGACATACTAGTTTATAGTAAGTGCCTACGGGAACACCTCACACATCTTGAGATGGTACTTAAAACCCTTCGACAAGAAGAGCTTTATGCCAATCTCAAGAAGTGCACATTTTGTACTGATAAGCTTGTCTTTTTAGGTTTTGTTGTGAGTTCACAGGGCCTACAGGTTGATGAAGAGAAGATTCGAGCCATACAAGAATGGCCAACACCAAGAAACATCAGCCAAGTAAGGAGCTTCCACGGACTGGCCAGCTTCTATAGGAGATTCGTGCCCAACTTCAGCAGTATTGCCTCACCACTGACGGCAGTAGTGAAGAAGAACGTGGGATTCAGCTGGGGAGAAGCTCAGGAGAAGGCATTCCAGGCCTTGAAGGACAACCTTACACATGCACCAGTGCTAGTCCTGCTCGACTTCAACAAGACGTTTGAAGTGGAGTGTGATGCCTTTGGAATAGGCATAGGAGCAGTGCTAACCCAAAGAGAGAGACCAGCGGCATACTTCAGTGAGAAGGTAGGTGGTGCCTCACTGAACTACCTCACTTACGACAAGGAGTTTTATGCCCTTGTCCGAGCATTGGAGACTTGGCAGCATTACTTGTTGTCCAAGGAGTTTGTGATTCACACTGATCACAAGACTCTCAAACACCTCAAAAGGCAAACCAATCTCAAGAGGAGACATGCCAGGTGGATGGAGTTCATAGAGACCTTCCCGTATGTCATTAAGTACAAGAAGGGCAAAGACAATATGGTAGCCAATGCACTATCAAGGAGGTTTGCCTTGATATCCACCATGGAGGCAAAGGTCCTAGGATTCGAGCACATCAAGGACCTATACAAGGATGATCCTGACTTTTCTGAGAGCTACAAGGAGTGTAGCACAGGGAGTCATGGCAAGTTTTACATCCATGAGGGATTCTTGTTCCGAGAGAGAAGGCTGTGCATACCACAAGCATCATTAAGGAAGCTTATCATCCGAGAAGCTCATGG
Source organism: Pugionium cornutum (assembly GCA_018901935.1). NCBI lineage: Eukaryota > Viridiplantae > Streptophyta > Magnoliopsida > Brassicales > Brassicaceae > Pugionium > Pugionium cornutum. The sequence continues at coordinate 29,569,131 of CM032165.1, forward strand.
AGGAGGACTCATGGGCCACTTTGGTGTCGACAAGACTCTAGCAGTGGTCAAGGAGCACTTCTACTGGCCACACATCAAGAGGACAGTAGAAGCACATTGTGCAAGATGCACCACTTGCAAGAAGGCAAAGTCCCGAGTGCAACCTCACGGGTTGTATCTCCCACTGCCCATACCAACACATCCATGGGTGGACATCTCGATGGATTTTGTTCTAGGTCTGCCCAAGATCAACCACAAAGATGCAATCTTTGTAGTGGTGGACAGATTCTCCAAGATGGCACACTTCATCCCATGTGCCAATGTCAATGATGCCACGCAAACAGCTGAGCTGTTCTTCAGAGAGGTAGTACGGCTTCATGGAGTGCCAAAGACCATCGTATCAGATAGGGACACCAAGTTCCTCAGCCATTTCTGGAGGACCCTTTGGAGAAAGCTAGGCACGAAGCTACTCTTCTCAACCACTTGCCATCCTCAAACCGATGGCCAAACTGAAGTTGTCAACAGGACCCTATCAACTCTTCTCAGAACAACACTAGGGAAGAACCTAAAGACTTGGGTGGAGTGCCTGCCATTCATTGAGTTCGCCTACAACCGAGCCGTGCACTCAGCAACCAAGAAGACCCCATTTGAAGTGGTATACGGCTTCAACCCTCTCAACCCATTGGAGCAAACACCACTGCCACCAGCTGAGATGACCAACCTCAACGGAGCATCCAAAGCAGAGTTCATAAGGAGGTTACACCAGAAGGTAGCAGAGAACTTGGAGAAGAGGACCGGACAGTACATGACTCATGCCAACAAAGGAAGAAAGGAGGTGATCTTTCAACCAGGCGATTGGGTGTGGCTACACCTACGGCAGGAGAGGTTCCCAAACCTAAGGAGTTCCAAGCTAGCACCAAGAGGAGATGGACCATTCAGAGTGCTCGAGAAGATCAACAACAACGCCTACCGGATTGAGCTTCCAGGTGAGTTTAATGTGTCCAATACGTTTAATGTCACTGACTTGGCTCCTTTCCATGCAGATGAACCAGTTTTGAGGACAAAACCTACTAAAGAGGGAGGGAATGATGAGGACATCAGGTCGTACATCCAGCCAGGAGACCAGACTGGTCGACCAGGAAGCTTGCCCGAGACAGCAGGACCATCCGGCGCGCCTGTCGGACCAGACAGTACCGCCGGACCCTCGACCTATAGGACCAGACCGGTCAACATTGCCGACAGAGAGGCCCAAGCTTCCAGCACACTTGGTGGGGATGTGAATGACACCGCCGGTCCCCCTAATGACACCGCCGACTCCGGGATCAACTTGGCCGGTCCTGAAGTCATTCCGGCCAGTACCGCGCACAGTCCAGCCGGTACAGGCGATCCAGCCGAGTACACGCGCACTTCCACTTCTACACAAGAGGACTCGGACCAAATGAGCTACCAGCTCCAGGACATGCACTTAGTACCAGTAGTACCTCAAGGAGCAATGACAAGAAGCAGATCAAGGGCGCTCTTCCACAAATTCAGCCTATGGGTCAACAATCTTCTAGAAGAAGATCGACTAAGGACAATGGGCCAAAAATACAAGGAAGAGTCCAATAGCTTCTCAACAACACAAGGGACATCAGATACTTGGGCTTTAGTGGCAAGAGAGGTCAAGGCCCAGAGATTTGTAACCCTACTCCAAGTCGAAGACTAGGAGCAAGGCGCGTGCATGCCACAAGGACGGCCACCTTCCATTTCTTGGCCGTGAGGTAATTAAGGTAAGTTTCAATTCGAATATATGCATCTTTCTGTTTTGCAGGATAGGATCTAGATTGTTTACATTTTTGAGTCAAGAACATTTTAGGAATAGGTCTTTTTTTCGGTTATGCACTTTTGTATCTTTTCCATTTGTGCACTTTTGAAAACTTTCCTTTTCTTTATTTGAGTCGACCCTAGAAGGTCAAGCTGTCGAGTATATTAATAAGGCTCCTTCCAGCATTGTAGTTCGACAACTTTTTTACTAATCAATAAAGATCGAATTTTCTTTCAACAAGTTATTCTCTCAAGAGACTTGTGCGTTTAGAACCTAGTTGAGACCAGCCCTCCTAGCTCTAAGTTTGTGATTTATCACGAGGTTCATCACCCCTCGTGTGGTTCACTTCACCCTTCCATCGTTTACCAACCAGAAAACCCCTATCCAGAAGCCTAAGGTTGAGTTTCTCACCTAATCTTCTACAAACAGCCCACGCGCATACATCCTTGAATCAAGGCTTGTATCACCAAGATCAACCACAAAGATGCAATCTTTGTAGTGGTGGGCAGATTCTCCAAGATGGCACACTTCATTCTGTGTGCCAATGTCAATGATGCCATACAAACAGCTGAGCTGTTCTTCAGGGAGATAGTACGGCTTCATGGAATGCCAAGGACCATCATATCAGACAGGGACACCAAGTTCGTCAGCCATTTCTCGAAGATCCTTTGGAGGAAGCTAGGCACGAAGCTACTCTTCTCTACCACCTGCCATCCTCAAACTGATGGCCAAACTGAAGTTGTCAATAGGACACTATCAACTCTTCTCAGGACTACACTAGGGAAGAACCTCAAGACTTGGGTGGAGTGCCTGCCATTCATAGAGTTCGCTTACAACCGAGCCGTGCACTCAGCAACCAAGAAGACACCATTTGAAGTAGTATACAGCTTCAACCCTCTCACCCCATTGGAGCAAACGCCACTGCCACCAGCAGAGATGACCAACCTCAACGGAGCATCCAAGGCAGAGTTCATAAGGAAGTTACACCAGAAGGTAGCAGAAAACTTGGAGAAGAGGACCGGGCAGTACGTGACTCATGCCAATAAGGGAAGAAAGGAGGTGATCTTTCAACCAGGCGACTGGGTGTGGCTACACCTACGGCACGAGAGGTTCCCCAACCTAAGGAGTTCCAAGCTAGCACCAAGAGGAGATGGACCATTCAGAGTACTGGAGAGGATCAATAACAACGCCTACCGGATCGAGCTCCCAGGTGAGTTTAATGTATCCAACACGTTCAACGTTACTGACTTAGCCCCTTTCCATGCAGATCGACCAGTTTTGAGGTCAAAACCTATTGAAGAGGGAGCGGATGATGAGGACATCAGGTCGTATGTCCAGCCAGGAGACCAGACTGGCCGACCAGGAAGCTTGCCCGAGACAGCCGGGCCATTGGACACGTCTGCCGGCCCAAGCAGTACCGCTGGACCCTTGACCAATAGGACCAGACCGATCAGCATTGCCGGCAGAGAGGCCCAAACTTCCGGCACACTTGGTGGCGACGTGGATGACACCACCGGTCCCCTTGGTGATGCCGCCGACTCCAGGATCAACTTGGCCGGTCCTGAAGGCATTCCGGCCAGTACCTCGCACAGTCCAGCCAGTACAGCCGATCCAGCCGAGTGCACGAGCATTTAAACTTCTACACAAGGAAACTCGGACCAGATAAGCTACAAGCTTCAGGACATGCATCTATAGGAAGTATCCACACCAGTAGTACCACCAGGAGCAATGACAAGGAGCAGATCAAGAGCACTCTTCCACAAGTTCAGCTTATGGGTCGACAAGCTCCTAGAGGAAGATCGACTAAGAACAATGGGCCAGAAGTACAAAGAAGAGTCCAAAGGCTTCTCAACAATGCAAGGAACTCCAGAGACTTGGGCTTTAGTGGCAAGAGAGGTCAGGGCCCAAAGATTCCTAACCCTACTCCAAGTCGAAACCTAGGAGCAAGGCGCGTGCATGCCACAAGGACGACCACCTTCTATTTCTTGGCCGTGAGGTAAGTAAGGTAAGTTTCAATTCGAATATATGCCTCTTTCTGTTTTACAGGGTAGGATCTAGATTGTTTACATTTTTGAGTCAAGAACATTTTAGGAATAGGTCCTTTTTTTGGTTATGCACTTTTATATCTTTTCCATTTGTGCACTTTTGTAAACTTTTCTTTTCTTTATTTGAGGGGACCCTAGAAGGTCAAGCTGTCGAGCATATTAATAAGGCTCCTTCCAGCATTGTAGTTTGACAACCTTTTTACTAATCAATAAAGATCGAATTTTCTTTCAACAAGTTATTCTCTCAAGAGACTTGTGCGCTTAGAACCTAGTTGAGACCAGCCCTCCTAGCTCTAAGTTTGTGATTTATCACGAGGTTCATCACCCCTCGTGTGGTTCACTTCACCCCTCCATCCAATACCAATCAGCAAACCCCTATCCAGAAGCCTAAGGTTGAGTGTCTCACCTAAACTTCTCCAAACAGCCCACGCACATCCAAGCCTTGAATCGAGGCTTGTATCAACATCTCTCAAGCAAAGTTGTGTTTATGCATCGAGTTTACCAACACCAACTATTTTTGCCTTAGCTCAATTTCCAAAGACCGTCTGCTTTAACTTTGACATATATTTTTAAGAATTATTGATCCCCAATCATATATCGTGAGAAACCATTGTCAAAATAGCACATAATGCAATTTTGACAAGATCTAGAAATATAAACCACTCTGCCATCAAGTTCCTCTTTACCATGTTCATTTTGTTCTGATTCACACACTTTGCACGCAAGTTTCCGATTCAGCCCAGGTAGTGATTTCCTGTACATAACTTTGTTATCTATCCACATCATGCGATATCTTTTAGCTTTTAGATAGCACTGATTTTGTGTCTAATTTTTTGATACAGAGATAGAATGCCCTACAATTTCGTTTTATGTGCCCCATCTTCCCATAGTAGTAACATCCATTTTATCTGGTTTTTGTGTAACCTCTCCTTGCATCATTTGTTCCAACCATGTTTGGACATTTGGAAGTAAATTGTTTCCCACGATCCATCGTTTGTCCTTGAGCATTGTCACTTTAAACAATCATTCTTCAGTGAGGAACGAAGGTTAGAACTTACTCGACTGAGTAGAATGCTAGTTAGTCGACTAAAAGCTATGCAAGCCTCTCTTAGCAGAGGAACCAAGCTAATAGTCCGAGGAACGCATGTAAGCGGTAACATTTGATACATAAGAGTAAATCCAATAGGAAGTCTACACACATGATAGACTAGCCACACAACTAAACACAACATTACAAAATAAAATAGAAACATATTAAGATTTACTTCGTATCTTGTGTAACCCAAATCCCATTTTTATTTTGCAGGTCTTCCCATGATCAGGATGTGATCCAATGACTCAGAGCTTTTTTTCATCATTCGAATATTCTTGTAGTTCTCTGTCAGGCTGTGTTCCAATGCTCTATTCATATCTCTTTCATGAATCAACAATTCATTTATCCTATTTAATTTTATATCCAGACTTTGAATTCTTTGTAGCTTTGATTACTCATCTTGCACAGCTTTTACTGCTTGCATATGTTCTGCCTCACGACTGTTCTTTTTGTTACTTCTCTTTAGTTCCAGTATGCTAACCTTGCTTCTAGCATTACTTCCTTGAGAAACTACAAATTGGTTTTACTGAGTGATACCCAATTATCATATAACATTCAGGGGAATCGGCCATTTCATACGCGAAGTTTGGCCCGTAGTTACAATTCGTTAATGAACTTTATAGTTGTGCCATTACATACATTAACTATGCTCCGTAAGCTATAACATACGTTGACCATGACGGAGTTAGTCAATCCGTTAATGATGCTGAGTCAGATATTAGTTGGCTAATTTTAATTAAATTAATAATGACTGGACACTAAACGATGTAGTTTTAATGTTTAATTTTGTGAACCAAAAACGACGTCGCATTTTAATTTGTTGCTTCAACCCTAGTTTTCGAGTGAAGGAGATTTGAGAGGCGATTTCGGCGGCGATTTAACACGATTTCGAGGGAAGAATTTCAAGGGTATTTGCATGAAATCATCAACGAAATCAAGGCAATTTGGAGTATCTTCCGTCGATAAACCAATATAATGAGGTAAATTTATGAAATTTTTGTTCTAGGGTTTTTCGGGTTTTGTTCGAATCCAATTGTTTGAGAAATCGATGCCAAATTTGGGGGGTTTTTTATGGGTATTTTGATTCTAAAATGATATAGGTTATGTCGATTTAGGGTTATGTCGATTTGTGAAAAACGACATTTGGGAAAATCGGGTAGCCAAAATCGGATTTAGGGTTATGTCGATTTAGGGTTATGTCGATTTTTGTGTTGGTATTTTTGATTTGAAATCGGATTTAGGTTTTCAGTAAACCTAAGAACTCGAAACCTAAGAGGGGTATTTGTTCTGCTTCTTTTCTTTGAGGTTTTGGATTTGTTTATTCGACTTCTAGTAAATTGAGGTGGCTTCTAGTAATTTGTTTGGACTATACGTTTTAATGGACCCTTTCTTCCTTGTTGTTGAGCAATGAGCACAATCCAAAATGAGCTTAAGTAATGACTGCATGATCACCTCTCAGCTCCCTCCCACCAGTAACTCTCTATCTCATTATCGTTTTGTTTGCATCCATCGCTTTGATTGATAGTAATCTTATTTGTATGGTGTAGTCATTAGTTTTACAGAGACTTATTTTGATTCTTTAGGATTTTAGGCAAATCAACCTTACTTACACATTTTAATCCAGAAACATTGTCATTTCGTCTGCAAGTTTATTACTGAACATGTCGCAAGTTTAATCTCTTATTTGTTTGTCTCTTATTTGCACTTTCACTGATTTGGATTTATATGGATTGTTTCTTCTTTGCAGTTTAGATAACGATGTAATCTTCAGCTGTTACTACGGTGGAAAGTTTAAGACAGTCAATGGAAGCATTGTGGACATTGTGGTTTAGCTGGACACAACTCAAGGCGATGCACTAATGTGGGAGTGAAGATCGTAAGGTCGGGAAAAAATGATACACAAACTGCATTAGAATCTATCAATGTTGAGTACGGAGAGGGACCGAGCCAGCCAACGCAAAATTCGAACAATGTTGATTAAGGTGTTTTCGGGTTAATATAAACTTATTTTTTGTACGCTTTTGAGTATGTCCTGGGTTGTTTTTTGAGATCTTGGTGTAACATATCTGTGTAAACTATTTTGGTTTTTATTAGAATGTTATGTCCGTAAACTATTTTTGAGATCTTGGTGTAACAGATCGAGTTGAATCAAATCGTTTTATGTATTTTTTTCATTTTCATTTTCAGGTTTATGTTAAGGTGTTTTCCATAGTAATCAAATCGTTTTATGTTAAGAAGAAGCCAGAATTGGATAAACCTGAGGCCGAACATTCAAAACATTAATAGCATAATTTTCATTTTCAAACCTGAACATTCAAAACATTAATAGCATAGAATATAACAGAACACAAATATATTCTTCAATTTTCAAACTAAAATAACATAATAGAAGACAAATATTAGCAAACTACATACAATTATCTTTCGCATTTTCCGAATTTCACCATTACATTCTTCAAGCTTTTTCTCCCAGCCACGCACAACCGCTTTAATGTCGTCAATATCGTTTTTATAACGATGAACAATAGCTTCACAAGTCCGTGTCTCACATTCAAGAATCTCCATTTCATTTTCATAATTTCGTAAACCATCCTGAAGACTTCCCATATGTTCTTTAACCTCATCAACAACAATTTCGAGCTTCTCAATCTCTTCAATTAATGATTCATCTGCCCATTTAAACAAATGAGATTTATGATTTTCGGATCTATTAGGACAACAATAGAAAATTCTTCCTGGGTTTTGCTCAGTCTTTGATGTTCGAATTGTAGCAGATTCTCCACAGCGACAAACTTTTGGAATGCCTTTTCCTCGAACAGCTCTATCGATTTCGGATTCAACAGTTATTCCTTCACAAAATTTCACTAATTTTAGTTAACTTCAGAAAATTACAAACCCTAATTCGATACTATATAAACGAGAAGACACACAACCATATCGAAATACATACCTGAACGAATTTCTGCCATTCTCGTTGCCGCTGGGGAAGAAAGGAAGGGGAAGATAAAATTTTCTGGTTTTTCCTCCCAAAAACCCTAATTTCAGAGACATACACGATGGAAGAAGAAGGGAATGAGTTGGAAAAATTAAAATTATGAAAACGACGCCGTTTCAGTCGTTTAAGTCGTCATTGACGTGTCGTTGAAAATTATGTCGTCGCTGACGTGTCGTCCTAGTCAGCGATGATTAACGGTGAGATAAACGTCGTTAAACATTAATGTATGTTTTATACTAATTATCAAAGTTAATGTATGTTACGGATTAAACAAAAAGTTAATGTATGAAAGAGCACAACAACAAAATTCGTTATCGAATCGTAACCACAGGGCAAAGTTCTTGTATGAATTGGCCGAAACCCCATAACATTCAATATGTTGCTTTTGCATCAATTTCAACATCATCATCTGATTCCGAATCTTGTTCTGAAACTTGATCAGCAACCTCTTTTGTAAATTCAACAAAATTTATTAGATTATTTTCATTATCGCTCACCAGATTCTGTTTCACTAAAATTGAGAAAGAATTCTTCATTCCATTTTTGAAGATTTGAACATTCAACTTTTGTATTTCTAATTCTTTTATACTCATAACACTTGAGTTCCATTTTTTATGATTAAGCATTAATATTTGAAATGACCATATCCCTCGCCTACGTGACACTGTCAATCACACCTTCGACCAGATATAACATTTTTCATTTTTCCCAACCTATTTAGGTCTTGATCAGTATGCTCACATGCAACCGGCTTGATCAGTATGTTCTCTTCAATCCTCTTTACCTGATCCTCTTCTTGATCGGTGGTAAAAGTAATCTCTTTTCCCACTTTAGGTTGATATGTTGCAGGTTCTATCTTTTCAGCCTTTATCATGTCCAGCAATTGAGAGAATTTCGTATTCATCAGTGTTTATGGTCATCTTGATCATAGCATTATGAGAGCCAAACTTTGAGGGTAAACTTATGAGATCCAAACTTATAATTTATTGACCAATTTTTATATTTATAGATTTTTCCCAAAACAACAGCATCATTTGCAATATAACTCAATTTAAACAAGATCCTTATAACTTGTGTTTAATCAGTTTTACATGACGTCACACACGTCACTGACCAATTTTTAATATATTTGTTTCTCACTTGTGCAATTATCATACACGTTCTTTGTTCACTCTTTGGTTTGATTAAATTAATCTTCTCTCTTCTCTCGCATAGAAAGGATTATCTTATGATTTTTTTTATCATACTCTTATATATATGAATTTTTAAATGTTTCTAACTTGATTATTTGCTGAATCTTCAATATCCATCAAATAGTAATTTTTTTATTTGATGAATGTTCAATATTCATTTAATATTAACTTTCTTATTAAACATATTTTTTTCTTTCTCAATATTTCTAAACCTTGAACCATTTGTGACATGTCACTTACGTTACGCAAACTCCAACATCAGTTACATACTGTGGGCACCGGATTTAATCTCAAAATCCAAATCCGCTAATTGGATCAAGATATACCAAAAAAAGTTAAACCGGTTATTGTAATTACGTAACGGTCAAAATAATTAATTATTTTGTAACAGATAATAATCAATATTATAACGTTCAAGAATTAATGTATTGTAAGCGCTAAATCCACAATTAATTATATATCTAAAGTTAATTGCGGATTATAGTATAAAAGGGGCACAATCCTTATGTAATAGGGATCATTGAAAAATAAAAATAACTATTCAGAGAATATTTAGAGAATTTGTGTTAGAGCTGAATAAAGTGCAAATTCGGTTCTAACATTTGGCGCCGTCTGTGGGGAAAATCCATCCTAACTTTTAAGAAAATAAAAATATCAAACTCCAACGACGATATTCCAGATTTCCAGGGCATACTCAATATACTCTACAGCTCGCATCGAAACAAAATAAAAGGTACAATTTCGTTATCATTGTTTTGTATTTTGATGCATGCAGTCAGGACGATATATAATGAAATCGTATCCGAAATTTTTTTTTTAAAAAAGTGTTTACAGTCCCGAAAATAATACCAAATCCTAACAAGGGTAAAAAAAAAGAGGCAAGCAGCTCCTCGTAAGAATATGGACAAGTAGCCATTACAAAAATGAGGAGCACTTCGCTAAAAAAATGCAATCAGCTCCTCGTAAAAAATACGGACAAGTAGCCATTACAAAAACGAGGAGCACTTCGCTAAAAAAAAAACGCAAGCAGCTTCTCGTAAAGAATACATACACGTAGCCGTTACAGAAACGAAGAGCATTTCGCTAAAATAAAGAAGCGCAAGCAGCTCCTTGTAAAGAGTACGAACATGTAGCCGTTACAGAAAAGAGGAGCACTTCGCTAAAAAAAAGCGCAAGAAGCTCCTCGTAAAGAATATGGACACATAGCCATTATAGAAATGAGGAGCACTTCGCTAAAATAAAGAAGCGCAAGCAGTTCCTCGTAAAGAATACGGACACGTAGCCGTTACAAAAACAAGGTGCACTTCGCTAAAAAAAAGTGCAAGCAGCTCCTCGTAAAGAATACGGACACGTAGCCATTACAGAAATGAGGAGCACTTTGCTAAAATAAAGAAGCGCAAGCAGCTCCTCGTAAAGAATACGGACACGTAGCCGTTACAGAAACAAGGAGCACTTCGCTAAAAAAAAAAAAAGAAGTGCAAGCAGCGCCTTGTAAAAAATACGGATACGTAGCCGTTACAGAAACGAGTAGCACTTCGCTAAAATAAAGAAGCGCAAGCAGCTCCTCATAAATAATACGGACACGTAGCCGTTACAGAAACGATGAGCACTTCGCTAAAAAAAAAAGTACAAGCAGCTCCTCATAAAGAATACGGACACGTAGCCGTTACATAAACAAGGAGCATTTCGCTAAAAAAAATGCAACCAGTTCCTCGTAAAGAATACGGACACGTAGCCGTTACAGAAACGAGGAGCACTTCACTAAAATAAAAAAAAGCGTAAGCAGCTCATCGTAAGAATACGGACACGTAACCGTTATAGAAACGAGGGGCACTTCGCTAAAGTAAGAAAACCAGCACAGCTAGGCAAGAATCCTAAAAGGAAATAAAATCGCAAGCAGCTCTTCGTAAGAATACGGACATGTCGCCGTTACAGAAACGAGGAGCATTCCGCAGAAGTAAGATAGCCAACATAAAACAAGTATGACAAAGACAAAATAAAGTTTCCCGAATCGACGCTTCACGAAACTTGGGGGGCTTATTGTGGGTACCGGATTTAATCCCAAAATCCAAATCCGCTAACCGGATCAAGATAGACAAAAAAAAGTTAAACCGGTTATTGTAATTACGTAATGGTCAAAATAATTAATTATTTTGTAACAGACAATAATCAATATTGTAACGTTCAAGAATTAATATATTATAACCGCTAAATCCGCAATTAATTTTATATCCCTAATATATTATTTAACAAACTTTTTAACAAAGTAACCTTACTCTCACGTGTTAATAACAAAAATACCATGCTGACGTGTCAACACCACATGGAGTTTCAGCTTAAATATATAAAAGGATTTAACTTACTAGAATAATTACAATATATGCCACTGATATTAATTTGGTTAGAAAATAAATATAATTTATTCAACTAACCAAAAAATACTATTACATTTGCAAAAACAATACTTTTTATTTCTTTAAATTTTTCATACGTTAATTTATAAATAATTTTAAATAAATATAAATATATTTAAGTTACTACCGTAATCTCTAATACATTATTTGAGAAATATTTTAATAAAATAATTTTACTCTGACGTGTTATTAACAGAAATATCATGCTAACATGTCATCACTAAAATAAATTTCAAATAAATATATAAATAAGTTTAACTTATTAGAATAATTATAAATATATCATTGTTATTAATTTGGTTATATAATTAATATATTTTATTAAACTAACAAAAAATACTATTAAATTCGTAAAAAATAATTTTTTTATTTTCTTAATTTTTATATACAAAAATTAATTTTAAAAGTAATTTTAAATAAAAGTTAAAATTATATAAATATTTAATTTATATTTACTAATAAAATATAATTTGCGAATATTTTTTCCCACGCATGGCGTGGGTATGAATCTAGTATAAAGTTAATTGCGGATTATAGTATAAAAGGGGCACAATCCTTATGTAATATGGATCATTGAAAAATAAAAATAATTATTCAAAAAATATTTAGACAATTTGTGTTAGAACCGAATAAAGTGCAAATTCGGTTCTAACACATACTTTGTGCTTGTTTCTCCTGAGCACATCTATAATTAACATATCCTTTTGTTTGGTATTTTGAATGAGCTATGTAAAAGTAGATTAGATCAGATTTTATTCACCATTGACTATGTGTCAAGAATCTCTTTAGTATTTCCAGCTCATAAACAAACGAAGAAAATAGAAGTCGCAACAATATTTCCCAAGTCGTAAGCAATGAATAAATACAAGTCTTAATCAATATTTTCCAAGTCTTAAACAATGAAAAAAGTCTTAAACAATATTTCTCGAGTCAAAAACAATAAAAAAGAAACAATTTGCAATAAAAAAAAATATACAAACATTTTGCAATTTAATAATAATTTTGTACAATTGTGGACTTTTGCTCCCTCTTCATGGGTCATTAATTAGATTAAAAGAATACGAATATGAAAAGTAACATGTTAGAGAGATGCGAAACAAAGTCGTGGGCATATAAATAAGTGTCCTTTGGTTATTGCTTTGCCATCATCTCATAAGATATCTACAAATAACTCTTAAATGAGCCAACTCAATCCCAATTCTACTAAGAACATCAGTTCGAGTTCAAGTTCTGCCGATGACGAGTGAATCTCCGTTGCAAGAGACAGGTAATTGCTAAGAAAATCAGTGCATTTCCGACATTTTGGATTCATATGCAGAGCTGGTTTCAAATTTATTGGCCTATTATAAATATTGGTTTTTTTATAAATTTATATTACAAAATTTAAATGAGTAATACTTTAAAATAATATTTTATTTTTTTTCTTCTAAATTTATCATTGTAAAATTAAAATTTCAAAAATATCACAAATTATTTTATGAAAATACTTATTTACAGCAAATAAATTATAAATAAACTTTTTCTAATTTAAGATTTAGTTTTTCTTATTAGAAAAATATTTTAAGGTTTTTGTTCCAATCTAACACTCTAAAATTAAAATTCCAAAATATTAACGAAATAACTATTTTTACATAAACTTAAAACATTATATTTGGGTTATTTTTTTCCAATTTATTGTTTAATTTTTTTCTAACAAAATGAAGTTGTAGTGTATTTAAATCTTAAATTTATACTATTATTGGAAAATTAAACTAATGATACTATTTTTGAAACAAGAACTTAAAAATGTGCTATTTTAGTTAATTGCCCATTTTAATATTAATTTTGTGTGTTTTGGAAATTTAAATTAATGGCGATATATTTGAAATAAAAATTTAAAAGAGTGCTATTTTTGTCAATTTTCTAATTTAAATTGAGTAATACTCTAAAATAGTATATTTTTAAATTTTTATTCTAAATTTAGAACTGTAAACTTAAATTTCCAAATAGCATAAATTATTTTAGAAAAATACATATTTACCATAAATAAATTAAAAATATAATTAAAATAATATATTTAGATTATTTTTTTCCAATTTAGGGTTTAATGTTTTCTTATTAAAAAAATTTTAAACTATTTTAATATTAAATTTTTGCTATTTTGAAAATTTAAACTAATGATGATATATTTAGAAGAAAAACTTAAAAAATATTATTTTGTCAATTGTCCATCTAAATTTGTTCAACACTATTTTTTTAAAGAAAATAAACTAGAAGAATTAAATTGGGTAATTGAAAAAAACACTCTTTCAATTTTTTGTTTCAAATGGAGCACTATTATTTTAAATTTTTAAAAATAGCATAAATTTAATATTAAAATAATTTAAAATTTCTTTCTAATAAAAGAATTAAACACTAAATTAGAAAAAAAATTACATATAATAATTTAATTATATTTCTAATTTATTATGGTAAATATATATATTTTAAAATAATTAATGTTATTTTATAATTTTAAATTTAAATTTTTAATTATTAAAAAATATGTATTTTATGTGAGTTTCTACGCACCCTTAGATATCTTGTTTTTTGGGAGTATGAATTCCGAATATCCATAACTGTTTAGTTATGGTATGGAATTGGTGGAGCAAGTCTAGCTTTTCTAAAACTTTTGAATGTTTGAATCCATCCGATCCCTACATAAATTGATGTAAAATTTAAAGTTTTCAATGACAAATATAACAAAAATCATGTGTAAAATTTATAATATATACACTATATAAATTAGAATTTCAAGCGAAAATAATACGGTATAAAGAAAACTATATATTTATAATATGGGTTAAATGTTCAAAATATTAAAAGTATATTTTTATTTACTTAATTGGCTTCTCATAAACTATTACATTTTTATTTACTTAATTGGTTTCTCATAAACTATTATTAAAAGCAATTAATTTCAAATATACTATCTTAGTTGCCTTTAGAATATCAATAGGCTATATGTATTTAATTATTTTCATATGGATTTATAAAATTGATGGTTTTTGTTGATGAAGACTAATTAACTATGAACATAGTATCATATTTCTTTTGATTAACCAGACTTATGAGTATATGAAAAATAATAAGATTTTGTATTTTTTTAATCCAAATTTATTATATTGTATATAGGAAACAAGATAAGAGATGAAACAAAGTGCAACGATAAAAAGAAAAATTTCATTGAGATGTTTAAAGAGATTCAAATGCATGATAAGTCTCATGATCTCTATTGTCCTTATTGTACTTGTAACATCACCAGAGATGCTAAACTCTTTGAAAAAAGAAAAGAGACTTATCCATACAACAAATTGACTTTTGTAATATGGATTCCTCTCTTTGTCTCCTTCAGGTCTCTTTTCAAATTCTTCCCATGGTTCTTTGAAAATTCCTCAGGTCCGTATACACATATTTATATGATATGTTAAGGAAAATACATTGTACATTTATTAATATCAAAATTGTCAAGTGATTTTTTTTTTATTTATAGAGTTAGTGGAATCTAAATAGTTTATACATATAATTCTTTTCTTAGCAATATCAACAGCTTGATTTTTTTTAATGTTTTGACTTATTTATTTTTTATCTACATCTCCAGTTTCATCGGCTAAAAATTCGATTACTACACTAATGAAAAAACCAAAGAAAGATATCAGAAACCGTTGGAAATCATCTGTCCTCATTTCTATATGGCTTCTACTCATCATGGTTATTGTAGTTATTTCAGTCATTGGTATTTGGATCATTCATTTTATGCCACAATCACCAACAAACATAAAAGGTAATAAGAAATTGGATTCTTCTATGCCACATTCACAACCAACTAACAATGAAAATTTATGTGTAGGAATCGAAACTCCCAATGTTTTAAATAAAGACAATTTGTTGTCTCCTTCCATGTTACCTTTATATATAATTAACAATGAAAATTCAAATGAAGATACATATATTTCTGGTGAGAAACCTTTGATTTCTTCTATGACGCAACGAGATGCCGACATAAGTGATAAACTATTGTCTACTTCTGAACAACAAGCGCATAAAGGTATGAACAAATTTTCGCATGATGGTATCAATATTCCTAAGGTTTTAAAAGGTGAAAAACTTGTGGCTCATACTCCTCCATATTCACATTTAGTTAACAATGAAAATTCAAATGTGGACAAATATGTTTCTGATGCTTTAATAGGTGATAAATCTTTGATGTCTTCTGTGCACAACCAAATGAAAAACTTCTTTTTTAATGTTTTAAAATGTGATAAATTTTTGTTTTTTTCTCTACCAAATCCCGATATAATTAGCAATGGAAATTCACATGGAAACATAGATATTCATGGTATTATTCAAGACAATATACCATTTCTTTCTTCTCTGCCACAACCACATCATTGTTCAAATGATAGAAATGTTATAAATTTTTTATCCTCTATTATATATCTGCAACCAACTAATAATAAAAACTCATGTGTAGGAATCAATGCTTATGATGTTCCAGATAAAGACAAATTAATTTCTCATTCCCTTCTACAACCACATGAAATTAACAGTGAAAGTTCAAACGAAGATATAGTTGGCGTTCTGAAAGGTGACAAACCTCTATCTTATACATGCCAAGGCAACATTTAGTTAACAATGGAAGACCATATATCTATATAGATAGTTCTTATGATTTCATTGGTGATAAATCTTCGATGCTTTTTATACAAATGATTGATAAAGTCACATATTTTTACCGATTTTATAAATGACTATAAATTTACCCTCACTTTTTAACAGAGCCACATCTCGTTTGCAATGAAAGCTCACAAGTGAACATTGATATCCTTGATGATTTTAAGGGAGATACATCATTTCTTCCATCTCCACCACAACCAGTTACGAACATAGATTCTATCAATGTTGGAGAAGGTAATAAAATTTAAGATTCTTCTTTGCCACATTCGCAACCAAAAAATGATACCACAGCAAAATTATATGTAGTATCTAATGAAAGTTCATATGTAGATAGGGGTGGTCCTAATATTTTTCAAAACAATAATTTTTGACACTTTCTTTGCAAACGCCAAGTGGAGCTAAATATTTTCCTGATGTTATTATAAGTTTTAAGCTTGTGTATCATTCTCTTTCTAAGTCAGATCTAATTGGCAATAAAAATTCACACGGAAACATAGACGTTAATGATGCTATTGAGGACGATATTGTTTCTCCACCACAACCACCTAGACACATAAATGTTATTGACATTAGAAAAGTTAATAAATTTTTTAGATCCCACTTTTCAACACCGCAACCAACTAAAAATTTAAATACATGTTTAGGAATGGATGATCACGAAGTTTGGAGTGAAGACAGTTTGTTATCTCCTTCCTTGATACAACCACAAGAAATTAATAACGGAAATTCAAATGAAAACATAGATGTTATTAGCGTTTCAGATGGTAAAAAACCTTTGACTCCTTCTCTGCCACAACCGCATGTTGGCGTTTTAAACGAGTACAATGGGTTGTCTCCTTCCCAGCTACAACCACATGCAAGTAGTAATGGAAGTTCAAACGAAGATACATCCGATATTGCCGTTCTAAAAGGTGACAAATCTCTATTTTATACTCTCCACAAAAACATTTCGTTAACCATTAAATTTCTTATGTTTACATAGATGGCTCTTATGATTTAGTTGCTGATAAATCTTTGATGTTTTCTATGCAAAATCCAAATCCAACTAAGTATTTTACCGATATTATAAATGACGATATGTTTACTTTATTTCTTTAATAGAGTCACATCTCGTTTGCAATGAAAGTTCACAAACTAACAATGAAAATTCAAATGAAGACACATATATTTCGGGTGAGAAACCTTTGATTTCTTCTATGACGCAACGAGATGCCAACATAAGTGATAAAATATTGTCTACTTCTGAACAACAAGCACATAAAGGTATGAAAAAATTTTCGAATGATGGTATCAATATTCTGAGGTTTTGAAAGGTGAAAAACTTGTGGCTCCTACTCCTCCATATTCACATTTAGTTAACAGTGAATATTCAAATGTGGAAAAAGATGTTTTTGATGCTTTAATAGGTGATAAATCTTTGACGTCTTTTCGGCACAACCAAATGAAAAACTTCTTTTTTCAATGTTTTAAAATGTGATAAATTTTTATTTTTTTCTCTCCGAAATCCTGATATAATTAGCAATGCAAATTCACATGGAAACATAGATATTCATTGTATTATTCAAGACGATATACCATTTCTTTCTTCTCTGCCCCAACCACATCATTGTTCAGATGATAGAAAGGTTATAAACTTTTGATCCTCTATCATATATCCGCAACCAACTAATAATAAAAACTCATGTGTAGGAATCAATGCTAATGATGTTCCAGATAAAGACAATTTAATTTCTCATTCCCTTCTACAACCACATGAAATTAACAGTGAAAGTTCAAACGAAAATATAGTTGGCGTTCTGAAAGGTGACAAAACTCTATCTACTACATGCCACGGCAACATTTAGTTAACAATGGAAATTAATATGTCTATATAGATAGTTCTAATGATTTCATTGGAGATAAATTTTCGATGCTTTTTATACAAAAGATTGATAAAGTCACATATTTTTACCGATTTTATAAATGACTATAAATTTACCCTTACTTTTTAACAGAGCCACATCTCGTTTACAATGAAAGCTCACAAGTTAGCATTGATGTCCTTGATGATTTTAAGGGAGATACACCATTTCTTCCGTCTCTACCACAACCAGTTACGAATATAGACTCTACCAATGTTGGAAAAGGTAATATAATTGAAGATCAACCAGTTACGAACATAGACTCTACCAATGTTGGAAAAGGTAATAAAATTGAAGATTCTTCTTTGTCACATTTGCAACCAAAAAATAATACCACAACCAAATTGTATTTAGTATCTAATGAAAGTTCACCCGATATTATAAATGACGATATGTTTACTTTATTTTTTTAATAGAGTCACATCTCGTTTGCAATGAAAGTTCACAAACTAACAATGAAAATTCAAATGAAGACACATATATTTCGGGTGAGAAACCTTTGATTTCTTCTATGACGCAACGAGATGCCAACATAAGTGATAAAATATTGTCTACTTCTGAACAACAAGCACATAAAGGTATGAAAAATTTTTCGAATGATGGTATCAATATCCTTGAAGTTTTAAAAGGTGAAAAACTTGTGGCTCATACTCCTCCATATTCACATTTAGTTAAGACTGAAAATTCAAATGTGGAAAAAGATGATTTTGATACTTTAATAGGTGATAAATCTTTGACGTCTTCTCTGCACAACCAAATGAAAAACTTCTTTTTCAATGTTTTAAAATATGATAAATTTTGTTTTTTTCTCTGCCAAATTCTGATATAATTAGCAATGGAAATTCATATGGAAACATAGATATTTATGGTATTATTCAAGACGATATACCATTTCTTTCTTCTCTACCATAACCACATCATTGTTCAGATGATAGAAAGGTTATAAATTTTTGATCCTCTATTATATATCTGTAACTAACTAATAATTAAAACTCATGTGTAGGAATCAATGCTTATGATGTTCCAGATAAAGACAAATTAATTTCTCATTCCCTTCTACAACCACATGAAATTAACAGTGAAAGTTCAAACGAAGATATAGTTGGCGTTCTTAAAGGTGACAAACTTCTATCTTATACAGGCCAAGACAACATTTAGTTAACAATGGAAGTCCATATGTGTATATAGATAGCTCTTATAATTTCATTGGCGATAAATCTTCGATGCTTTTTATACAAAAGATTGATAAAGTCACATATTTTTACCGATTTTATAAATGACTATAAATTTATCCTCACTTTTTAACAGAGACACATCTCGTTTGTAATGAAAGCTCACAAGTGAGCATTGATGTCCTTGATGGTTTTAAGGGAGATACACCATTTCTTCCGTCTCCACCACAACCAGTTACGAACATAGATTCTATCAATGTTGGAAAAGGTAATAAAATTTAAGATTATTCTTTGCCACATTCGCAACCAAAAAATGATACAACAATAAAATTATATTTAAGTATCTAATGAAAGTTCATATGTAAATAGTGGTGGTCCTAATATTTTTCAAAAAAATAATTTTTTGACATTTTCTTTGCAAACGCCAAATGGAGCTACATATTTTCCTGATGTTATTATAACTTTTAATCTTGTGTATCATAATCTTTCTAAGTCGGATCTAGTTGGAAATAAAAATTCACACGGAAACATAGACGTTAAGGATGCTATTGAGGACGATATTGTTTCTCCACCATAACCACCTAGAGACATAAATGTTATTGACATTAGAAAAATTAATAAATCTTTTAGATCCCACTTTTCAACACCCACAACCAACTAAAAATGTAAATGCATGTGTAGGAATGGATGATCACGAAGTTTGGAGTGAAGACAGTTTATTATCTCCTTCCTTGATACAACCACAAGAAATTAATAACGAAAATTCAAATGAAGACATAGATGTTATTAACGTTTCAGATGGTGAAAAACCTTTGACTCCTTCTCTGCCACAACCGCATGTTGGCGTTTTAAACAAATACAATGGGTTGTCTCCTTCGCTGCTACAACCACATGCAAGTAGTAATGGAAGATCAAACGAAGATACAATCGATATTGCCGTTCTAAAAGGTGACAAATCTCTATTTTATACTCTCCACAAAAACATTTTGTTAACCATTAAATTTCTTATGTTTACATAGATGGCTCTTATGATTTAGTTGCTGATAAATCTTTGATTTTTTCTATGCAAAACCCAAATCCAACTAAGTATTTTACCGATATTATAAATGACGATAAGTTTACCTTATTTCATTAATAGATGCACATATCGTTTGCAATGAAAGTTCACAAACTAACAATAAAAATTCAAATGAAGACACATATATTTCTGGTGAAAAACCATTGATTTCTGCTATGACGCAACGAGATGCCGACATAAGTGATAAACTATTGTCTACTTCTGAACAACAAGCGCATAAAGGTATGAACAAATTTTCACATGATGGTATCAATATTCCTGAAGTTTTAAAAGGTGAAAAACTTGTGGCTCATACTCCTCCATATTCACATTTAGTTAACAGTGAAAATTCAAATGTGAAAAGATGTTTTTGATGCTTTAATAGGTGATAAATCTTTGACGTCTTCTGTGCACAACCAAATGAAAAACTTCTTTTTCAATGTTTTAAAATTTGATAAATTTTTGTTTTTTCTCTGCCAAATTCTGATATAATTAGCAATGGAAATTGATATGGAAACATAGATATTTATGGTATTATTCAAGACGATATACCATTTCTTTCTTCTCTGCCAAAACCACATTATTGTTGAGATGATAGAAATGTTATAAATTTTTGATCCTCTATTATATATCCGTAACCAACTAATAATTAAAACTCATGTGTAGGAATCAATGCTTATGATGTTCCAAATAAAGACAAATTAAGTTCTCAATCCCTTCTACAACCACATGAAATTAACAGTGAAAGTTCATACGAAGATATAGTTGGTGTTCTTAAAGGTGACAAACTTCTATCTTATACAGGCCAAGGTAATAATTAGTTAACAATGGAAGTCCATATGTCTATATAGATAGTTCTTATAATTTCATTGGCGATAAATCTTCGATGCTTTTTATACAAAAGATTGATAAAGTCACATATTTTTACCGATTTTATAAATGACTATAAATTTACCCTCACTTTTTAACAGAGACACATCTCGTTTGCAATGAAAGCTCACAAGTGAGCATTGATGTCATTGATGATTTTAAGGGAGATACACCATTTCTTCCATCTCCACCACAACCAGTTACCAACATAGATTCTATCAATGTTGGAAAAGGTAATAAAATTTAAGATTCTTCTTTGCCACATTCGCAACCAAAAAATGATACCACAATAAAATTATATTTAAGTATCTAATGAAAGTTCATATGTAGATAGGGGTGGTCCTAATATTTTTCAAAAAAATAATTTTTTGACATTTTCTTTGCAAACGCCAAATGGAGCTACATATTTTCCTGATGTTATTATAACTTGTAATCTTGTGTATCGTTCTCTTTCTAAGTCGGATCTAGTTGGCAATAAAAATTCACACGGAAACATAGACGTTAAGGATGCTATTGAGGACGATATTGTTTTTCCACCATAACCACCTAGAGACATAAATGTTATTGACATTAGAAAAGTTAATAAATCTTTTAGATCCCACTTTTCAAAACCCACAACCAACTAAAAATGTAAATGCATGTGTAAGAATGGATGATCACAAAGTTTGGAATGAAGACAGTTTGTTATCTCCTTCCTTGATACAACCACAAGAAATTAATAACGAAAATTCAAATGAAGACATAGATGTTATTAACGTTTCAGATGGTGAAAAACCCTTGACTCCTTCTCTGCCACAACCGCATGTTGGCGTTTTAAATGAATACAATGGGTTGTCTCCTTCGCAGCTACAACCACATGCAAGTAGTAATGGAAGTTCAAACGAAGATACAATCGATATTACCGTTCTAAAAGGTGACAAATCTCTAGTTTATACTCTCCACAAAAACATTTCGTTAACCATTAAATTTCTTATGTTTACATAGATGGCTCTTATGATTTAGTTGCTGATAAATTTTTGATGTTTTCTATGCAAAACCCAAATCCAACTAAGTATTTTACCGATATTATAAATGACGATAAGTTTACCTTATTTCATTAATAGATGAACATCTCGTTTGCAATGAAAGTTCACAAACTAACAATGAAAATTCAAAAGAAGACACATATATTTCTGGTGAGAAACCATTGATTTCTGCTATGACGCAACGAGATGCCGACATAAGTGATAAACTATTGTCTACTTCTGAACAACAAGCGCATAAAGGTATGAACAAATTTTCACATGATGGTATCAATTTTCCTGAAGTTTTAAAATGTGAAAAACTTGTGGCTCATACTCCTCCATATTCACATTTAGTTAACAGTGAAAATTCAAATGTGGAAAAAGATGTTTTTGATGGTTTAATAGGTGATAAATCTTTGACGTCTTCTCTGCACAACCAAATGAAAAACTTTTTTTCAATGTTTTAAAATGTGATAAATTTTTGTTAATTTCTCTGCCAAATTCTGATATAATTAGCAATGGAAATTCATATGGAAACATAGATATTTATGGTATTATT
Organism: Pugionium cornutum; assembly: GCA_018901935.1. NCBI lineage: Eukaryota > Viridiplantae > Streptophyta > Magnoliopsida > Brassicales > Brassicaceae > Pugionium > Pugionium cornutum. The sequence continues at coordinate 29,591,912 of CM032165.1, forward strand.
CAAGACGATATACCATTTCTTTCTTCTCGGCCAAAACCACATTATTATTGAGATGATAGAAAGGTTATAAATTTTTGATCCTCTATTATATATCCGTAACCAACTAATAATTAAAACTCATGTGTAGGAATCAATGCTTATGATGTTCCAGATAAACACAAATTAATTTCTCATTCCCTTCTACAACCACATGAAATTAACAGTGAAAGTTCAAACGAAGATATAGTTGGCGTTTTTAAAGGTGACAAACTTCTATCTTATACAGGCCAAGGCAACATTTAGTTAACAATGGAAGTCCATATGTTTATATAGATAGTTCTTATAATTTCATTGGCGATAAATCTTTGATGCTTTTTATACAAAAGATTGATAAAGTCACATATTTTTACCGATTTTATAAATGACTATAAATTTACCCTCACTTTTTAACAGAGACACATCTTGTTTGCAATGAAAGCTCACAAGTGAGCATTGATGTCCTTGATGATTTTAAGGGAGATACACCATTTCTTCCATCTCCACCACAACCAGTTACGAACATAGATTCTATCAATGTTGGAAAAGGTAATAAAATTTAAGATTCTTCTTTGCCACATTCGCAACCAAAAAATGATACCACAATAAAATTATATTTAAGTATCTAATGAAAGTTCATATGTAGATAGGGGTGGTCCTAATATTTTTCAAAAAAATAATTTTTTAACATTTTCTTTGCAAACGCCAAATGAAGCTACATATTTTCCTGATGTTATTATAACTTTTAATCTTGTGTATCATTCTCTTTCTAAGTCGGATCTAATTGGCAATAAAAATTCACACGGAAACATAGACGTTAAGGATGCTATTGAGGACGATATTGTTTCTCCACCATAACCACGTAGAGACATAAATGTTATTGACATTAGAAAAGTTAATAAATCTTTTAGATCCCACTTTTCAACACCCACAACCAACTAAAAATGTAAATGCATGTGTAGGAATGGATGATCACAAAGTTTGGAATGAAGATAGTTTGTTATCTCCTTCCTTGATACAACCACAAGAAATTAATAACGAAAATTCAAATGAAGACATAGATATTATTAACGTTTCAGATGGTGAAAAGCCTTTGACTCCTTCTCTGCCACAACAGCATGTTGGCGTTTTAAACGAATACAATGGGTTGTCTCCTTCGCAGCTACAACCACATGCAAGTAGTAATGAAAGTTCAAACGAAGATACAATCGATATTGCCGTTCTAAAAGGTGACAAATCTCTATTTTATACTCTCCACAAAAACATTTTGTTAACCATTAAATTTCTTATGTTTACATAGATGGCTCTTATGATTTAGTTACTGCTAAATCTTTGATGTTTTCTATGCAAAACCAAAATCCAATTAAATATTTTACCGATATTATAAATGACGATAAGTTTACCTTATTTCATTAATAGATGCACATCTCGTTTGCAATGAAAGTTCACAAACTAACAATGAAAATTCAAATGAAGACACATATATTTCTGGTGAGAAACCTTTGATTTCTTCTATGACGCAACGAGATGCCGACATAAGTGATAAACTATTGTCTACTTCTGAACAACAAGCGCATAAAGGTATGAACAAATTTTCACATGATGGTATCAATATTCCTGAAGTTTTAAAAGGTGAAAAACTTGTGGCTTATACTCCTCCATATTCACATTTAGTTAACAGTGAAAATTCAAATGTGGAAAAAGATGTTTTTGATGCTTTAATAGGTGATAAATCTTTGACATCTTCTCTGCACAACCAAATGAAAAACTTTTTTTTCAATGTTTTAAAATATGATAAATTTTTGTTTTTTTCTCTACCAAATTCTGATATAATTAGCAATAGAAGTTCATATGGAAACATAGATATTTATGGTATTATTCAAGATGATATACCATTTCTTTCTTCTCTGCCACAACCACATCATTGTTCAGATGATAGAAATGTTATAAATTTTTGATCCTCTATTATATATCCGTAACCAACTAATAATTAAAACTCATGTGTAGGAATCAATGCTTATGATGTTCCAGATAAAGACAAATTAATTTCTCATTCCCTTCTACAACCACATGAAATTAACAGTGAAAGTTCAAACGAATATAGATAGTTCTTATGATTTCATTGGCGATAAATCTTCGATGCTTTTTATACAAAAGATTGATAAAGTCACATATTTTTACCGATTTTATAAATGACTATAAATTTACCCTCACTTTTTAACAGAGACACATCTCGTTTGCAATGAAAGCTCACAAGCGAGCATTGATGTCTTTGATGATTTTAAGGAAGATACACCATTTCTTCCGTCTCCACCACAACCAGTTACGAACATAGATTCTACCAATGTTGGAAAAGGTAATAAAATTTAAGATTCTTCTTTGCCACATTCGCAACCAAAAAATGATACCACAATAAAATTATATTTAAGTATCTAATGAAAGTTCATATGTAGATAGGGGTGGTCCTTATGTTTTTCAAAAAAATAATTTTTTGACATTTTCTTTGTAAACGCCAAATGGAGCTACATATTTTCCTGATGTTATTATAACTTTTAATCTTGTGTATCATTCTCTTTCTAAGTCGGATCTAATTGGCAATAAAAATTCACATGGAAACATAGACGTTAAGGATGCTATTGAGGCCGATATTGTTTTTTAACCACAACCACCTAGAGACACAAATGTTATTGACATTAAAAAAGTTAATAAATCTTTTAGATCCCACTTTTCAAAACCCACAACCAACTAAAAATTTAAATGCATTTGTAGGAATGGATGATCACGAAGTTTGGAGTGAAGAGAGTTTGTTATCTCCTTCCTCGATACAACCACAAGAAATTAATAACGAAAATTCAAATGAAGACATAGATGTTATTAACGTTTCAGATGGTGAAAAACCTTTGACTCATTCTCTGCCACAACCGCATGTTGGCGTTTTAAACGAATACAATGGGTTGTCTCCTTCCCAGCTACAACCACATGCAAGTAGTAGTGGAAGTTCAAACGAAGATACAATCGATATTGCCGTTCTAAAAGGTGACAAATCTCTATTTTATACTCTCCACAAAAACATTTCGTTAACCATTAAATTTCTTATGTCTACATAGATGTCTCTTATGATTTAGTTGCGGATAAATCTTTGATGTTTTCTATGCAAAATCCAAATCCAACTAAGTATTTTACCGTTATTATAAATGACAATAAGTTTTCCTTCTTTTTTTAATAGAATCGCATCTCGTTTGCAATGAAAATTCACAAACCAGCATTGATATGCTTGATGATTTTAATAGAGATACGCAATTTCTTTCTCATCTGCCACAACCAAATGCGAATATAGATCTTTCGGACGTTGGAAAAGGTAGTAAAAATTAAGATCCTTCTTTCGCAACCAAACTAAAGATGAAATACTTGTGTAGGCATCGATGAACCTTGTGCTTTAAATGAAGAAAAAATATTGTATCCTTCTTTGCCAGAATCACATGGTGACATAAATGTTCTTGAAGTTTCAAGTGGCGATCAAATTTTGTCTCCTTCACAGCCACAAGTGCATCAAGCTAAGAAAGAATATTTGGATGTCAAAACCAATGTTCCTGAAGTTGTCAAAGGTAACAAATTTTCTCCCATACTCCACTAAAATTGTATTTAGTATGCAGCAAAGTTCATATGTGAACATAAATAGTTTTGATGTTTTGAAAAACGATAATTTTTTGATGACTGCTTCACGAACGCCAAATAGAACCACATATTTTTCTGATATGATTACAGCCATTAAATTTATGGATTGTTTTTTTCCTGAGTTGGATCTAATTGGCAATAGAAATTCACATAGAAACGAAGATATTAAAGATGTTATTCAGGATGATACACCATTTTTGTTTTCTCAATGTTCATGATGTTAGAAAAGTTAATAAATTTTTAGATTCCACTTTTCAACATCCAAAATCCACTAACAATATAAATGCATGTGTAGGAATCGATGGTCACCTCGTTTTGAATGAAGTACAATCACAAGAAATTAACAAAAAAATTTCAAATGAAAACATAGATTTTACTGAGGTTTCAGAAAAACATTTGGTTTCTTCTCTGTCACAACCAGATATTGGCGTGAGTGTTCTTAAAGTTTCAAAAGGTGATCCACTTTTGTCTCTTTCTCAGCTACAAGCACATCAATAATAAGAAAGAAAAATTTGTATGTTGATATTAAAATTTGCATTATTTTCTGTCATATGGTAACCAACTAATAGTAGAATTCACTTGTAGGTATCGATGTCCTCGACAATCCAATTGAAGACAATTTGTTGCCTCTTTCTCCGCCACAGTCGCATGTAATCAACAATGAAAATTCAAAAATAAATATATAATTTGTTATAGTTTTAAAGGGCAATAATTTTGATTTCTTCTCTGTTACAGCCGCATCCAACTAAAAGGTTCATTTCCTTATTCTGGTTGTTCTTCCTTGCCAATATGGTTCTCGTCTGGTCTTCCATTGCCATTTTGGTCATCATTAGAGGTGTCATTTTATTCCCTTTTCTCTTTTTTCCTTTACTACCAAATATTTACAAACAATTTAAATGCATATACTGACGTTTCTGTTTGATCAATCTTACATATACAGAAGTAGATATTTTGAAGAGTATCGTGTATGGAGGTCTAATCCAGTCCATTACAAGCCTTGGTGTTGTATCCTCCGCTGCTGCTTCTGGAACTTCACCTCGTAAGTACACATGAACACATAAACATGATATGGAGTTTCTTCAATTTAAAGTTTTTAATTTTGTCTTTGCTTTCAGTTAACGTTGTGGTCTTAGGGCTAACTAATATATTCAGTGGTCTTTTTCTGATCATTAACAATGTAAGTCTTCTTCTTTTCTCTACTTTTTAAGGTATTATTGAGAAACAAAGTATTGGTTTGCTATTGTGAGTAAGTTCTTCACAAGAAAAATGATTTTAAACCATTCACCTTTACAAAAAGAGGATATATTTTGGCAGTTATATGGACTCAAATGTGCAAACAATGACCATCATTCGACGAATATGGTAGCAGAAGATATGTACCAAAGCATATTGGGAAACCGAATGAGTATCAAGCGACACCGTGCGGTTGTTGTGGTTTCCTTCATGTTTTTCAGTGTGATTCCTCCTCTTTTCTACGGACTGTCTTATAAAACGCCCGGAAAGGAACACTACAAAGCTGCCAACCTTCTCGTCGCATCTCTGGTTTGTGTCATTTCGCTCTCCTTTGCGAAAGCTTATGCTTATAAAATGAATAGACTTAGGACCGTGCTTGAATACACGGGAATAGCCATTGGGGCGTCTACGTTTTCTTTCATTGCCAGCAAAATCTTCATCCATCTTTTCGAAAGGTATGGATTTCATTAGTTTGCTTCTTATTTGAAAAGAGTGTGATTCCAATAGTCAAAGAAGTGTTAAATGAACAATAACAAAACTACAAGTTTATGTCTTTTCTTAAAGAGAGTTATCATTCTTGTGTTCATCTTAAGTCTCTGATTTTTGTTTTATACACAAACATGTTTTGTTTTCCGGTAAGCAAAATGTTAAGTTTTTGTTAAGATTTATTAGTTTGTATTTAGGCCATGAAGGGTAATAGTTTATAATTTGGTTTTTAGTTTAAACATTTTTCTATTGTCAAGATATCTATTTTAGTTAAATGGATATAGAAACCAGACCGGAGGTACAATGTTTAGATAGCTATTGTCATTTGGAAAAAATCTAGCACTCCTACATTATCCAATTTAGATTTTAATTTGAAAAAAAATGAAAAAATGAAAAAGAAATGAGACAAACTCATTTTCACATCTTTAATATATTAATTGATAAAAAATTTTAACAAACAATCCTACATGCACATATAGTTTAAAAATATGTAATGCTAACGTATCATACTATCAGACTATTTCAAAGTAAATATTATATAAGATATAATTTATTAAATTATTTATGAAAATGGTTTTAGAAAAATATTTAACAATATACTATATTTAAATCTCTAATATTTTGACATAAAATACATTTTAACATAAAAGACAAACAAAATATAAAAAAAATATTAAAGATTTTGAAAATAGTCAAAAAAATATATAAAAAATTAGATTAATTGAATATTTATAACATGTACAATTCATTAACTATTTAATAATATTGTTTATCCAAAATAAAATATTTAAATTTATTTGTATAATTCGATTTTATTGTTATTTCATTTGTATAATCAATATTAAAAAAATTTAAAAATAAATCTAGTTTATATCTATTAAATAAATTATTAATTATAATATGAAAATATTTTATCGTTTAAATCTAATGTAAAGTTAATTGAGAAAACATGCCAATCCACCTATATAGACATGGTCTTCACTTGTTAATATCAATTTGTTTGCGAAGGCCACAACTTGTCATCCATGTGCAATCATTATTATGGCTCATATAAATGATTTTAACTTGGCGTATATTAGAGAGAGGATTCTCTTAAATATCACAAATGGACGTCATTTTGAAAGCAAAATTATCCTAGACCGGAGAAAACATCTTACTCCTAAGAATCGTTTATGTAACATCAATATGCACTAAAATCCGGATAATGTATAATTTTTTTTTGTTCTTCCAAATTTTAGTCCTCCATTTAAGTAATGTGGGACAACGTTTTACCCTAATAAAAATAACGGGAATGTGGTAATGCTATAAATTTTAAATTAATGAAACATAACTAATTCAATAAATGGAATCGTATTAATATTAAAAGAGAATGAATTTTAGAAAAATGATAATATGTTATTAAAAAATTTAAGTTACACAATTTAGTTTATTAATATTTATTTAGTTTACTGTTGGAATCTTGTGGTATGTTTCTTATAAAAAATCAATTCAATTAATATATAATAAAAAGTATGATATAATTATTTCTTTTTCGGTTACTCCAATTGAACATCCATTTATTTTTTATGTAACAATAATTATGTGAAAATATTTATTTAGTTTAAATAAATTATACATAAATTTTAAAAATATATTTGGATTCTTTTTTTCAAATTTAAAGTTTAATTTTTTTTCATTAACAAAAAGTTTTAATATATTTTAATTTTAAATTTTTACTAAAAATTTGAGCTAATAATGCTAATTTTACAACAAAAAATAAAAAATATGGTTGTTTAGATAAGAGATATTTGCAAAATTAACCTAAAATTTGATTTCAATTGCAAGTTTAATCCTTTTAAACTTATTTTTACAAAACTAACTTTCTATCTCTTTTTTATCCTTCAACAATAATTTTATTTACAAATTTTCCATTATCTTTTAAAAAAACAGCATAAAGAACATTATGAACAAATTTTTCAAAAATATTACAAAATGTCATCTTTTTCATTGCACACAACCACTATTTTCGTGGTTGTTAGAAACTCTTAATTCCAACGACACATTCATCATTTACTTCTATTCCTTCATCAAATCTTATTCATCTCAATCTTTTTCATTTTTCTCACATTTACTCATGTATAGTTTTGTTGTTCTTCCAAATTTTAGTCCTCCATTTAAGTAATGTGGGATCAACGTTTTACCCTAATAAAAAATAATGGGAATGCGGTAATATTATAAATTTTAAATTAATAAAACATAATTATTTCAAATTTAAAATTTTAATTTTAACATGTTAGATTTGAAACAAAAAAAACTTTAATACGTATTATTTTAATATATTACTTTTTTTTTCTTCTCTCAATTTAATTTATTTCATGACAAAAATATTTGGCTTGCATAAATACGTCATGATGTTTACACAATGTAGTTCATTAATGTTTATTTTATTTAGTGTTGGAATCTTGTGGTATAAATATTTAACAAAATCAATTTAATTCATATATAATAAAATTATGATATAATTTTTGCCTTTTCAGGTACTCGAATTGAATATCTATTTATTTTTTTATCTGATACTACATAGTTTTAAAAAAAATAGTATCTAAAATAACAGATTTTAAAGTTTTTATGTCACATCTAACACCTTAAAACTAAAATTTCAAAAATATCACAAATAACTATGTGAAAATATTTATTTACTCTAAATAAATTATACATAAACTTAAAACATTATATTTGAATTCTTTTTTCTAATTTAAATTTTATTTTTTCTTTATTAACAGAAGTTTAATGTGTTTAACCTTAAATGTGTGATATTATTAAAAATTTGAACTAATAATGTTAATTTTGGAACAAAAACTTAAAAATGTGATTTTTAGAGAATTGTTCTTTTTAAAACTATTTAGAATAATACTCTAAAATAACATCTTTTTAAATTTATCTTCCAAATCTAGCATATTAAATATAAAATTCCTAAAATAACACAAATTAGTATCTAAAAATAATTATGGACAATTGTCAAATAGCAATCTTTTAAGTTTTTGTTCCAAAATAGCATCATTAGTTTAAATTTCCAATAATATCAAAATTTTAAAATTAAAATGGATTAAAACTATAGTTTAATATAAAAAATTAAACCCTGAATTCGAAATTATGAATCCAAATATAATGTTTTAAGTTTATATATAATTTATTTAGAATAAATAAATATTTTTACATAAGTATTTATACTATTTTGGAATTTTAATTTTATGGTGTTAGATTTAGAATAAAATGTTTAAAAGGTGTTGTTTAAGAGTATTACTCAATAATTATCTACCTCGAATAAATTATATATAAAATTAAAATATAATGTTTGGATTCACTCTTTCTAATTTAGGGCTTAAATACTTTTGATAAGGAACAGATTTTTAATTATTTTAATATTAAATTTGTGTTATTTTAGAAATTTAAATGATTAGTATTATATTTAGAATAAAAACATAAGAATGCTATTTTAGACAATTGATCTATTATTTAATAGTAATAAAATTTATGCTTCTAAGATTTTGACTTTTAGTTAAAATTAAAAATGAATAGGATTTCACCATTTTGATAAAGTTAAAATAAGTATAATATAGTTCAGAAAATAAAATTTGAGAAAATCCATATACGGATGAATGTTACACTTAAAATAAGATAAATAGCACAAAAAAACCAATATGACATTTTTAATCTTATTTTATAGAGTAATACTAGCATCTCTTTAAATTTATGTTCCAAATATAATATATTAAAAATAAAATTATTAAAATAAAATAAATTATTATGTGAAAATAATTATTTAGTTTAAATAAATTATATATAAAATTAAAAAATTATGTTTGGATTTTTTTGAATATAGGATTTAAATTTTTTATTAGTAAAATATTTCAATTATTTTAATATTAATTTTTTATTATTTTGGAATTTAAATAATAGTGTTCAGAATAAAATTTTTTAAAAGTGTTATTTTAGATAATTACTTTTTTATATTCAATTTTAATTTATGTCAACTTTTGGTGAAACACGAACAAATCTTGATCATTGCTCTGGCTTGGAAAAAAAAAATCAAATGAAAATAGGATAAGATTTAACAATTTCATCTTTAGAATCAAAAACAAAAAGCAGTCAGGAACATTCTTGGGATTAAAGCAGATGGAGGGGTGAGGAAATATTTAGGTCTCCCCGAAATCGGGTACTGGTTTTAAAGATTTTGAAAACTTTACTAAAACATTATTAGCAAAGAAACTATGGCGATTAGAGTGGTACCGATCATCATTGGTTTCACGAGTTTTAAAGAGGCGTTACATGCTTTTACGGCGAAAAACCATTTGCGGCCCTTGTATAGCTGGAGAAATATTTGGCCTGCAAGGAATTTAGTGAACAAAGGGGCCCAAAAGCTCATTTGCTCCGGACATAATATTCGTGTATGGGTGGATCCATGGGTTCTCGATGAATTTCCAAGACCTCCAAGAGGGGATCGTTAGCATCTGAAACCCGAGTTAACCATGGTAGATGTTTATCACCCTTATACTAGTGAATGGAATACTACGGAACTAAAATGCTGGTTCCATTAGGAGGATTTGAGCTTGATTGCTATCCTAAAACCAAACGTTCGAAATAGAGAAAGCAAATATTGTTGGCATTTTACAAAAGTTGGAGTTTATACTTTGAAATATGGATATGAGATTCTACAAATACAAAGGGATCGAGAATTTGAATTCTTACTTCAACGGCCATCATTTAATCTTCTTTTACAGGTAGTGTGGAAGGTCAAAGCACCAAAAAAGATCCAACATTTTGATGCGAACCTCCCAAGGAATGCACTTTTGGATGCGGTTGAGATAGGCTTTGCAACAGAATGAATCGAAATTCAATATGTTCAAAGGTTGTGGATTGAAGGGTCACATAGTAGCTGCGGAAAGACTACCGATTTACCTAAGATAGTAGCTTAGATATTACACACTAAGGCTACTAAATGTTGACTGAAGGATATTACACACCAACAATCAGATTAAGAAGAGAATCACTCTCAATCTTAAGAAAAGAAGCTGTTTTTATTTGAAAAGTTGAATGATCAAGTTTACAACTGAAAGCCCCTATTTATACTATAAGGGGACGTAAATATGAGGAGCCTGCAACATTAAATTGGTTACAATTACAAGGGAAGACTTGACCAAAGACCTTGACTTCATTAACTCTTATTTTGACTATGAATGTAGACACATTTCCCCCCCCTTTGATGACGCCAATTTTGAGCATTTTTAATGGAACTCCTTTTGATTTTAAACAACAAATTGGGCTGGTTGTAATGTGATTCATTTGTCTCATTAAAAACCTTACCAAGAAAACCCAATGGGAGAAAACTTGGATAAGGAAAAAAGAGTACAAATGGATCACATACCCATTTGTATGCTTTCTTGAGCTTGTACTAAAATCAGAGTGCTTTTAGGCACTTCTCCATTCAAGCTCAAGTGAATTTGTTGTGCATTCTCCTTGTTGAGCATGCGGCTGATTGCCTCTTTGAGTTTCTTGGCTTTGGCTCGGGTTAATGGTCCAGCTGGTAGTGCAAGAGATTCTTCATGTTCCATTGGTTCATTCCTAGCCATGAGCTTCTCCTTTTGTGTGCTTTCTATGCTCGTATCATCCCCCTCCTCTTGAAAAGGATTTGACCTCAAATCTGGTTCATCTGCAATGAAAGGCACAAGATCAGAAATATTGAAGCTTGAACTCACATTATACTTACCTTGAAGATCAATTTGGTAGGCGTTGTTGCTGATCTTCTGAACTATCTTGAAAGGTCCATCAATTCTGGGCATAAGTTTCGATTTTCTTTCAGTTGGAAATCTTTCTTTCCTCAAGTGAACCCACACGAGGTCTCCCACCTCAAATACCATTTCACGTCTTCCTTTGTTGGCCTTTCTTGCATATTGTTGGGTTCTGGCCTCAATATTCTTCTTTGCATTCTCATGGATCTGTTTAACAATCTCAGCTTTTCTTTTTCCATCAATACTAGCTCTTTCACTTAAAGGCAAAAGGGTTAGATCCAAAGGAGATAAAGGATTAAAACCGTACACAATTTGAAAAGGAGAATACTTAGAAGCAGAATGTACAAAATGGTTATATGCAAATTCAACATGTGGTAAACATTCATCCCATGCTCTAAGATTTTGTTTGATTAATGCACACAATAAAGTAGACAAGGTTCTATTAACTACTTCAGTTTGACCATCCGTTTGTGGGTGACATGTTGTAGAGAATACCAACTTAGTTCCTAACTTAGACCAAAGAGTTTTCCAAAAGTAACTCAAGAACTTAGTGTCTCTATCAGAAACTATGGTCCTAGGCATTCCATGTAAGCAAATTACCTCTTTAAAGAACAGATTGGCTATATGCAATGCATCATCAGTCTTGTGACATGCTATAAAATGAGCCATCTTAGAGAATCTATCAACCACAACAAAGATAGAATTCTTTCCTGTCTTAGTTCTAGGCAAACCAACCACAAAGTCCATTGATATGTCAATCCATGGATGAGTAGGAATGGGTAAGGGAGTGTACAAACCGTAGGGTTGAACCTTAGACTTAGCCTGTTTGCATGTAACACACCTTGCACAGATTCTTTCTACGTCTCTCTTCATGTGTGGCCAATAGAACTGATCTTGCATGACCTTAAGTGTTTTGGCAACTCCAAAATGCCCCATCAGTCCACCTCCATGAGCTTCCCTAACTAACAAGTCTCGAATAGAACAGTTAGGCACACATAATCTATTATCATAAAATAGGAATCCTTCATGCCGATAGTATTTTCCTGAAGTAAACTTTTTGCTAGCAATGTATACATCTTTAAATTCAGGATCAGTTTCATATAGCTCTTTAAGTTGTTCAAAACCTAACAACTTAGCATCAAGAGTAGAGAGTAAGGCATACCTCCGTGACAATGCATCTGCCACAACATTCTCTTTACCTTGTTTGTATTTAATGACATACGGAAATGTTTCTATGAACTCAACCCACCGTGCATACCTTTTGTTCAGCTTCTGTTGGCCCTTTAAGTGCTTGAGTGACTCATGATCAGTGTGAATCACGAACTCCTTAGGCCACAAGTAGTGTTGCCAAGTTTGCAAAGCACGGACCAAGGCGTACAATTCCTTGTCGTAGGTTGGATAGTTGAGGGTGGCTCCTCCAAGCTTCTCACTGAAATAGGCTATAGGTTTCTTATCCTGCATCAAAACAGCTCCAATACCTATACCAGAAGCATCACATTCTATCTCAAAGGTTTTAAGAAAATCAGGTAAAGATAGAAGAGGTGCATGTGTAAGCTTTTCTTTCAAAGCTTGGAATGAGCTTTCTTGAGCTTGTCCCCATTTGAATCCTACGTCTTTCTTGATTACTTCAGTAAGTGGGACAGCAATAGTGCTAAAATCCTTGACAAAGCGTCTATAGAAGCCAGCTAGCCCATGGAAACTTCTCACTTCTCCTATTGTTTTTGGACTTGGCCATTCCTTAATAGCTTTGACCTTCTCCTCATCAACCTTAATACCATCTGCACTTATAACAAAGCCTAGGAACACAATGTTATCTGTACAAAAAGTGCATTTCTTAAGATTTGCATATAGTTTTTCTTTTCTAAGAACGCTTAGAACCGATGTCAAATGACTAGCATACTCTTCTAGATTCTTGCTGTAGATTAAGATGTCATCAAAGTATACTATAACAAAGACTCCTATGAATGCTCTAAGAACATGATTCATCAATCTCATGAAAGTACTAGGTGCATTTGTTAACCCAAATGGCATGAGTAACCATTCATATAATCCATGCTTAGTTTTAAATGCAGTTTTCCATTCATCCCCTTCCTTCATGCGTATTTGATGGTACCCACTCTTAAGATCTATCTTAGAAAAGATTCTGGAACCATGCAATTCATCAAGCATGTCATCTAACCTAGGGATTGGATGGCGATACTTTACCGTAATGTTGTTGATTGCTCTACAATCAACACACATGCGCCAACTGCCATCTTTCTTGGCACAAGTAGAACTGGCACAGCACAAGGACTCATGCTCTCCCTGATGTAGCCCTTCTCCATTAGCTCATTAACTTGTCTTTGCAGCTCCTTAGTCTCAACGGGGTTGGTTCTATAAGCTGGTCTATTTGGTAGTGAGGCTCCAGGTACAAAATCAATCTGATGTTCAATGCCTCTGATGGGTGGTAGTCCCTTTGGATTGTCTTCTGGAAAGACATCTTCATAATCCTGCAAAATACATGTCACTTCACTCGGTAATACCGGTGCAACGTTAGTTAAGCTCATGAGAGCTTCCTTATAGATAAACAAAAGAACAGGTTGTTGTGAGAAGAGAGCCTTCTTAACTCCACCAGTTCTCACAAAGAAACTTGAGTGCTTTTTGTTCTTGTTCTCACAGCCTCTGTCACTTTTGGTGCTTATGGTTTCTTTTGAAGTTCCAGCTGTTTTCCTTTGCTCCAACACGAGCTGATCTTGGTACACCTCCTGTGGTGTCATAGGAACAAGTGTGATCTTCTTACCTTTGTGTTCAAACGAGTGTTGGTTGGTGTAACCATCATGAATGACCTTTCGATCAAATTGCCATGGTCTTCCAAGCAGAATGTGGCCAGCCTCCATTGGTAAAACATCACAAAAGATCTCATCTTGGTACTTTCCAATGGTTATAGGTACCTTGACTTGGCTGCTTACCTTCATTTCGCCACACTCATTAAGCCATTGCAGCTTATCCGACTTTGGGTGCTTGAACACTTCTAGACCTAACTTGTTTACCATAGTTTCACTAGCCACATTAGTGCAGGTGCCTCCATCAATAATGATGCTGCAAACCTTTCCTTGGACGTGGCATCTTGAGTGAAACAGGTTCTCTCTTTGCTCATGTTCTTTGGTTTTATTTTGTACGCTTAGGGTTCTTCTTGTCACCAATAATTCTCCTGCCATAGGAGGTACAAGATGCTCTTCTGAAGAATCAGAAAAGAATTCTTCTTCCTCGGATTCTATTTCACCATTATCCAACAGAATCATGATCTTCTTGTTGATGCATTCATTCGCATAATGCCCTCTTCCTTGGCATTTGAAACATTTCACATCTCTTGTTCTAGTAGATGTAGTAGCTTCAGATTTTCCCTTGACGTCTTGAGTGGTTGTTGAAGGTTTGGAATCAACTTTAGCAATCTGTTTTCCTTCCCTTTGGTAGCTAGGCTTATTGTTAGCTGCTCCATAGCTTGGCTTAGTATAACTTTTTCTTTTTAGCTGCTGTTCCACCAGTATAGATTTGTGCAACATTTCCTCTAGCTCCACATAATGTTCCAGCTCCATTCTATCTTGAATGTCACGGTTAAGTCCTCCTAAAAATCTTGCCATAGTAGCTTCTCTATCTTCTGAAATGTCTGCCCTGATCATGAGGGTTTCCAACTCCTGGTAATAATCCTCAACACTTCGGCTTCCTTGATTGAGTCTCCTTAGCTTTTGGTGAAGCTCACGGTGGTAATGGCTGGGCACAAATCTTTTCCTCATTATGGCTTTCATCTCAGCCCATGTTTCTACTGGATACTCACCATTACGTCTTCTGAAGTCACCAATTGATCCCACCAGCTGAGTGCATACTCATAAAATTCAGTAGCAGCTATGCGGACCTTGTTGAGCTCGGAATAGTGTTGACAATCAAACACCAGCTCGATCTTCTTCTCCCATTCCAGGTAAGTGTCTGGATCATTTTTGCCATAGAATGATGGTATCTTAAGTTTAAGACCTCTTATGGTGTCATTAAGCGTCACCCTTTCTTCTCTTACACGCCTATGCCTCCTTTGGGTTCTCCTACTCCCTTCACTGCCATGACTATAGTAGGCTTCTATTTCTTCATTATGGCCATGTCTAAAGGGATTCTTGGTTCTCCTTGGACCTGCTTCAGTGTTACTATTGTTCTGAACATCATCAAGTCGCAAATGAATGGCTTCCAGCTCTACTTGTAGTACTTTCTTCATTTCTGCTACTAGAGCCTCCATTAACAAGTTTGGTGCTTCTGAAGTTTGATTTCCTCCTGACATAGCTACAAATACACTTAACAAATGCGTTAAAATACCTGTTCTGAAAAAATATTTTCGATGGAAGATGAAGAGTTGCGAGTGTGTTATTTTCTAATATGAAAATGCAATGGGTTGGGGTCGATTTTGATGTTATAAACTGATGTAATATTGGATAAAAACAACAATGCAATTATATGAATAGGTTTTTTCGATTAATCAACTGATGCAAATCGATACACAAGCATATGCAATCTAAATAGATGGAAATAAAGAGATATAGAGATCAGTGATAGGGATAACCGATCAGAAGTGTGCTCTGATACCAAATGATGCGAACCTCCCAAGGAATGCACTTCTGGATGCGGTTGAGATAGGCTTTGCAACAAAATGAATCGAAATTCAATCTGTTCAAAGGTTGTGGATTGAAGGGTCACACAGTAGCTGCGGAAAGACTACCGATTTACCTAAGATAGTAGCTTAGATATTACACACTAAGGCTACTAAATGTTGACTGAAGGATATTACACACCAACAATCAGATTAAGAAGAGAATCACTCTCAATCTTAAGAAAAGAAGCTGTTTTTATTTGAAAAGTTGAATGATCAAGTTTACAACTGAAAGCCCCTATTTATACTATAAGGGGACGTAAATATGAGGAGCCTACAACATTAAATTGGTTACAATTACAAGGGAAGACTTGACCAAAGACCTTGACTTCATTAACTCTTATTTAATGGAACTCCTTTTGATTTTAAACAACAAATTGGGCTGGTTGTAATGTGATTCATTTACCTTATTAAAAACCTTACCAAGAAAACCCAATGGGAGAAAACTTGGATAAGGGAAAAAGAGTACAAATGGATCACATACCCATTTGTATGCTTTCTTGAGCTTGTACTAAAATCAGAGTGCTTTTAGGCACTTCTCCATTCAAGCTCAAGTGAATTTGTTGTGCATTCTCCTTGTTGAGCATGCGGCTGATTGCCTCTTTGAGTTTCTTGGCTTTGGCTCGGGTTAATGGTCCAGCTGGTAGTGCAAGAGATTCTTCATGTTCCACTGGTTCATTCCTAGCCATGAGCTTCTCCTTTTGTGTACTTTCTATGCTCGTATCACATTTCTTCTAGCAGCTACTGTCAGGAGCCTTGGTTACAAATGGACGTCTTTTTCATAGACACATCCGAAATGACTCGCTATGTGAACTTTGTGGAGACAAAATGGAAAGTATAAATCACTCACTATTCCTATGCCCACCTGCACGCCAGATATGGATCTTATGGAATATATCATCCGCCCCAAATATGTTCCCATCAAATAATCTCTTTGGTAACTTTGACTATTTGTTCTAAATATTCCAAACAAGGAGCAAGTTGGTAGGGTTGTGCACATTTACCCATAGTTTTTATGGTGCATTTGAAATACACGAAATGAGAAAGTCTACGAAAACTCAGAGTAGACGGCTCTTGATATCTTAATTAAAGCACGACGAGAATGTGAATCTTGGTATATCTCCAATGGAGTAGATGATATCGGATCCAAGGTGATTCAGTCACCAGATGATGATCTCCACATTACTCAGACTTTGGTACATTCACCTTTCTCTTGTTTTGTTGACGGTTCTTGGAAAATGGAGTACGGTACTGCGAGGGTGGGATGAATCCTTAAACTTAAGGATGATACTACATATATCTTTGGTATGAGGGATATCCATAGATGCCTGTCCCCATTCCATATGAAATTTAGTAGTTTTATTTTGGTTATGACATGTTTGCAAAAACCGCAACATTATTGTACCCAATTTATTATGGATCTAATGGACCTTATACAATTGGTGAAGGATCTGAAAGAATAGCCAGTTTTTAACGCATAAAAAAAATTTCAATCTCTTCATGAAATCTTTTTGAATTCTTTTTCGTATCAACCTCGAGAGAATAACTTACATTTAGATATGTTCGTTACACAAACATGTTTGAGAAATTTTATTTTTTCTTTCATTAACACTGAATATACTTATTCATTAACATGTTCTTTATTGATTCGATGATATACTGAATATTTTCTAACCGATTACTGAAGTGTGTTTCAGTGTTAAAAAAAATCAAAAACAAATTTTGTTAAGAATTAGATATAAAATCAGTTTAAACAAAAATCAGAATGAAAACCACGGATTCACATAAAATAAAATTACTAAAACAAAAATACATTAAATGTAAAATATAGAAGAACATGATCTCTGATCATAGCAAATTGATCAATAGTTACACCATCTATAATGCTATCTTATAGTTGTTTATTTCTATTCTACCGTTTCATTGTGTTAGAATATTGTATGATTCTGATAAAATATTTTATGATTGTGTTAGAATATTTTATAATTTTTTTTATCACTAAACCATAATGATTCGACCTAATAATTCAATATTTTAATATGAAATTTAATATTTTCATATAACTATAAATGCAATCGAACTCCACACATATGAAATAAACATATAAGTGGTGCAACCAAGTAAGTCACTTAAATTTTACTAAAATAGTTTCATTAGCTCCTGAGGTATTATAAAACTGATAGAAAATGATTCCATGATCCTGAATCGATCGGGCCCACTTGTTTCTCGAGAAGAGATGGGAAACATGCTCTCCTCATAAATATTATACTTTATAATTCGGTTAGAATATTGGATCATATTTAGTAACTGCAAATTTTAAAAAATCATTGTCTAAATGAAAAAAGAGACACAACTAACTTTGGGTTGTAAAAAATTAACTATTATCCTACTTATATTATTAAAAATAGTAACAATAAAATATATAAAAATACTAAAAGTATATCCACGGTCAAAATAGTAAAATTCATCCTAATTTCATTATTAGAAATAGTAAACAATATATATATATATATATAAGAACCAAAAATTATTAAAGATAATTGTCATAATTGTTATAATCGTTTTAATTGATGGAAGAATTACACTTACCATCTAAAATTTAAAAGTTTAAGTTTTCATGAAATTATGTCATAAAAATACCAGCGTTAGAAAACACAAAGAAGAAGAAACTCAATTTCTAAAAATAAAATAAAAACTTACATGAGTGGAATATGTTGATGTGTTCTGCTTCTTCATGTCATCACCCCCTCTCAAACTCAACCAAGTATCAAAACATAATTATGCATGCCCCATTTTTCTCTAGAGATAGTGTTGATGATCCCCACTGTTATCCAAATATCTTAAATCCCTATATGCAAAATCATAAAATTAAATTTGTTAGTAAGAAATATTTTAATAAATAAATCGTACTTTTACGCATTATTTACAAATATATCATGCGAACGTGTCATATCATAAGAGTATTTTAAAATAAATATTATATGACACATAATTTATTATATTATTTATGAAAATACTATTAAACAAATATTTATCAATATAGTATATGTAAATTTTTAATATTTCGAAATAAAATACAAACACAATATAAAATAAAATATTAATAATTTTTAAAAAATTAGTTAAAAAATATAAAACAAAAAAAATTTAGACTAATTGAATATTTCTCATATATACAATTCTTTACCTATTTAATAATATTAAGAAAATTTAAATTCATTTGTATAACTTAATTTTATTTTCTATTTTATTTTCTATTTTATTTGTATAATTAATATTAAATAAATTTAAAATTTTATTTTAAATAAAAATAAATTATGTACTTATTGAAGTTATATTTACTTAATAAATAACTAAATATAATGTACGAATATTTTTTTTTGTAAGGCATGAGTCTAAGTCAGTTAATTAACCGAATAAACACAAGATGTGAAACATAATCAAGGGACTTGGAAAAAAAGATAGTTATTGTGTATAAATTTGGTCAAAAAATATATAAAAAGTAATGCTAAATAACTAACTATCTATTATATAAAATATCGCGTACAATCTACAATTATATTATGCTAACGTATCACACCATCAAGGTATGTTAACGCAAGTATTACATAAAATATTATTTATTAAAGTATTTAACAGTATACTATATCTAAATTTTTAATATTTTGATATAAATAGACATTTTAACATAAAAGACATATATAATATAAAAAATGTATTAGAGATTTTGAATAATTATTCAAATAAAATATAAAACAAATTGGTTTAATTGAATATTTATCACATCTACAGTGTTTTACTAATTTAATAATATTATCTATATAAAATATTAAAAATTTAATTTAATTTATATAATCCGATTTTATTATCTATTTTATTTGTATAATCAATATTAATATTTTTTTAAAATTTATTTTAAATAAAATATAAATTATGTATGTATGTAATCTATATTTACTAAATAAATAATTAATTATACTATGTAAATATATTTTTTTCATGAAAGACATATGTTTAAATCTAGTTAAAATAAATAAATGAATAACACAATCTTATAGTGTTTTCAAATGGAATTTCTACATCATCTGTATGCATATGTACAAATCCAGAATCCTAAAAGCTATATTTTGCTCAATCATTTTCAGTAGGCTCCTACTTTTTCTTTTCTTGCTTAACCTTCTCTAAGGGTTGACTCATAGTTTCTACATTTTGCATATGTGTTAGATATGAATTTCCAAATTGTTATGAATTTTTGTTGTTTTGGTTATTCTTTTTTATTTGATTTCAGAATTCTATTCTCTTTAAGTTTTTGTGGTAAATTTCTTTAATGCGTTCTTTAAATTATTTATTTTGTTTGACAACTGAATAGTTATTTTCAATGCGTTCTTTAAATTATTTATTTTGTTTGACAATTGAATAGTTATTTAGTCTTTTTTTTAACCAAGATTGAAAGCCACCAAAATTTAGATTAGTTATTGGAAATAAATAAAATCTGAATCTTCATGGTTTAATATAGTAGATTTTACATAGGTTTTTTACTTTTAAACTTTTATTATAAAATTAGATTCATCATTTTTATATTTTAATTTTCTCTGATTGTTTTTAAAAGCTTATTTATTATTTTCTAGGATTAATAATTGGAACGATTCATAAATTGTAAAGATTTTTTTGATCTGAACATCAGCAAACCGATCCAATAATTCAACATATTCATACGACATTTAATATTTTCGAAAGTAAAGTCGAACTGAACATCTCTAAGATAGATGTACAGGTGGAACCAAACGTCCACTTATTCTTCCTATATTGGAAAAATTAAAATCTTTTTATACAACTATTCAGAAAAGAAACTATGTCAACCGATGAAACATCATATATATATATATATATAAGTTACATTAACCAAATTCCATCAAATCACCGTGTTTTTATCATGTCATATTCCTAATAAATTATTGAGGAACATTTTAAGAAAAAAAATATCATACTAACGTGTTATTAACAGAAATACTATGTTGACGTGTTATCATCACAATGAATTTCAAATAAATATATAAATGAGTTTAAATTACTAGAATAATTATAATATATATCATTTTTATTAATTTGGTTAGAGAAACAATATATTTTATTAAACTAATCTAAAAAATTATTAAATTCGTAAAAAAAAATATTTTCTAAATTTAGATATATAAAAATTAATATTAATAATAATTTTAAATAATAATTAAAATTATATAAACATCTATTTTATATTTACTAATAAACAATATTATATAATATACGAATATTTTTTCTACACCGTATGTAATATAAATATAGTTTGAAACTAAACCAATCAAATCAAAACAGGTCAACTTTGTTCACTTAAACGACTTCACATTGATGATGTAGAAGAGACAAATGCGAGTGAGGTGCATAACATTCTGTAACATTCTATTGATCCTAATGGAACAAATGTCTTTAATGCCTATTGTCATAATATGAAACCGAACAAAAGAGATAGGGCTAAAATTGCAAACATACCTAATTCCCTCATGTGATCTTTTCTTGACTTATGTCTCAAATTTGGACCACAGGACCATGTGATCCCATGCGGTAATTATATTCTTATACAACCAATTGTATCATCATCATCTTCAACACCAACACACTCTTCAAGTTATTCCATACACAGTTGTGGAAAGTTCTGTCTAATGAATTAATAGTTTATAAACACTAAAACAGGAAAATAAAATAATTAACACTCCATTTTCATTGAAACTAATAAGTAAAAAATATAGTTTATCTTTTTTTACATAAAACTAATAAGTAAAAAATACTCCATCAACAAAATTTTGCATTGAAACTTATGAATAAAGTTTCTTTATTTGACGTCAAAAAGGACTTTAAAATCAAATAAAATGGGAAGAAAAACAAAACTCTACAACATCTTATAAAATGAAAAAAGGATGAAGTAATAATGTTGACCAAAAATATTGATTCAATACATAAAGTTGCAATATAAAAGAAGAGATTTATCATAATTTATCTATGACAAACACATCTGTAATGATAAGCACTGTTGATAGGGTCATTGCCTTCAACGGGAACTTGCTCAGCTCTGCATTTGTATTTGCATCCTCTGCACTCATTGTAAGTACAAGTTGGTGCAGTTGATCCTATCATCTGCCTCCTTAAATTCTGCATTGAAATATTGTCACATGAAGTGCACTAATAAACATTAATAATCTCTATGGTAAGATGTTACTTGTGATGGAAGTGAGACCATATCTGCTATAGCACGAGCTCGTGAGGCTGATTCATAAACACACAAAACACAGAAAAGAGTAATATCTCACTGTTAGTCTTAATAGATTGAAATCAAGAAGATAGAATACGAAGGAGATGGGTTGAAAGAATGAGACCTTTAACTACATAATTTCCAAGAAGTAAAGCAAAAAGAAGAAAGAAGATGGATATGCATAGTGGCTTGATGTTTCTCATTTCATGCTTCATCTTCTTCTTTCTCTTTTTCTTCTTCTTGCTTTTTATCGTATGGACCAAATGTTTTGGAAAGAGAGATAAGTTTGGCTATTTGGATGCAAGTTTTGTCTTCTACTTATCATCTAAGTGTGAGGTTTGCCACCACGTAGAGATAATATTTGGAAACATATAGAGGATGAAGTATTCACATTTTACCCACAAGAGCGATGAGAAAACATATTTTACCCATTTTTTACCACATCACCGTTAACTCTTCTTATATATTATTTTGGAAAATTCTACAAAGTAATTTTTTGTTTTTGTTTCAAATATATTACTATTAGTTTAAATTTTCAATAAACCACATATTTTTAATATTAAAATATATTTAAACCTCTTCCTAATATGGAAAGACTAAACCTTAAATAATAAAAAGAAAACCAAATATAATGTTTTAATTTTATTTATAATTATTTATTGTAAATAATTTTTTTTTTTAAATAATTTGTGTTATTTTTGAATTTTTATTTTAATATAATAGAATTACAATAAAAACTTTAAAATATGTTATTTTATGATATTGCTATATTAAAATTTTTTTCTATCACCAAGGCGAGAGAACTCCATACTCTTTGATGGATATAAAGGTGATACAACCATTAGAATACTTACTACTCTCCCATATTGTTATATTATGTATATGCATTTATTTCCTTTATCATTTCTTTTCTTACATAAACTTTAGGAATTTGCTTGCCCATTAAATGGATTATTTATGTATTCTTTACTTTCTTATGATTTAGTTGATTTGTGATGAATATTTATTAACAAGGGTAAATTTATCATCTAGAATAAAAATCCAATTTATTCAAAAACTCGGATATCCAAGAGTTTAGATTCGAATATGGATAGTAAAATCTTTGAACATGAAAGTAGATTTGAGAGGCTTAGGACAAATAGCACATGTGATAACCTAAGTGGGAGACAATAGACACTTAAGAGACGTATAAGTACATCTCTTATTGGTGTTTTCATAACAAGAAGGTTCCACCTATTGTTGTCCGCATTGGTGTTAGATCACCTCAGTCAAAGGTGTGCTATGCTTCAACAAATAATAACATCCTAGATTTATACCTAAAAAATATTTAAAAATGATATAATATTGTTTATTACTAAATATAAATTAAATAATAGTAATTTTTATTTAAAATTATTTTTAATATTATTTTTTGTATATATAAATTAATAGAAAAACAATAATTATTTTTTACGAATTTAATAATATTTTTGTATTAATTTAATAAAATATATTGATTTTCTAACTAAATTAATCAATATCATATATTATAATTATTGTAGTAACTTAAGTCTCTTTATATATTTATTTACAATTCATTGTGGTGATGTCAAATCATCATGATATTTTTTTATTAATAACACATCAGGATAAAATTATTTTATTAAAATATTTCTCAAATAATATATTATAGATTTTAATACTTCTAACCAAAATTTTCAAAATCGTGCAACTTTCATCAAATCACATAGAAAATGATACAAGATTAAACCTCAACTTTTCGTGCCACTATTCTTTCCAATTTTCTTTAAATGAGAATGTAATACCCAAGAATTGAAGAAGAAAAAACCTTTTGGGTTAAACTGATAGTTTTAATTTTTGTTTGAATTCATCTCTTCCTGTTTTCTAAACCCAATTTTTGACTTTCATCTAATATAGCATATATATATATATATGCATTTTGAAGCCTCAAACACCTAAAAGTCGTTTGCATTGAAAAATTCGAGAATTTTGGTGAGTTTCGGATTTTCTCTACACACCATTTTTAGTTGTTGTTGCTAGTTTTCTATTTGTTGATCTTCTTCAATTCATTCGAATTTTGGGTAAGATTTGTTTTTTAATATCAATAGATTGTATGTTAAAAAATTTATATCCGAATGTGTTTTAATCTACGAAAACCGATATCGTCATGATATTTTTATCTTCGTAGCTCTACTGAAAAAGCTAAGGAAGGTGGCACCCCCACAAATTTACTTTATAGTTTCATATTCTATTAGTAGTTTTAGAATCTATTAGTGTCGTAGATCGTACTTCACTACCATATCATCACCATACCTATTGAATCTTGTGTATATATTATGTTAGTATTTAGTTTGGATTGATAAATGTTGGGATCATACCATTCCGTTTATGTTGTTGCATGGTTTTGGTTAATGATTTTTGTGGTTTTGAGAGAAAATGAAAACTTTAAAATTCAAACTTCATTTCATTTCTCCATACTTCATTCGTAGCTACATTGTAAAGATTATAAAAGAAATTATAATCAATAGAATTTTTACACGTGTATCATAATCCATAATTGAAAAGTGGAAAAAATTTGTTCTGTACCTGAATGCATTGAGAGCGAGGCTCTGTTCACAGAGGTTCTATTAAGACACTCTGTTTGTTGCAAACTCTAATTAATGTACTTTGTTGTCAAGCAGAGATCGATTTACTTTTCTCGATTAAAATCTCTTCATTCCGAACCAGATCTGGTTTAGCCTTGGTTATGTGGCTCTTGAGCTTTAGTTTCTTTAGATGCATTTCTCTTGGTGAGATGATGTCGTATATATCTCCAGGCAAACTCAATGTAGGTTTGTAATCCACACCGAGATGAATTGTAATGCATAAAAAGGTTGTTGTGAATTGTGATAATGCTTTCGTGAAGATATCGGCTAGCTTGAAAGAAGATAGTACATGTTTAATGACTAGGGAACCAAATGCAATTCTTTCCTTGTATAGTGAAAATGCGTGTCAAAGTGTTTTGTTCTGATATGCATAACGGGATTTGCCGACAAATGAACTGTGGAGAGATTATCGCAGTATAGTTCTGGCGTTCTTGGTTGAGGGAGTATAGTATCTTTGAGAATGGACGACATCCAAGAGAATTCAGGTGTTGTTTTAGAAAGAGCCTGGTATTCCGCTTCCGCTGAAGATCGGAAAACACTAGGTTGATGTTTGGCAGACCACGATATTATGTTCATTCTCTAAAATGTGTAGAATCCTCGAGTGGATTTGAGTGTGGTTTTGCAACCTGTCCAGTCATTATCGTTATATGCTCGAAGAGTGTTGTCTGAGGCTTTGTTGAAGATAATTCCTATTGGTAATGTCCCTTTTAAATATCGGAGGATCCTCTTGAGAAGAGCATAATCGGAAGTCGGTTTGTGCATTTTCTGACATACAAAGTTGACCGTAAATTGTATGTCACGACGAGTTAATGTGAGGTATTGGAGCTTACCTGCTAAGTTCTAAAATGTGTTGGATCCAAAAAATCCTTAGTCACACTGGAGGAGTTGTTCGACGACAAAGGGAGTGGTGTCGAGAAAGGAGCACAGTCTTGCATTCTGGATAATTGAAGGAGGTTTGCAGAATACTTTTCCTGATGCAAAAATAGGCCATACTTTGTGAATTCAGCTTAAATTTTGAGGAAATATTGCATGTCTGTCATTCGGAATTGGAGATGTAGTGACTGTAATAATCGGTTGAGTTGAATATGATCATTGTCGAGGATAGTCATATCGTCTACATAGAACAGAAGAATGATGATGCTTTGGTCTCGTTTGTAGACAAAGAGAAAAGGATAACTAGTGTTGCAGAGGAATCCAAACGCGAGTAGATAGGAACTGAGTTTGTCAAACCATTCACAAGGGGATTGTTTGAGTCCATAAATTGCTTTATTGAATTTGCATACATAGTGAGGATGTTGCCTATCTTCAAATCTTGGCGGCTGTTTTATGTAAGCTTCTTATTGTAGATCACCATGAAAGAACGTGTTTTTGACATCAAATTGCGTTATCTCCCAATTCTCTATTGTGGCAATGTGAAGAATTAGCTGAATTGTACCTGTTCAGACAATTAGATTGAATGTGTCAAGAAAATCAACCTCTTCTTCTTGTTTGAAGCCCTTTGTTATCAATCTAGCGCAAAGCCTGTCGAGTGTTCCATCATCGTGTAGCTTCATTTTAGATACCCATTTTCATAATAGATTGATGTTACTTGGCGGTGGAACTAATGTCCATGTTTTTGTGTCTTTACAGGTTTGAATTTCCTCGGCCATTGCTGCTGTCCAACCAGGATGTTGTAAATCTGATTTAACTGTCTTTCATTCAGATGGAGTTCCTTTGACCAGAGATAACACATATCGTGGATTGTATTTTGCAATACCTCGTTTTGCTCTTGTCAACGTGGGGTGAGCATTTGATATCTGCAATTTTGGTGGAGATTGATCCAAACAGAGAGTTTGTTCTCCAACATTTGCTACAGACGATGTTGCAGTTGGGTCCAATGTTAGAGTTGCCTCAAAGAAAATATCATATTCAGGAGACGTTGTAGGAAAACCTCTACCTAGCATAAGATATCAGGGTTATGTCGCAAGAGATTGAGAATTCATCGAGATAGCTGAGTGTTGATTGCGTCGAGATACCAACTCCTCAGGAGGTGAAGACTTTGTTTCTTTGGGTTGAGGTGGAAAACTATGCTGCCAAGCTTTCATAAGTGGTATCTCTGCTCCTATATGATACATTTTGTAGCAGTCAGTGTATGGAAATTTGGTTAATCGAATATCACGTGTCTTGAGATGTATACCGGGCCAATTGGTGGGTGAAAACATCTATACCATTCGAATTTCTCGTTGTACCCAACAAAAACACATGGCAGTGATTTCAGATTAAATTTGTTCTTGGAGTAGAGTCGCAAAATTAGGGATAGCAACAACACCCAAAGACTTGAAGAGAGGTATACATATTGCCTTGATTATGGAATTTTTCAAACAGACTTCTCATTTCTTTATTTATTGAGTAAGGTGGCAAATTATAGAGGAAGTTGTTGACGAAGAAGGCTTTCACCAATAGAGTTTGTGGGATGTTTCTTTGAAACATTATTGCCATTCCCAGTTCGACAATGTACCTATGTTTTCGTTCTACAAACTCATTTTGTTGGGGTGTGTGGACATGAAAACTTTTTTTAATACCACAACTTGCTAAGTGTGTAAGCTGAGTATTACCAAATTCTACATCCCCATCCGACTGTAAGATCCTGATTTTTTGGGCAAACTGTGTTTCTACTTGACTTTGAAAAGCCTTGAAGATCATAAACGCATCGGATTTTACTTTGAGCGGATAAAAGCAAATAAACTTTGAATAGTTATCAATAAACACAACATAATAAATGAATCCTTGAACAGATTTCACAGGAACAACGCCCCAAACATCACTGGGAATACATTCAAATGGCCTTGACGCTTTAAATTTTGAGCTAGAAAATAGTAATTTAGAACATTTTCCTAGTTCACAAGCCTCACAAACTGAGTTTGTAACTTTATTCAGAGAATCGCCTTACTAGAGGATAGGTGTCGTAGAACTTGTGAGTGAGGATGATCCAACTTTTGATGCCAGATGAAATCAGAGGTTGCACACTGTCTCGAGGAATAAAACGCCAGGAAGTTAGAATTCTTCAAGCGATATAGTCCTGCAAGATTTTTGCCATTGTTTGCTGAGAAGGCGACTGGTTACTTTGTCCTTAACAAAAACATTTTCATAATCAAATGTGAATGAGTAAGAATAATCATCAGTGAGTTTGGAGACTAATAATAAAGATTTTGGAATGTCTGAACAGACCAAAACTTCTTTGAGATGCAAGGTACCTGATAATGTTGGCAGAGCAATGGATCTGACATGAGTTATCGGCAAAAAATCACCATTACCTACTGATACATGCATGGAAAGCATACAAAACGAGAAGCTAATGGCTAGTAATGAACCAGTGGAACATAAAGAAGCTCTTGCACTACCAGCTAGACCATTAATCCGAGACAATGCCAAGAAACTCAAAGAGGCAATCAGCAGCATACTCAACAAGGAGAATGCACAACAAATTCACTCGAGCTTGAATGGAGAAGTGCCTAAAATCACTCTGACTTTAGTACAAGCTCAAGACAACATACAAATGGGTATGTGATCCATTTGTACTCTTTTTCCCTATTCCAAGTTTCCTCCCATTGGGTTTTCTTGATAAGGTTTTTAATGAGGCAAATGAATCACATTACAACCAGCCCAATTTATTGCTTAAAATCAAAAGGAGTTCACTTAAAAATGGTCCAAATTGGCATCATCAAATGGGAAGTGTCGACATTCGTAGTCAAAATAAGAGGTAATGAAGTCAAGATCTTTGGTCAAGGTCTTTCGTCAAGTATTCCCTTGTAAATTCAACCATTTTAATATCGTAGGCTCTTCCTATTTATGTCTCTTTATAGTATAAGGCTTTCAATTGTAAACTTCATCATTCAACTTTTCAAATAAAAACAGCTTCTTTTCTTAAGTTTAAGAGTGATTCTCTTCTTAATATGATTGTTGGTGTGTTATATCCTTCAGTCAACATTTAGTAGCCTTAGTGTGTAATATCTGATCTTCTAGCTTAAGTAAATCAGTAGTCTTTCCGCAGCTACTAGGGGAAGCACCAGTGACCACGCTGAGCAGCATTTGCTTGGAGAGGAACTGCTCAAACTGTAGTTTCCATAATAGGTAGTTTTTGCATTTAGTTTCAAGGTCACACTGTAAAATGGTTAAATAAGAGGTTGAGAATGGATATGGGTTTTCTTCCATGGTTCTGAGATCATGTAAAATTCAAACTTCATTTCATTTTTTGATACTTCACTCGTAGCTACATTGCAAAAATTATAAAGGAAATTACAATTAATAGAAGTTCTACACGTGTATCATAGCCCATAACTCAGGAGTGGTGAAAACTTGTTCTTTACCTCAAAGCATTGGGAGCGAGGCTCTACTCGCAGAGGCTCTGTTCGCAAGGTACTATCTTTGTGTTGTTGGAGACTCTGATCGATGTACTATGTTGTCGAGTGTTGTAGAGATCAATTTATTTTTTGTGGTTAAAATCTCTTTATTCCAAACCTGTTCTGGTTTAGTCTCGACTATGTGGCTCTAGGGAAAAAGTTTCTTTAGATGGGCTTCTCTTGGTGAGGTGATGTTGTCTATAATTTGTTCTAATGATATAATTACATCATGTTCTTGTTATATCATGAGACGTTTTATACCTTGTGTGGTTAATTTCACCCCACTAGTCTTAAACTCTTTTACCAAACTAGCCAAAAAGCCCTATGTCAAGTTTGTTGCCAACTCTGTACCGGATCCAAAGGTTGCTGGCCGAGATCTCAAACTTGTATCATTTTGGTTGTCTCTTTCTAATCTGTACAATAACCTTTTCATCTTGCCTTAGACTAATCTCTTTTGCATTATTTCACTTAGAAAAAAAATCGCCATCTCATAATTTTGTAACCTTAGGAATATCATTCTTTTTATTCTCTTTGTTCTGTATATTAAAAATACCACTCCTAGAATATATTTTTGGAGCAACTTATCTTTTCATTATAGAAAACTATGGTTGATGCAAAAACCCAAAATCCAACTGACGCCATAATGGCCATGTTTACAATACTCCAGATCCAATTTACCTCGATTGGGGAAAGGTTCGAAAAGGTCGAACAGCCAGCAAAGTTTCCAGTCATTAAAAATATTCAGTTTAATAGGGCCGGCACTGAACAAGGACACACTGAGGCCTTTGATAGGGCTAGGCCGCGGCCGGATCAAGAGGATTACTACATGGAGGAAGAGGTTGATTACAAGCAGTACGACTAGGACACAAGGCCGAGGGAACCCCAACGACACCTCGAAGATGATGAGGAAATCGCCATGACCACCATGACACATCACGATGATGTGAAACTAATTGCCATTAATTTAATAAGAAAATTTGACCCCGAGGCATACCTAGATTGGAAATTGATATAAGATTGAGTATCAATCTCAGAAGTGGTACGAACGTGACTCGCAAGACCGAGAATTTCTCTTGGCTTAAGCAGGCAAGGGAACTAAAAGCAGGGGATTTTGATCGAATCACATAATCATAGGATGACCCAAGGAAGTTTGAATCTCTCAAACTAACCTGGTCGTAGCTTCAATAGAAAGGAAGTGAATCACACACTTAGTTTCTAAAGAACAAGAACAAGATTCAAAGAAAAAGCTTTGAAAAAAATACTTTGTATTCAACTTTTTATTTCAATTGGGGAATGCCTTTACAATGAGGTCGTACTGAGCTTATATAGTGCTCATAGAAATGGTCCTAAAACCTAAAAAGAGAAAGAGAAATCATACATTTAAAATATATGGTTATTGCCCATTAATGTCTAGTTTGGCCAACATGGAAAGTGTAGATGATTGTATCTTGAGAGCTAAGGGGTGAAGATATGGTGTCTAGCTACATCCTAGATGTTGTGGAAATTCTTTAATACGTGCCAAATTTGCAAAGAATAGAGATGTTGCAATCTTAACACATTAAGTGCACTTTGGTCGATATATATATGGTAAGTCTTGGAAAAGAGGGATCCGCCTGATATTATGGTGGTTGGTGCATGATAGATTTATTTTGGGCTTCATTAAGACCTTAATAATTTCTCCTGTACGGCATGTTTTGGTTTATAAGTGATTAATCCAGTTGGTCATCTCACTTGCCATAAACGGCTACAGTCGATTTATTTGAAGGCACAGATAAAACCGCCTAGTCCAAGGCATTTTTGTGCTTCTAGAAATTCTTAAGGGAGCTCCTAGAAGTACCAAAAATTCTACTGGTCGCCAAAGAAATGTTTGGAGACTTTCATATAAGGAAAGTTCCAAATATGGTAAGTTTCGGCAACTCCAACTTGATGCATGGTGTATGATTTGATCTGGCCTGGATTGGGGTGAACTCTATGTCAACGCGTGTTCTATGTGAGTCAGGATTATAGGCCAGGTTTGGTTTTGACTGGCCGCTTCTTATTTAGGCTTGAATTCATGAAGATACACCCATATATCCTTTTACGCGTATTTGGCCGCCTTTGTGTTCCTTGGGCCGACCAAGCCGGGCAGTTGGCCAGGGGTTGGACCGATGACCACATCATACCCTCCCCCTTCAGAAATTTTTTCCTTCAAAACATTTTGTCCTACACATAAATAATGCAAGTTAATACCTTCATTCACTTGAGGGTTTAGGGCATTACCTCGGTTAATGTCCCTCGTATGGTTAGGGTGTGGCCATTGTGTATATGGAGGTTGCTACTGGATAAACAAGGAATAAATTACTCTTTTCTATGGCAGCTGGTTTCTTTTCTTGGCGTTTAAAATGTTGGATTCTCCATGGTCTCCTCTTTGCTCCGAACACCGGTTTATTATATGAGGTATTTCTTCTTGGTCTTTGTTGGATCTTTGTGTACTTAGACCTGTTTCAACAATCTTTGATAAAAACAATTGCAACATTTTCAAATTCAGACTTCTTTATTTCCTTAACACTTTTAGTCTCAACATTTTTGGGTTTTACTAGCAAGTTTTTTATTACTTGTCTAGTTGGGCATATCTTAGCAAAGTGTCCTCTTTCTAGACATCTATAGCATAGAAGTTCAGCTAGTTTTAACTGGTCAGAGGATTTACCTGATTTTTCTTTGCCGTGTAGTTCAGGCAATGGCTTTGATGGTTGTTTGGGTGCAACCGCTTGAGGCTTTGGAACTTGTGGGTCATCTTTGGGTTGAATCACTGGTTTAGCTCATGTGTTTCCTTTTAAAGTGTTTGAAATCACTTTGCTTTTTTCTGGACAATAGACTCTTGTTTGCATAGGTTTTGTGACAATGATGCTAAAAGTCATCTTCTTGGTTCGGGGTTGCATGGGTCTTCACATAGTATTGTTGTTGAGCTGCTATGTTCCTCACAAACTCATCATACATCAGCTGCTTCATTTCATCTCATGTTGCCTCTGTTTCATCATATTCTAACCGTATGTAGGCGTCTTGCTCCCAAATCCTAAAGGTATCTTCGGTTAGGATGTCTTCGGCATAGGCTGTTTTTTCTTCCTCTTGAATTTTGTTGTTTTGGAACCAATCTTCCATGTCTTGTTCCCACTTTAGATAGGCGCCTGGTCCTTGTTCCCACTTTAGATAGGTGCCTGGTCCTTGTTCATGGCTGAAAATGAGATATAATTCGGTTCACGATTTTCTTCACCATCCGATTGTTGTTCCGAAGGTTTGGCAAGTTGTTACTCGAGCCATTCTTCCTCGTATTCCGCCTCATCACAATAGATTATTCCTTTTTCCTCGTGTTCTATTTGTTCTAGACTATTTTAGGAGTTAGTATCTTCATGCCAAGATTCTCCATCATGGTTTTCTTCTTCTTCCGACCAACTTTCATGGCTCATGTTGTCTTGGTCATAATCTGGTGGTTCTGGTTCAAGGTTTTTTTCTTTTGATTCTTCTTCAAAATCAGTCTCCAAATAGTCTTCATGCCATGATTCTTCTCCATAGTCACACTCGTTGGTGCTTAGACATTGATCATAGTCATTGTCTTGACTATAATCGGTTTGTGGTATGCTCATGGTGTCTTCTTCTTCATCATAGTGCTCCATCATTAAAGTTTGCACGACTGGAAGAAGAAAAATCAGGTCCAAATCAACAAATAAGGAAACTACACTCTAGTGAATGTATGATATTAACACATAAGTAGTAACAAAAGAAAACTCGATACAAGTAAATATTTTGAGGTTTTTGTTTCGGTTTCTTTTGACAACTAACTTAAAAAAAAGACAATATTTATTTTTATTTTTTCTATTTTAATTATAATTTGGACGAAAATAATAGGAATATTATATAAATCTTTTATTCTTTTTTTTTAAAAGAAAATTAACTAGCAAATAAATTAGAAAATAACAAAATGAAATAATGTTTAATTATATTTTCGGGCTTTTTTCTCTTAATTGAACGAAATTAAACAAACATAAAATGCAAATTTTTATTTTGGTTTTAGATTTATATGAGAGGAAACAAAAATAAACAACAAGAATCAACAAGAAACAATGCAAATGAAGAATAAGAACAAATATTTTTATTTGGTTTTTCGATAAAATGTAAATAAAAATGCAAAACAAAAGCATAAAATATAAAAGATAAAGGTTGGATTAATACATCCTGAGATATGAGCTTTTAACTCTGATACCAAATGATATAAGATTGAGTATCAATCTCACAAGCGGTACGTCCGTGGCTCGCAAGACCGAGAATCTATTTTGGTTTAAACAGACAAAAGAATTAAAAAGAGGGAGTTTTGATCGAATCACACAATCAAAGGACGACTCAAGGGATTTTGAATCTCTCAAACTAACCTGGCTGTGGATTCAATAGAAAGGAAGTGAATCACACACTTAGTTTCTAAAGAACAAGAACAAGATTCAAAGACAAGTGTTTGAAGAAAATACTTTATATTCAACTTTTTATTTCAATTGGGGTCTGCCTTTACAATAAGGTCGTGCTGAGATTTTATTGTGCTCATAGCATTGGTCCTAAAACCTAAAAAGAGAAATAAAAATCATACATTTAAAATATATGGTTGTTGGCCATTAATGTCTAGTTTGACCAACATAGAAAGTGTAGATGCTCGTATCTTGAGAGCTTAGGGGTGAATATATGGTGTCTAGGTACATCCTGGATGTTGTGGAAAGTCTTTAATACATGCCAAAGTTACAAGGAATAGATATGTTGCAATCTTAACACATTAAGTGCACTTCGGTCCACATATGGCAAGTCTTGGAAAAGAGAGATTCGCCTGATCCTAAGGTGTCTGGTGCATGGTAGTTTTATTTTGGGCTTCCTTAGGGCTGGACGTCGTGTTTTGGTTTGCAAGTGATTAAAGGAGTTGGTCATCTCACTTGCCATAAACGGCTCCAATCAGTTCATTTGAAGGCACAGATGGACTCACCTAGTGTAAGGCGTGTTTGCATTTCTACAAGTGCTTAAGAGAGCTCCTAAAAGTACCAAAAGGTCTCATATTCGCCAAAGAAATATTTAGAGACTTTCATATAAGGAAAGTTCCAAATATGGTAAGTTTTGGCATCTCTAAATTGATGTATGGTGCATGATTTGATCTGGCCTGGATTGGGATGAGCTCCATGTCGCCGCATGTCCTCTGTGAGTCAGGATTGTAGGCCAGGTTTGTTCTTGGCTGACCATTTCTTGTTTAGCTTTGAATTCATGAAGATACACCCATATATCCTTTTGTGCGTATTTGGCCGCCTTTGTGTTCCTTGGGCCGGCCGGGCCGGGCAGTTGGCCAGGGGTTGGGCTGATGATCACATCAAAAATGAAGGATGGATCACATATTCGATTGCTACAATCAACACTGGACAAAGAGAGTCTCAATGGTCACGGCTCAAGTGATGGATAATGTCCTAATTTGGTGGGACCGAAAATTTCTCTGAGGGAAGGAAAAAAGGACTAAAGCCCGTAGATTCATGGGCTGACATGAAAAAACTCATGAGGCAAAGGTATGGACCACCATATTTCCATAGACTTACAATGTTAGTTTCGGACTCTTAAACAAGGAACACAATAAGTTTGAGAAAATAAGGAACCAGTTAGAGCTCAATGACGATGAAGAGACACTAATGGCCCAATTTTTTGATGGCTTGCAAGAAAGCATTAGTTGTAAAGTAGAAAGAAAAATCTACAACGACTTCATAGATTTATTCCACCTTTTCGTTCAAGCTGAACAACACATCAACCGTAAGACCAATGACCTACGCAACCGACCTAAGACTCCTTAGGCACCAATTAACAGTAGCAACAAGTTGTAGGCAATAGAAAAGGGATCAAAATTGAGTAACAGGTGAAAGAAAAAGCCATTGATCCAGCCTGAGACCCTAGGGCTGAGGCAGTTAAGTCACTAAACCCCCCCAACGATTTCGAGATATCATGTGTTTTAAATGTAGGAGACGCGACCATATTTCAAGAGAGTGTCAATATCAATAGGTCATGTTGCTCACGAAAGCGGATGAGCGCAAGTCTCAAGACAAGGAAGAAGCCGCCAGAAGGTGACTATGGAGATATAGCATACCTCAACGTGGGAGACATCTTGGTGACACGCCGCCTCAGAAGTTTCATGGTTGATCTTGCCGAGACCATACAAAAGGAGAACATATTCCACACTTGGTGCACCATAGAAAAGGGTATGTAATCTTATTATTGATGGAAAATCTTGCACTAATGTAGCAAGTACATACATGGTCGAGAAGATAAGCCTTGAGAGAACTAAACACCCTCGGCCTTGCTAGCTAAGGTGGATCAATGATAAGGTTGAACTCAAGATACATGAACCAGTAATGATACCTTTTAGGGTGGATCGTTACCCAGACTAGGTCATGCACGATGTAGTATCGATGCAAGCAGGGCACCCTCATACTAGGAACACTATGGTAGTTTGACCAAGAAAGTAGAAATGATGGTCGTACCAATTTATACACCTTTGTGCATGAAAAAAGAATGGTTAGTCTCGCTCTCCTTACTCTTGTACGAATTCATGAATTACAACTAAAAATGAGTAAGTAAAAAAACATCAACAAGTCTAATTCCCTTATTCAATGGAGTCATGTCCAAAATACCTTTGCCTCTAAGGACTTGATGCTAGTAATGATCTTCAAGGAATTTTTAAGTGTAGGAAAGGAAGATATGGAGGTAACCGTAGACGTGGCTGACCTTTTCAACTGGTTCAAGAATGTTTTTCCTGAAGACATACCGGCTGGCCTATCTCCACTACGTGGTATTGAACATCAAATCGATCTCATGCACAGAGCTACCCTACCCCAACCAGTCAGAGTATAAGATGAGTCTAGAGGAGTCTAATGATTTTGAGAAGCAATTTTGTCATGTTTTAAGGGTGTACATCCTGTCGTTTTTTTAGTAGAGTCAATACGATTTTTATAAGAATTAATTTAATTGGTATGACCCATGGTTTTATTTTATATAAGCAACGTAAAATAAACCAAATTTGATATCTGAATATTCAGTTTGATAACCTGCTATTAATTCTCAATAATTTTATCGTGGTTTATTTCGATGATATACTGGTTTATAGTAAGTGTCTAAATGATCATGTCTTGCATCTTGAGATGGTGATAAAAACACTTCAGTAAGAAGAGGTTTATGTCAATCTCAAGAAGTGCATATTTTCTTCTGATAATCTCGTTATTCTAGGTTTTTTTAAGTACATTACAGATAAATGAGGAGAAGATCCGAATCATTCAAGAATGGCCAACGCCAAACAACATCAACCAAATAAAGAGCTTCCATGGACTTTTCAGCTTCTATTGACGGTTTGTTATGAACTTCAGCAGCATTGCCTCTTCATTGACGGTCATAGTAAAGAAGAACATTGATTTTAGCTAGAGAGAAACCCTGTTAAAGGCGTTCCAAATCCTAAAGGACAACTTCATGCACGCTATGGTTCTAATCATGTCCAACTTCAACAAGACCTTCAAAATTGAGTGTGATACCCCGGGAATTGGCATAGGCGCATTGATTATTTTGCAGAAAGAACAAGTGTATAAACATGAACTAAAAGAAAATAAAATCTTAAAAAAGTTATTTTTTACATCAAAAAACATTTATGACCCAAAATGTTGAGATATACCTGTTACTAAGTAACCCAAAAAATGTTGAATGATGCGGAAGGAGGAGACATTTATGACTTGAATGGTAGATAAGAATTGTTTAAATATTACTCATTCTTTTGAATGATCCAAAAATATACTATCAAAAGACCAAACAAAAAATTGAATCAAACAAACGATCTTATACTTGTTAAAACAAAAATGTAGGATCAAAAATTCTAAGATTAAAATGTTATTACTTGAGACAAACGAAGAAGATTGATGCGGTTAGATATAAACATTTATGGTTCTCAAAAATACTAAGGACAAACATTGGTTAAAGGGTAATCATTTCTTAAAAAATCATAAGTATGTTATCCAAATACCCAAACATAAAATTCATTCTAGGAGATGATCCAATATGTTTATCCCATAAAATAAATATCATTTATAAGTATATATAATGATTTAATATTTATTAAAATTATGTAAACTAAAATTATTTGATTAAATTTTTAAAATATAAATATAATAAAATATCATAAATATATGATTGATATGTAATAACTTTATAAATTTAAAATATTAAATTCCATATGTGTATTTATATTACAAATATTCTGATTTATCTTTACATTTATTTGAAAAGTATATTTCAGAATATATTATTAAAATTATAAAATCATTCAAATATCATTATAAATAAATCACAAAAATACTAAATACATAAAAATGTTACATATTCATGAATATCATGAAATCCAATATTTAATTTTTAAATTTAAATTAATATATTTGAATAATTTTTTTTCTAAAAAATAAATTAACTATAATATTATATCTAAAAATTTAAAGTTTCATATTTTTATTTATATTACGAATATTTTGTAAAACAAATATCATTGATAAACACATTGATAATAATTTAACATTTATGAAAAATTTATAAATTACAAACTATTTGAATAAATTTATAAAAATAAAAATATAACAAAATTTTGTTGTTAAATAACCATTTGCATAGCATGGGTCAATTTCTAGTTTAGTATTAAATATAAAACATAATTTATTTGCATTTTATCCAAAAAAATAGCTAATTTTTTTATTAAATATTTGCTTATTTTTATAAATAATGTTTTTAATTCATATTATTATATTACTATATGTTAAAAAATATTATATATATTATAAATAATAACCATCATTATGTTAATCTAAGATTCCACAAATTTCCTCAACTTATATATGGGATAATTCTAACATTTGTTCATTCGTTTCTAAATTGCTTGAAAAAAAGGCTTTTACTGTAAGTGGTACGGATTACGCTTATTATAATAAAAAAGATATCCAAATACCTTAAAAAGCGTCATATTAAAAGCTAAAAACACTTTGGAGATCCAACGTCTTAGGTCAAACATAACAGTCAACTACTTAATCTGATTTATGTTCTCTTCTCATGTCCTTCTAGAATCAGACAACACAATACATTTGTTGTGCTGTGTTCTTCTCCAGAAATAAAAAACTCAAAACTAAACTAAAAAAAAAAACAAAAATCTTTTATTAGTTAAAACAACGTATGTATCTTTGATTTAGATAAAGGCTATAATTACCATCCATTACTTCTTATTTATTTCAACCAAGACTTGACGGTTGTAACAATTCATACCATCATCATCATCAATGGCGTCTTACCTTGGAATCTCTCTTTCCTTCATAGTTTGGGCTCTGCTAATATCACCGGCTGTCTCACAATCGTCATGTTCGTCACAAAAAATTCCTGGCGACAAATCATACCCTCACTGCCTCGACCTCCCTGACCTCAAAGCCTTCCTTCATTACTCTTATGACGCTGCTAACACCACTCTCGCCGTTGTTTTCTCTGCTCCGCCATCTAAACCTGGCGGTTGGATTGCCTGGGCGATTAACCCGAAATCCACCGGCATGGCTGGATCTCAAGCACTAGTCGCGTCAAAAGACCCTAAAACCGGCGTTGCCTCCGTCACGACGCTTAACATCATCTCCTACAGCTCGCTTGTTCCAGAGAAGCTTTCGTTCGATGTGTGGGACGTGAAGGCGGAGGAGGAAGCCACCGGAGCTTTACGAATCTTCGCAAATGTTAAGATTCCGTCGGATTTAGCGGCGAATGGGAAAGTTAACCAAGTTTGGCAGGTGGGACCGGGTGTGTTACCAAACGGGAGAATACAGCCGCACGATGTCGACACTCCGAATCTCAACGCCGTGGGAATACTCGATTTAAACGGCGCCACCTCCGGCGTTCCAGTCTCTGGAGGTGGCGAGGGTAACTCTAAAGTTCATAAAAGAAACGTGAGTTTGATTTTCGTTTTTTCTTGAAACCATATCTCTTAAAAACTCCACAAGAATCAACAATCTGAATCTCCATTTTGCAGATACATGGGATATTAAACGCAGTAAGTTGGGGGTTTCTGTTTCCAATAGGAGCAATGATAGCTAGATACATGAGAATGTTTGAATCAGCAGATCCTGCTTGGTTTTATCTCCATATCTCTTGTCAAATCTCGGCTTATGTCATCGGTGTCTCCGGATGGGCCACCGGCCTTAAACTAGGCTCTGAATCTAAAGGTATTCAATACAACAGTCATCGTAACATCGGCATTGCTCTCTTCGTTATGGCCACTAATCAGGTAAATCAATGTTAATACCTCATTAATGAAAGAATGTGTTTTGACTGAAACTATGTCTCTTTTTTTTGTCATGTTTAAAGATGTTTGCGTTGATGTTACGGCCAAAGAAAGATCATAAGTTCAGATACTTATGGAACATTTACCACCACGGAGTTGGATACTCTATTCTCATCCTTGGAATTCTCAATGTTTTTAAAGGTCTTAGTATTTTGAATCCAAAGCATACTTACAAGACGGCTTATATTGGTGTGATTGCGACCTTAGGAGGCATCATTTTGATCTTAGAAGCTGTAACTTGGGTCATTGTTCTCAAGAGAAGATGTCCCAATTCTACAAAGCCTCCCAAGGCCTAATCAAAAGATTACTATTTCTTTCTTTAAGATAGAAATGCATTGTCTTTCTTCTCCCTTGATTCATCATGTTGTTTATTATGTTGTTGGATGAGGATGGCTTTTGGTGTTTATGTTATATTAGGATATATAAATTGTTTTAGTGTCTGTTTTTGTGTGACTGATATTTAGAGTTCTCGTAGTGAGTTAACAACTTTTGTTTTTGGATTTACTTTCGTCAAATATACGAATTTATACGAATAAACCTAACTTTCACCCGTATTTTTTGGGTCTTTTATTAGTTATATAAATTATATTTTTCTTCCGTAAACTACATAAATTTCATAAATTATTTCAATTACAAAAATTCCGTTAATGTTTACACGTTAAATTATTATTAAATTTTGTTTTACTTCGAAAATCTGATTTTAATTTCAAAATAAATCCAAGTTAAAATCAGATTTTCGAATTAAAACCAGATTTAGTAGGTATTTAACACGTAAACATTAATATAATTTCTGCAATTAAAATAATTTATGAAATTTGTGTAATTTATGAAAGAAAAAATATAGTTTATATAGTTAAATCACGATCCAAAAAATACGAGTGTAAATAGGTTTAATCGTATAAATTTGTTTAGTTGACGGAAATAAATTCTTTGTTTTTCAATTTTAGCTTACGTAATTCCCCAAGTCATAAGTTCAAATGAGATTAAGACAAAAAAAAAAACAATGTTAACTAGGTTTGACCATGAACCAACCAAGCACTGGACAAAAGTCACAAAACTAACTGACCGAAGAAACAACAAAAACATAAAATGTGGAAGTGCTAACTTTCCGGCTTGACTTGTGGGACGAAAAACACTTTTTCAAGAGATTCTGATATTTAAATAATGTCTTTCACTTTAATGTTTCCACTTACTACCGAATCACATTTAATTACAACTAATTTACTTCTTTTTACTTTTTTTCAAAGAAAAATTCAAAAGATAGTGGAAGTCTCTTTCGAACTTTTCAATGTTGTTTCAACTTTTCTTTCGTAAAGATGGTTTACATTGTAATCATCGCTTGGTCTATCCGGTATTTTGGAATCATCGTAATTAAAGCCATTGTAAATAAAACAATTTCTGAACCAATCATATGATTGGAAATTTTGTGTGAAGGTATACTATTTTTTTGAAAATTTTTATATCAAAATACGACGGGAACAAGTGTATATTCGTCGAAATAGATGGTGAAAAAAAATGATGGTGTTGACGAAATTAAAAAAGACTATAGCTACAAATATTATTATTAACTAGGATAATACATGTGCGATGCACAAAAATACTGAATTTTTAAAATATATACAAACATCAAAAATAGTGGTCTAATTTTTATTTTTAATATTTGATATTAAAAAATAATAAATGTGGGATACAATTCACATTTTTATTTAATTTTTAAAATATCATATGATTGAAATAATTCATATGAAGCTTTTGCTATCTATTTTAACCCAATTCAATTTTTGCTTTTGGATATATGACCATTTTTAGTTATTTTATAAACAGCATTGCAAAAATTAAAATGAGACATCATTTTTCAGTATATAAAGATATAAAATATTGATCATTTTAATGATTAATGATGAGAAAAATGCACTTTTTTAAAACTTGTGGTAGTAAATGAATATTCAATTACTAGTTGTACCCATATGAGAGGAAAATACAAGATTGATATTTACTTTGAGAAGAGAAAACTGATTTCTCGAATTCAGAAAAATTTTATGTGAAATTTTGTAAGTTTAGGTATGACGAAAAAAACAGGTTATTTTTATTTTTATGAGAGGTGCAAGTGTAAAATGAATGTGAATTTCCAATCTGTTTACTATATAGTGCTATAATTTGTTTTTAGGGTTTTACGATATTTAATTAAATTTTTTTAAAATAATTAAATTTGGTGAATAATTAATTTAAAATGTGGAATTTAATAGTGTTAATGAAATTTCTATATGCACAAAAATTCGAAATTTTCACTTTTCTTTTATATGTGTACAATATTTAAATATTCATATAAAAGTAATTTTCCATTTTTAAAATTGGTGAGTAATTAAATGTGTAATGCACGAATTCAAACTTTCCTAATTTTTGAATTGTAGGATATTTGAAAAGTAAATACGGTTTGGAAACTCATTTAGTAATATCTCTATAATTAGATTACCTAATTAAAATGTTTGAGTAATATATAAAATAAATAATTTATGTTTTGAATTAAATTAATTAAGAAAATTGGTGAAAGTGAATGTGGTGATGACACCTAAGCAATTTTTCACTTTCAATGTTTCTTCTTTAATATATAGTAGACTAGGATAATACATGTGGTATGTACAGAAATATTGAATTTTCAAAATATATATAAATATCAAAAATAGTAATTTAATTTCTATTTTTTATAGGTAACATTAAAAAAATAATAAATATGGATATAATTTATATTTTTTACAATTTAAATTTTGAAAATATTAAATAATTGAACCAATTTCTAAATTTTTGAATAGTAACTCTGACGTGAGAATATATTGAATTTTCGAATATATACAAATATTCAATAGATTAATACAATTTCTATATTTTAATCGGGCATAGTTATACAAAACAAATAATAAATAAGAGTTTTAAATTTCAAATTTTAGATTCGTAGCATATTTTGAATGTTTGGAAACTCATGTAACATTGAACTAAATAATTAGTTTAACTAATCAGGATGTTTATCTAATACAATAATTA
This sequence comes from Pugionium cornutum, assembly GCA_018901935.1. Taxonomy (NCBI): domain Eukaryota; kingdom Viridiplantae; phylum Streptophyta; class Magnoliopsida; order Brassicales; family Brassicaceae; genus Pugionium; species Pugionium cornutum. The sequence continues at coordinate 29,634,485 of CM032165.1, forward strand.
ATTTAGATTTTTTTATTTAAATTAAATAGTAAAATTGCTAAGAGTGAATGTGGTGTTGACACCTTAACAAATTTTACTCCCAATGCTTCTCCTTTAATATATACTAGACTTATACTTGCACCCTACGTGAGAAAAAATATTCGTATATTATATTAACTATTTAATAAATGCAAATTACATATTGACATAATTTTTTAACTTAAAATTATATCCACTACGTTAAATGCAGTTATATTTAAATAATCTATTCATATATAATTTATTTTATTCTGTAAGTATGTATTTAAATATTTATTTATAATATTAATATTTATATATTATTATATTATTGATACATTACAAAGCAATGAAAAAATAATCTATATTTTTTTCTTTACAAACAATAACAATAATATGTGAAAATAATAAGAGTCAAACTTACAGTTGAATCAATAAAAACCATTTCAATAGTCAATCTAGCACCAGTTGAGTATTGTTTCCATAATCTTATAATTCTGATTTTTATTTTTCACATATTCTTAAATGGTTTTAAATCAGACACTAAGATGGAAAAAACCATATAAAATAAAAATCAGAAACTTTGTACATACTACTGGTTTTGAAAGAAAATAAGAGTAATTGTGGACGAAGATATGATTTATATAGTGCCACACTAATTAGTAAACCCTAAATTTCAAAATTAAACCTGATTTAATATTTATCATATCAATAATAAATATATTTAATATTTATTATTTGAGTCTAATAATTTAATATTTATTACTCGGGTCTAATTATATCTATATTTAGAATCTAATATATTATTTTATACCTAAGATATAGGTATTTAAAACTATTGTTACTATATTTTTTAGACCTAATAAATTTATGATAATTATAAATATTAGATTATGGCAATTTTCTAATTCATGAGAAAGATTGAGATTAGGGCGTAAATGGCAATTATAACTAATCAATATTTTGTATGTAAATGGTTATTACTCGGGTCTAATAATATCTATATTTAAAATTTAATATATTATTTTATACTTAAGATCTAGGTATTTAAAACTATTGTTACTGTATTTTCTTAGACCTAATAAATTTATGATAATTATAAATATTAGATTATGGGAATTTTCCAATTCATGAGAAACAGTGAGATTAGTGAGTATATAATTGAGATAAATTTAATAATCATATAAATAATATATTTAGATTTTTTTTTAAAATTCTAGAAAATTTATATGCAATTAATGAGATATAATTTGAGTTTATAATTGTTTATATATGATTAAAAGAAAATATAATTTTTTTGGAATTTAGTAGTAATTTTTGGTTGATATAATAAAATATGCTGATTTTGTAACTAAATTAATAGCAGTAGAATAATTATAATTACGATAGTAACTTAAATCTATTTATATTATTTAAAATTATTTTTTAATTGACGTATAAAAAATTAAAAAAATAAAAATTATTATTTTTGCAATCGTAATAGTATTTGGTTAGTTGAATAAAATATATTGATTTTCTATCCAAATTAATATCAGTGGCATGTATTGTAATTATTCTAATATCTTAAACCTTTTCATATATTTAATCTGAAAATCGTTGTGGTGTTGACATATCAATATGACATTTTTGTTATTAACACGTTAGGTTAAAGTTATTTTGTTAAAAAGTTTCTCAAGATAATATATTAGTGATATTTTTATTTAATACTAGTTTTAAGTTTTTGTCAAAAACCAATCATACTATTATTATATTTAAATAAAACATTTAGGTATATACGAAGTTGCATAGCGAATTATTGCTTTTCTTACTCACTATTAAACTATATCAATGGAAAAATTATCATTCTATCTTTATGGTTTTGATGGTTTATAACGAAGATGATCTACTTAATGAAGTGATAAATCATATATATGTTGCATCATCTAATTTATAATCTCATTAGAAGCTTGCAAAATATAGTTGAAAATTAATTATGCAGAGTTTTCAGTATTTTTTATTTGGAAAATAAACTGAGAATGTGAAAGTCAAGGCTTAGACATTTTCCGATAGCAATGCATTATCTGAAAGTTTTGATGGATATAGCGAAGGTTCAAGAAATAAGAATAGTTAAAGACATTGTATACAATACATTCAAAAAATATGTTATATATTAAGTGTTCTGGATGATAATAAAAAAATATATTAGAGTGTTTAAAGAACCAAGTTCTTAATATATATATGCGTAAATTGTTTGGTATAATAATAATAATGTTGAATAGTATGACAATATATACTGACATTTGGAATGCTACTTGTAAATTCTTATGTGATAATATTTTATTCAATCAAAGAAAAATTAAAGTAATATCAAATTTTCATTTGAATTATATACCAATATGTTTGAAACTCATTTATTTTATTTTATTTGGTTTTTCTATTACTAGATAGATTGAATTTTATGTCACGGTAGATTTAGAACTTTTACTGGATATTGAAAAACTACGGCGGAATTAGTAAAAATGACATAAAACTTAATTTCAAATATAATTTTAATCCAGATAAAAATATTTTTGTAAAACTAACCTATGAGGGTGAAGAAATTAATAAACACTCTTTTTGACTAAAAATTAATGTCAAAATATCAATTACGTTTCAGTTTCTACGTGTTTTTTTGTTATCAAAGCAGACTTCGAAAAATCTACTTCAGCCAAAACAAACTGTTTTTTTTCATCAAAACAGACTTCTCTGAAAAGTCTTCGAGATTTATTCCGATCAAAACATACTTCTCCGATAAGTTTGCTTTGATAGAAATAAATCTCGAAGACTTCTCGGAGAAGGCTCTTTCAGCCAGAATAAACTATTAACACAATTTATATACGTATCAAAAACACGTAAAAGTTATAATAAATTCAAAAATAAGGAGATTGAATTCGATCTAATGGTATCAAATATTTGCTAGTTTTTGTTGTTATGTGTTGTGGGTTAATAGTTGATGTTTGTGTATAGAATTCATGGTAGAATTTGAAATATCATGTGATAAACTTGAAAATTTAGATTTATAAATTTTTAAAGGAAAATTGTTTGAGTTTTGCATTTACTTAACTATTTTCAACATATTATCCAATTTTTAACAAAACTTTCGCATATTTAGTGAATCTTATTATTTAGTGTTTAGGGTTACGCAGACTTTTCGAGATGTTGTCGTAGATTTAACAAAGCAGACTTTTCGAAAAGTCTGCACAAACCGGAAATTAAATGTAACTAAATTGGTTTCCTTCAATTTAGAGCTTAGGGTTATGTAAAAATACAAAGCAGATTTCTTGAGAAGTCTGTTTCAGTTGGAATAAACTGTTTTTCTCAACAAAGCAGATTTCTCGAAAAACCTGCTTCAGCCAAAATAAACTGTTTTTCTCACCAAAGTAGACTTCTCGAAAAGTCTACTTCAGCTGGAATAAATTGTTCTTTTCACCAAAGCAGATTTCTCGAGAAGTCTTCGAGGTTTATTCCTATTAAAGCACACTTCTCCGAGAAGTCTGCTTCAGTTGGAATAAACTTCGAAGACTTCGAGAAATCTGCGCAAACCAAAAATTGACATTTTTTAACCTAACCAAATTTAATATATAAAGAAGGTAACCCTAAAATTTTATCATAATTTTATTTCCAAAAAAAACGTGGGAGGGTGCATCCTGCAAAAATGACTAAAAGGTAAATTTTCTCTTCTTCTCTATTTACCTCCACTCTTTTCTTTTCTTTTTCTCTTCTCATTTTCTTTGTCATCTTGTTATTTTGTAAATGTGGAAAAAATTATGAGATATGAAAAAGATAAGTTTTTCTTTTGTTTATATGGTTTTGGGTTTGTGATTTTGGAATATTTTTATTGTTTAGATATTTTGTTATTTTTATAACACTCTTTCTCATTTTATAATGTTGTAGATCTGGAAAAAAAAACTGAAAAGATCTAAAAATGTAAGCTTGTTGCTTTTAGTAGTTTTTAAATTTTTCGTAGTTTTGGTGATTTTTGTTGTTTTGGTGATTTTTGTTGTTTTTATTGTTTTCTTAATTTTTTTCCTATATTCTTATCTCATTTCTCATCTTATTTTGTTGTACATCTGGAAAAGGAAGTCACGAGATTTAAAGATGTAAGTTTGTTATTTTTACAAGTTGTTACGTTTTTCGTGATTTTACAGATTTTGTTATTTTTTGTTGTTTTTTTAATTTTTGTTCTTATATTCTTATCTTATTTATCATTTTCTATTGTTGTATATCTACAAAAAGATTTATAAAAACTAATTTTTTTGTTTTAATAGTTTTTAAAGTGAATTTGTAATGGTTTTTAAAATTTTAGATGGGTTTTTAAAGATTTTCAATAGATGTTTGAGATTTATGATTGTTTTACAGTTTTTATTGTTGTTTTTGAGTTTTTTTTCTTATGTTTTGAATTTGACGTTAGTTTTTGAATTAATGAATTTTCGTGTTGCAGATTTCATTATAGGTTGCAGAATTCAGTTGCAAACTTCATGACAGGTTGAAAATGTAAGTTTGTTGTTTTTACTATTTGTTACGTTTTTCATGATTTTGCAGATTTTGTTGTTTTTTTTATTGTTTTCTTAATCTTTTTTTGTTATATTCTTATCTTATTTCTCATTTTTTCTTGTTGTAGATCTAGAAAAAGATTTTCAAAAAGTAATATTGTTTTTAATAGTTTTTAAAGTGATTTTTAATGGTTTTTAAAATTTTAGATGGTTTTTTAAAAAAATTTCAATAGATGTTTGAAATTTATGGTGGTTTTACAGTTTTTGTGGTTGTTTTTGAGTTTTTTTTCTTACGTTTTGAATTTGACGTTGGTTTTTGAATCAATGCATTCGTGTTGCAGTCTTCATTACAGTTTGCAAACTTCAGAGATAGATTTCATAACACATTTTTATTATAAGTGCAGACTTCACTTGCACACTTATTTACTAATTATAGATTTCATTTGTATTTTTGGTCATATTTTAAATAAGTTTTTGTAAAATTTATTGTACCTATCACTATCTCCCATCACTCTACTTTGTGAGTCAGTTTTCAATCAACTTTTTCATAATTATAATAAACTATTAGTTATATGTCTATCACCTTTCAATCAGCTCAAGTCAAATCATGTTTATAAAATTACAAAATATTACTATAAATTTTCATAAACATTTTTATACATAGTTAATGGCTTAAGTACTTAATGCATACTTCTTAATAACAAGAAAGAAGAAGAACTGAATGAAAAATAATAAATCTATTATCTACAAAATCTAAAGATATGTCTTAACAATTCCATCAAAATACTAAATTAACATATTGTGTTGGATTTTGTTGTAATCAATGTATATGTTATAATTACGGTGCATAGTATTGGATATTTTTGTAACACACCATCGATGACATTGTACCTTCTAATCAATTAAAATGATTGATTCCATATTTCAGAAAATAAATACTTATATCGGCAAACTTTATTGTACAAATCTCGCAGACTTCTTTGTAGACTTCTCGGCAAACTTCTTTGCAGACTTCTCGGCAGACTTCTTTGCAGACTTCTCGCCAGATTTTGTACTTTGTCTTTGCTCGCAACTTAATTTTCTGAGGTACTCAACACTAAAACTGAATTTTTTCATCTTTCACTTTACCGTAAATACTGTAATCTTCACCGTCCGAGTAAACTTTATTCTTATCTTCATCAAAAACGAAATCCTCATCATCAGTTACAAACATTTTACCTCCTCTTATATTATCCATAGAAAAATTCCAAGTCTCTGTCATAATCTACTCCCCACAAACAACACAGATTTGGACCATTATCTGCGGTACAAATTAATTAATTTGATTAGATCATTGTACACATACTAAATTTTTTCACTAAAGCAGACTTCTCAAAGAAGTCTGCTTTAGTCGGAATAAACTGTTTTTGTTACCGAAGCAGACTTCTTGAATTCGAGAGAAAAATAGTTTTGGAGAGAAAAACATTTTATTCCTATCAAATTAGACTTCTCGGAGAAGTTTGTTTCAGCCAGAATAAACTGTTTTTCTCACCAAAGCAGAATTCGCAAAATCTTCGAGGTTTATTCCGGCTTAATCCTCAAAGACTTTTCGGAGAAGTCTGCTTCAGCCGGAATAAACTATTTTTCTCACCAAAGCAAACTTCTCAGAGAAGTCTTTTTCAGCCGGAATAAACTCTTTTTCTCAACAAAGTAGATTTCACGAAGAATTCGACGTTTATTCCTATCAAAGCAGACTTCTCGGAGAAGTCTATTTTGAACGGAATAAACCTCGAAGAATTCTTGGAGAAATCTACTTAAGCCAGAATAAATTGTTTTTCTCATCAAAGTAGACTTCGTGAAGTTTTTGAGGTTTATTCTCAAAGCAGACTTCTCGGAGAAGTCTAATTTGATCGGAATAATCTTCGAAGACTTCTCGGAGAAGTGTGTTTCAGCCGGAATAAACTATTTTTCTCACCAAATGAGACTTTTTGGAGAAGTCTGATTCAGCCGGAATAAACTGTTTTTCTCATCAAAGCAGACTTCGCGAAGTCTTCGACGTTTATTTCTATCAAACCAGACTTCTCAAAGAAGTCTGATTTGATAGGAATAAACCTCTAAAACTTCTCGGAGAAGTATGATTCAGTGAGAAAAACAGTTTATTCCGGTTAAAAAGATATTTATTCCGATTAAAACAAATTTCGAGAAGTGTACTTTGTATATATTTACAAAAAAGACTTAGACAAGTCTTCTAGAGAAGTCTGCTTTGTAAATATATTACAAAACAGACTTCTCGTAATTATATGAACTAAAAAATATAACCGAATCCAAAATACGAAAACTAACATTCGATCTTGATTTTTTAGATACGCGACTTAAATGATTACCGATATAGACTCCGAGAAGCTTGTTTTAACGGATAATGATGAATTTTTGCAAAGTTGGAAGCTTTTGAATGTAGTATGAAGAGAAAAATTGGAAGAAAATGTGAGAGAAAATAAAAGAAGTTGAGATGAATGAGATTTGATGAAGGAATAAAGATAAATGGTGGGTGTGTTGATGGAATTAAGAGCTCTCAACAACCACGACAATAGTGGTTGTGTGCAGTGAAAACGATGGTATTTTCGTAATATTTTTGAAAAATTTATTCATAATAATTTTTGTGTTGTTTTTTTAATGTAATGAAAAAGTTATAAATAAAGTTATTGTTGAATGATAAAAAGAGATAAAAAATTAGTTTTGCAAAAATAAATTTAAAGGGATTAAATATGCAATTGAAGTTAAATTTTAAATAAATTTTGCAAATATTCCAAAAACTATTGCGTATTATTGAAGTTCTCTAACATTTTTCAAAACTATGTTATAGCTAACTAGTACGACATTTGATATAAAAATGACATTGTAGTGAGGAATGAGCTAAACTTTGATGAGAAAGAGCAATAGTAATGACAAAACATATGTATATCAAGAAGTTTTAAATATATTATTATATGTTATAGTTGATATGTTTTTGGTTTATGGTTTTGAAATAATCTTTTGAACTATTCTTTAAGTTATTCTAAGTGTAGCTATTCGATTTAAAAGTCAAATTATTCTGAAAATGACATCTAATGAAATTTTGGCATTGTTATTGATAAGTGATCAGATAATTCATCTAGATTTGGAATACCTCTTAGTATAAAAGAATTTACAACATGCATGATGCAAAAAAATCACATTCAATATAACTAATTAGAAAAAGTTTTTAATAATGAGATAAATCATTGATACTAAACAAAACCTATCTTTCTTATGTTAATAAAATCTAAAGTTTGGTATATTAGGTTCTTAAAGCAAAGTGGTTGTAGCTACGAAAGTGAAAAAAACTTCATGTTTTGAGTTCGAGACTACTTTTATTAAAAAATATTTTGAAAAGAATTTTTCCTATTTTTTAAAATATTCTAATGATAAATATTCTTCTCGTATTAATTTAATTTTTAAAAAATGAATAAATAATTATTCATATTTAATATTTGAATAATATTTAATGTTAATGTTAACCCACTCAAAGTATATCTAAATAGAACTTACCTCTCTTCATGAGAATACTCACGGTGAATAAATAAAGAAATAAAATCTTCCTTTTGTTAAATCATTCAATATACTCATTTTCTCTGTCAAACTAAAACACACAGTGTAATATTTATTATAAGATCATTTATACCACGTTATCATCTCAAGTGGTTCTACATCTATTTGAAATCCTAAAATAAAGTAAAATTTTGCTTTATTAATACATACATATATAAAATGGTAGGTTATGCCTCCTGAATATTATATGGTAGGCAGGGACGGAAAGAAAAATTTACTTAGTATGGGGCACATTAAAACAAATTTGTAAATCAAATCTATTTTTTTTTTATAAATTTTTATATTAAATTTAAAGAAAAAATAAATTAATATGAGGCACATGTCTCACCTTTTTACTACCTGCATCCGTCCCTAATGGTAGGTTATACATTCTTAACATTATACGATAGGCTGTACCTGCTGAAAATTATATGGTAGGATTTGTTTTTTAAAATTATATGTTAGCCTCTGTCTCTTGAAAATTATATGGTAAACTCTACCTCCTAAAAATTATATGATAAACTTTGCCTCTTGAAAGTTATATGGTATGTTATGCCTCCTGAAAATTATATGTTAAGTACTGCCTCCTCACTCATATGGAAATCTATGCCTCCTGAAATTATTTTAATTTATGTGTTATTATAAATTAATTTGTGTCATCATTATGTCTAAAATTTTTAAAACTGATCACACATATTTATAAAAATTAAAATATATACCCAATATTTTACCATAATTATTCATTAAAAAAATTTATAAGATTGATGTTTAACTCATTTTTTATTATGTGTATAGTTGTAATATCAAATTTGGCAAAAATTATTAGAATCTATAATCAAAATTTATCAAAATTATTTATTAAAAATTGTAAAAAGATTTTTACAAAACTGATGTTTAACATATTGTTTTATTATGTGTATAGTTACAATGTCAAATTTGGCAAAACTCGAGATTATTGCTCTTGACATATCTGGAAAAAATTACATGACATGTGCATTAGCTGCAAAAATACATTTAAAAGCAAAAGAGCTTTTTGGTACCATCGATAGGTCGGAAACAACATCCGATGAGAAAAACGCAAAAACCATGATATTTTTATGCTACCATATCCATGATGGTTTTTAAAAATGAATATATCACGAAAAAGATCATGTAGATCTTTGGCAATCACTCAAAGATAGCTTTGATCACCCGAAATATGTGATCTTACCAAAAGTCAAACATGAATTGTTAAATTTGATTTCAAGATTACAAAAGTGTAAGTGAATCTAATTCCAGATTGTTCGGAAACACTTCCAATATGATATTGTGTGGAGAAAAAGTAAGTGATTCTGACATGATAAAAAAAACTCTCCAAACATTTCATTCTGGAAATGTAATCTTATAACAACAATATCGAGCAAAGGTATATACTCTTTATTCGGAGTTAATGCAAGTTCTCCTTGTTGCTGAATAAAATAATGAGCTTGTGATGATGAACCATCAATCTCGTCCCATTGTATCAGCTCCATTCTCATAGGTGAATGTTGCATCATCCAGTTACAATAATTGGCAAGCACATGGACGTGGTCGAGGCCATAGTCGTGGTTGTGGACGGGGACGAGGAGGTGGACATGGACGAGGAAAAAAGAAGAGGTTTTCGTCCTAGTGAGTTCAAATTTGGGAGAAAGAATAAAGTCCACAAAAATAAAGTTGGTCGCGTACCTACTGTACGCCAAAACGTATAATATGAAAATGTTTGTTAGAAATGTGGCATGAAAGGACATTGGTGTTGTACCTGTTGTACACCAAAATATTTGGCCGATCTGTATCAAAAATCACATAAACAAAAAAGAAAATAAAGTGAAACTAGCTTCATCTCGGATGAACCCGAACCATCTTTCGATGGAAATGCATATCTCGATGTTACTGATTTTTTGGTTGATTCCGAAAATACTAAAGAACAAACTAATTAAGCTTAATGTTATATATATATATATATATATATATATATATAGTTGTATTTAGCTCCTTACGAACAAAAACAAAACTTAATGTCTTTTTGAAAAATATATGTAAGTTTGAACTTTAATAACTTGATATAAAATAGTTTTGTTATAATATAAGTTTATTTTGAAATATATGTGTTTAACATTTATTATCTTTTATCAATATTTTTAATATAGAAAATGTATTCTTTTGAGAATGAAAATGGAGATATATGTCTAGTAGATAGTGTTACAACATATACAATACTTAAAGATAAAATTTTTTTCTCTTATCTCAAAATGAAAGATTCAGTCAGAAGTGTGAATACAGTATCGGATAATACAAATATTATCATAGGCTCCGGAAGAGCTAATTTTTCAATGCCAAGATGAACAAAATGTGAAATAAATGATGCTTTATATTCCCCCGAGTCTCATAAAAATTTATAAAGTTTCAAAGACATCCGTACAAATGGATATCATATAGAGACAATGAGCAAAAATAACATTGAATATCTTTGTATTACCAATGATGTCCTCTGGATTATATTACACAAAATAAATATAATCGAATCGTATTTTATGGTAAACCAGAAGTTTACTAATACATTCAAAGTCTGGCATGAAAGACAAGCACATCCTGGATCAGAAATGATGAGAAAAATTATGCAAAATTCTGATGGCCACCCATTGAAAAATCAAAAGATTTTTCAATCACACGATTTTTCATGTAAAACATGTTCTCAAGAAAAAATTATTACTTGTCCATCACCAGCCAAAATTGAAAATAAATCTCCAGTATTGTTAGAAAGAATACATGGTGATATATGTGGGCCTATTCACCCAGCATACATGCCATTTTGATATTTTATGGTTTTGATTGACACATCTAGTAGATGGTCACATGTGTGTTTGTTAACCACACAGAATATGACTTTCGCAAGATTCATTGACCAAATAATCAAGTTAAGAGCGCAATTCCCTGATTATATTATAAAGAAAATAAGACTTAATAACGCTGGTGAATGCATTTCACAAGCCTTTAATGATTATTATATGGTTCTAGTAATTGATGTTGAACATTGGTTCCGCATGTTCATACACAAAATGGCATACATGAATCTTTGATTCAACAATTACAACTCATTGCGAGACCGTTAATTTTGAGAACAAATCTTCCAATTTCAGTATGGGGTCATGCTATATTACATGCGGCAGCATTGGTATAGATACGACCAAATGCATATCATGAATATTTCCCATTACAATTAACATCTGGCCAGAAGCCCGATGTATCTTCTCCGAATTTTTGGTGTGCGGTTTATGTTCCTATAGCCCTACCACAAAGAACAAAGATGGGGGCACATAAAAGATTAGGGATATATATTGTATTTACATCATCAAGTATTATTCGATATCTTGAACCGCGAACTGGTGATATGTTTATGGCACGGTTTGCCGATTATCATTTTGACGAAGATGAATTTCCTACGTTAGAGGGAAGAATTAAACAAGTGCAAGAAGATATTAAATGGTGTACACCATCTTTGTTATAACTTGATCCTCCCACAAAACAACGTGAAATAAAAGTTCAGAAAATCGTACATTTGCAAAATATTACAAACCAGTTGCTAGATGCATTCACAGATACAAAAAGAGTGACGAAATCATATATACCCGCTGTGAATGCGCCATCAAGAATTAATGTTGATGTAGAACATGTTGATTGCGATAATGTAAATGAACCCAGAGTTCACTTAAAGAGGGGGAGACCGATAGGGTCAAAAGATAAAAATCCCCGTAAAAAAAAGTATTTGGGAAAACAAAAAGAAAAGGTTCCGGAAGAACCTCACAAAATGAAAAAGTTCCGGAAGAACCTCACAAAAATTATAGATTAACCAAATCAAAAAGAATATCTGGAAGACATATGCAAACGGGTTTTCGAAGATCCCAAAAACAAAATTCATCCAGAAGAAGAACGCAATACAAAAAAATATGAGATTTCAATTAATTATAGCTAAAATAGAAAATTATGGGTTAGAAATGAAATAGAAGATATTGATGGAATATTCTCCTTTTCTGTATCCAAAGAAATTGAAAATAAAAACAATGACGCATATCCAATATCTGTAAAAGAATGTCAAAAAAAATCTTATTAGGAAAAATGGCAAATAGCCATGAGAAATGAATTATTCTCTCTACAAAAAAAAATGTCTTCGGACCTATTATCATTACACCTGAAGATGTAGTGTAAAACACCCTTCCCGGATTATCAGTCCAAAGAGGTTGTTCTCTTTCACATCCACCAAGGAATTATGAGTCTAAAGTCCATATTTTAAGGTCTTTTATTTAATGTAAGTCCAATTTCGAGTTATTCTGAGATTCATGAGTTTTTAGAGTTATTTTTAGAGTCATAATATAAAAGATCCGGATTTTTATTGAAGTATAAGAGTAGGATTCGTTACAACATAATTGTTTACCCGAAGGCTTACACATTCAAACGATACACCACCCGTACCAATACACCACCCGTACCAATACACCACCCATATACTCGGGCCATGGTCCTTGCGCTCAAGGCAAATCCTTACCACGATCACCATCTTTTCCTCGACCACGCCTAGACCTTAATCGCGTATCGTCAGTGTTGGCTTCTCGATCCAAGGTTCACGATCTCTTCCTTACTCGTTCTAGCACTTAACGAATATTGTCTTAGAAAAATTCTAGGATTTCTCTTCTCCCAGCGTGCCTTGTACCGACCCTAAGCCTTATATTTATAGGGTCCATGGTCGGTTTTCACGAACAGTCACAACTTTTGCTCGACCAATCAATGTTTCTAGTCGAACCGTTGTGCTTGGTCGTGGCACCGGTTTGGCACCAACTGCCCGAGCCAATGTTAGCTGGCCAGTTGACCCAGCTACCAACCAGCTTGTCCAACTGCCGGCGAGCTCACCCAACTGTTGGCCAGCTCGCCCAGCTGCCGGCCCGCTCGCCCAGCTACCTACCAGCTCTCCCAGCTGCTGGCCAGCTCGCCCAACTGCCGACCAGCTCGTCCAACCGATCCTTATTGAGGATCAGATGTGTTATAATTCTCTCCCACTTGAAGTGGATTCGTCCTCGAATCCAGGCGAAGTATCTGGTTGGTTTCTCACTCCTCGAACCACTTAAGAAATTTGGCCTTCATTTTATCTTCGATTTCCCAAGTCATTTCTTCGGTCCCATTGCACTTCCATACTATCTTGACCATCCGAACCACCTTTCTTTTGGTAACTCTTTTCATTTGGTCGATGATCCGAACCAGAATAGCTTCTAAGATTAGATTTTCCCTTAGTTCAGTGGGTGGTGCAGAAACGACTATGTATTGGTCCGATAGGCACTTCCTTAGTTGCGACACATGAAAGACGTTATGGAACATGTCAATTTCAGGTGGTAATTCCAGTTTGTATGCAACTAACCCAACTCTTTCTGTGATTTTAAACAGGTCTAAGTACCTTGGATTCAACTTTCCACTCTTCGAAGTTCGATTCCTTCCCTTAAATGTGATTGTTTTCAAATATACCCAATCGCCTACCTCGAACTCCAAATTTCTTCTTTGTTTGTCCGTATAACTTTTCTGTCTATCTTGGGCCTCTTTCAACTTGATCCTTAAGAACTTGATTTTCTCAGTGGTTTCATCCATAATATCTGGTCCAAGGGTCCTACGCTCCCCCACTTCGGTCCAACATAATGGGGTCCAACAAGGTCGTCCATACAATGCTTCATAAGGAGATATTCCGATGCTCGACTGGAAGCTATTGTTGTATGAGAATTCGGCCAAATGCAGATATTTTTCCCAAGATCCGCTCCAATCCAAAACACATGCCCGCAACATATCCTCGAGTGTTTGGATGGTTCGTTCGGATTGCCCATCTATTTGGGGGGGGGGGGGGTGGTAAGCCGTGCTTATGTTCACCCTCGTTCCTAAGGCCTTTTGGAATGCCTTCCAAAATGGGCCATAAATCGTGGATCCCGATCGGAGACAATGCTTACCGGAACTCCATGCAATCGGACTATCTCTTCCACATAACGTGCCGCAATTCTTTCTGCCCCATCCGTTTTCTGGATAGCCAGGAAGTGTGCCGACTTGGTCAGCCTATCCACGACCACCCAAATAGCATCATGTCGTTCCTTGGTCCTTGGTAACCCACTCACAAAATCCATTGTGATATGGTCCCACTTCCATTCCGGAATGGGTAAGTTTTGCAACAAACCACTTAGAACTTGGTGTTCTGCCTTGACCAGTTAGCAAGTCGGACACTTAGCCACCCATTCAACCACATTTCTCTTCAGTCCTGCCCAATGGTAGTACCGCTTCAAGTCTCGGTACATCTTACTCGCACCCGGCTGAATTGCAAATTTGGAATGATGTGCTTCCCTTAGGATTTCTTCTCTTAATTCCCGTATATTAGGAACACACACTCGTCCTCTTATCATAATTGTCCCGTTGTTCGATTTCCCATACTCGGACTGATTGTTCTGGACCGCTTGGTTCAACAGTTCATCTTTTGCTTGGACTATTCGGATCTTACTCGATAGATCTGCCTGATTTGCTGCGTCAATACCTAACAGTTCTGGTTCACTTGATATTGCATTCAAATGCATCATCTTAACCAGTCCGACAAGGGTTTCCACATCCTTTTCCGCATGAACATCCGATCGTCTCCTACTCAAGGCATATGCCACAAGATTTGCCTTTACCGGTTGGTAGGAAATATCTAGATCATAATCAGCCACGAATTCCATCCATCTTCTTTGCCTAAGGTTCAATTCGGGTTGAGTGGAAATGTACTTCAGACTCTTATGGTCGGTGAAAACTTGCACTTTAGCTCCATACAAGTATGATCGCCAAATCTTCAATTCAAAGATTACTGCCGCCATTTCTAACTTATGAGTGGGATAGTTTCCTTCATGTTTCCGCAATTGCCTTTATGCGTAGGCAATGACCCTACCCTTTTTGCATCAGAACAACACCCAACCTAGTTCTGGATGCGTTTGTGTATACTACAAAGGGCTCATCCGGTTCAAGCAGTGCCAAAATTGGTCCAGTCGTCAGCATCTCCTTCAACCATTGGAAACATTCCTCGCACTCGTCTGTCCACTCGTACTTAACATCCTTCCCGGTTAGACATGTCATGGGGTAAGCCATTTTCGCAAACCCATTAACAAACCGTCTATAGTATCCAGCCAAACCCAGGAAGCTCCTAATCTTGGTTGTATTCCGAGGCCTTGGCCAATCTTTGATAGCCTTAACTTTCTCCGGGTCTACTGACACCCCTTGATCTGACACAATATACCCCAAGAACCCAATGTTCTCTGCCAAAAGCTACACTTGCTCAGCTTGGCATAGAGCTTATGCTCCCTTAACCGTTCCATCACCACCTTTAGATGATTTTGGTGCATTTCATGGTCCCTTGAATAGACAAGGATGCCATCAATGAAAATAATAACAAACTCATCTAAACAATCCCGAAATACACTATTCACCATCTTCATAAAGGCTACTAGTGCACTGGTTGAACCGAATGGTATCAATACAAACTCGTAGTATCCATATCATCTCCGGAAGGCTGTCTTCCGAATATCCGATGGCTCAATCGGAATTTGGTGATTATCATGGGCCAAATCGATCTTTGAGAACCAGGTCGCACCTCTGAGTTGATCTAACAACTCATTAATTCGGGGTACTGGGTACTTTATCTTTACCGTAACCCGATTCAATACCCGATAATCGATGCAGATCCTAAAACTTCCATCTTTCTTTTTCACAAACAGCACCGGTGCACCCCAAGGTTACTCACTTGGCCTGATGAATCCTTTATCCAACAGTTCTTCCAACTGTTTCTTTAACTCAGTCATCTCAGCTGAAGCCATACGATATGGCGCTTTTGAGATTGGGGCAATCCTTGGTCCCAATTCAATCGTGAATGGATCTGACCTATCAGGCGGTAAGCCGGACAAGGCCTGTGACACATCCGCGAATTCATTGACCACTGCGATATCCTTTAACTCCCAACTATTCTTATTTTTCTCGGCGCTTATCGTGGCTACATAGGCCTCCTACCCCTTCTCTAGCATTCGTTCTGCATGGATGGCTGAGATTATCAAACTTCCCGAGGTGGGTTGGATCCTTTGGAACTCCAATCTCCCTCCCTCTTTTTCAAACCGAACTCGGCCCCTATGACACTCTAGGGTCGCCTTATTTATTTCCAGCCAGTCCATACCCAAGATTACCTCGTAATTCTTGAGTTGGACAACTACCAAGTCGGTTGGCAAACTAGCAATCCCAATCATAACCAGGATGTTTTGCACAATTCCCAGGAAATTAATTATTTTTCCTCTAGCCGCTTGGACTTTACTCATTCCAGAGATAGGTTCTCCTTGAATCCCACTCTTTTTAAACCATTCCGGACTTACAAAGCAATGTGAAGCCCCGGAATCAAACAGGACATGTGTTTCAACACCGCCGACAACCAAGGTCCCTACACATTCATCCTGAATTCTAAGTACCCTACTGTTTATGCATGCCATGCAATGCTCGTTTTTATTTAACAGTTAGGGTTATGTACGTATTAGTGATCGAGCTGTACCTGCCTGTATCGTCCATGTCTCGCAATAGCTCATAAACTCGCAGTGTTACGCCCTGCCTCTTAGCCGTTGACTCGATTACCCCAAGGTAGTCCTTTCGTTCGAGTTGACTTTTGGCTGTCCCTTTGGGGCAATCCTTCCTGATGTGGTCTGACTTACCTCGAGTCATCACTCGGCAATCCTTGCTGTCTGTAATCCATCTTTGGGCAGTTTTGGGTAGCATGTTCCTTGTTACCGCAACGTGCACATGCTCCCATCGCCTTCCAGTATTCCCCACCGTGCCTCGAAGGTTTGAATCCTTTCACCCAACCGTTTATCAACGACAACCCACCAATTATGCACATCCCCTTCCAGGAAGTGGACTGCGATATCTTTGCAGTAGTCACCGGGACACCTAGTTGACTGAAAGTTCCTCACCAATCGATTCTTCCACTTGTCAACCTTAATTGGATGAGAGCCCCCAACAAAATTATATGTTTTCAGGTGTATCATGTGTTCAAGGATGCTCAAATACCCCACCTTCTTTCTAGCGTACTTAGGTGCGTCATCTAGGATGACCACATCCTGGTTCTCCATAGGAACTGGTTCTTCGCCCATGTGTGGCACCTTAGGAACCGGTGCCTTGGGCTTAACCGCCTCAGTCAGAATAGCCAACTGACTTATCACGGTTCTCATTGTGTTCCACATTTCTTGTGGGCTCGGAACTGCATTATGATTTGCATCCGCGGCTTCCTGGTCACGTTGTTTTTCTTCACCCGCATGTATGCGATGAGCAGTAGACTCCTCATCCTCAACTTCCAGATGATCCTGCTCAGTTGCCGTAACATTCGCCGTAGAAGGCTCAAATAAATTCGAATTTGGAAAGGCTCCAATGTTTTGGCTTGGTTCACCACCTCTTGCCTTATCCTTCTTGCTTTTCCCAGTCTTACCACTCTTGCCCATCTGCAAAACTGTTTAGTTTGTCTCAACGTTTAACATGTGCAAGACCTGGTGCCCGATGAGTGGTGTCTACTTAACCCACATCTAACCCGTCCTAGGACCAAGCATGCTCTGGTACCAACTTGAAACACCCTTCCCGGATTATCAGTCCGAAGAGGTTGTTCCCTTTCGGATTCACCAAGGAATTCCAAGTCTAAGGTCCATATTTTAGGGTCTTTTATTTAGTCTAAGTCCAATTTCGAGTTATACTGAGATTCATGGGTTTTTAGAGTCATAATATAAAAGATCCGGATTTTTATTGAATTATAAGAGTAGGATTCGTTACAACATAATAGTTTTCCCGAAGACTTATACATTCAAACGATCCTAACTACCCGGACCAATACACCACCCATATACTCGGGCCACCGGCCTTGCGCTCAAGCCAAATCTTTACCACGATCACCATCTTTTCCTCGACCACGCCTAGCCCTTAATCGCGTACCGTCAGTGTTGCCTTCCCGATCCAAGATTCACGATCTCTTCCTCACTCGTTCTAACACTTATCGAATATTGCCTTAGAAAAATTCTAAGATTTCTCTTCTCCCAGCGTGCCTTGTACCGACCGTAAGCCTTATATTTATAGGGCCCGTGGTCGGTTTTCATGAACAGTCATGGCTTTTGCTCGACCAATCAATATTTCTAGTCGAACCGTTGTGCCTAGTCGTGGCATCGGTTTGACACCAACTGCCCGAGCCAATGCTAGCTGGCCAGTTGGCCCAGCTACCAACCAGCTCGTCCAACTGCCGGCTAGCTCACCCAACTGCCGGCCAGCTCGCCCAGCTGCCGGCCAGCTCGCCCAGCTACCGGCCAGCTCTCCTAGCTGCCGGCCAGCTCTCCCAGCCGTCGGCCAGCTAGCCCAACTGCCGGCCAGCTCGCCCAATCGATCCTTACTGAGGATCGGAGGTGTTACATAGTGTTAGTTATGTGCAAGTGGGTTTAAAAAAAAAGAAATGAGAAAAATGAGATCACGAGATTCAAAGCTCGTCTTGTGGCACAAAGGTTTCTCAAAGGCCAAGAATAGATTATGAAGAAACATATTCTACGGTTATGGATGCAATTACATTTAGATTTTTAATGATTTTATCATCATCCAAAAGGTTGGAAATGCATCTTATGGATGTCGTGACTGTATACCTATATAGAACTCTTGATATTAATATATACATGAGAATCCCATAAGGATTCAAGAGCACAAAAAGATCAAAGATCTCTAAAGGATCCAAAAAACTGTATCCGGTCAAATTACAGCGATCATTATATGGGTTAAAAAAATTTGGACGCATGTGATATAATCACTTAAGCGAATATCTATTGATTTTGACAGTGCGATATGCCCTTGCGTATTTATAAAGAAATCCCTATTACGCTTTGTGATAATTGCTGTTTATGTAGATGTCCTGAATATAATTGGAACTCAAAAGGAAATTGATGATGCAAGAACCCATATGAAAGAAGAATTTGAAATGAAAGATCTTGGAACGACAAAATTTTGTTTAGAACTCCAAATTGAGCATTTTTAAGATAGGATATTTTTGCATCAATCAAATTATACGAAAAGGATATTAAAATGATTTAATATGTAAAGTGAATCCTTTGAGTACTCCAATGGTTAATTGATCGCTTGATATAAATTAGAATTCATTTCGACTTTGTGAAGATAACAAAGACATATTAGGTCCTAAAATACCTTATATGAATGCTATCAGTGGACTTATGTATCTCGCAAATTGTACTCGACCAGATATAGCATTTGCTACAAATTTACTTGCGAAATATAGTTCATCACCTACACGCAGGCACTGAAATTGAATAAATCATATTTTTTTGTTATCTTTAAGGTATGATTGATTTGGTATTATTTTATTATAGAAACCCCGATTTTGGTTTAGTTGGATTTGCATATGTTGGATATTTCGCATCCAGACAAAGCTCTATTCCAAACCGGTTATGTTTTTATAATTGGTGGAACTACGATCTCGTGGCGGTGTCAAAAATAAACTTTGGTTGCCACTTTTTCAAACTATGCAGAAATCATTGCCATTCATGAAGCATGTAGAGATTGTGTATGGCTCAGAAACATGACCTAACATATCGAAAAAATAAGTGGACTAACCAACAATAAGGAGCAACCATAATTATTCGAAAATAAAGATGCATATGTCACCCAAATCAAAGAAGGTTATATCAAGAGTGACCGGATAAAAAATATTTTTCCGAGACTTTTCAGCTATATCCAAGAACATGAGAAAAATCAAGAACTTGACATCAAATATATTCGTTCAAGCAACAATATAGCAGATTTGTTTACTAAGGCGATTCATACAACAATATTCAGAAAACATGTTCAAAATATTGGAATGCGTCATCTCCAAAATTTATGAAGGAAACATATCTATTTTTTCGAGGAGGAGATTCCTTCTATGTACTATTTTTTCCTTATCATGATTTTTTATCTCATTGAGTTTTTCCATGATAAGGTTTTTAACAAGGTAATACGTAATACTTTAATAACGATGGATAATTAAAGAGGAGTGTTAAAAATAGATAAATGATTATTCATATTTAATATTTGAATAATACTTAATATTAATATTAATCAATTCAAAATGTGTATTAGGGATGTTAAAATGGGTATACCCACCCCATTTAAACCCACCCCATATAAAACCCACCCCATTTAAACCCATCCCATTTAAACCTCAAATCTTATAAAACCCATTTATTATAAGATTTAATAGGGTTACCCATTTATACCCATTTATAATGACACTAACCTATTTAAACCCATTCAAACTCATTTAACCCATTTAATCTATTTGAGGTTACAAAAAGTTATTGATTACTTATGATAAAATATTTGTTTGAATCATTGTTGATTAAACAAAAATAAAATATAAATGGGTTTAATAGGGTATCCATTTTTTTAAAACAAAAACCCTTTTAATAAATGGGTTTTAAATGAAAATCCATTTAAACCCATTAATCTCAATTTTAATAAATGGGTATAAATGGATTTTTAAATTTGTATGTATTCACTAAAAACCCATTAATATTAAATCTATTTTAACATCCCTAGTGTGTATACATAGAACTTACCTATTCATGTAAGAATACTCAGGATGAATAAAGAGAAGTAAAATCTTCCTTTTGTTAAATCATTCAATATACTCGTTTTCTTGTCAAAAAATACATAGTACTATATTTATTATAAGATCAATAACAAATTTTTTCTTTTATACTTGTTGTTTTTATTAGTTTCACTTCCTAAAAACCAAAACATATTTTCTAGTTTAGCTTGTTTTAAAATCTTGATAATTCGCAGTGTTCTTCTATTCCTTTTCGATTTAAGCTATGCTATTCTTTTTTATTTGTTCTTGAAATAAAATTGTATTTGTAGTGTACATGCAAACATGGAGTGTGAGAACTCACGAAACGGAGAGCCTATGTTTAAAAGCAGAATGCTAATGGAACAAAATCAGCAATCAAAGGTCCACAATATGGAAATCAAATTAGCCGATTTGGTTTTTTAAAACCGTTGAACATATGGATATTCGCTTTTTCTACGGCTAAAAGAGGCATCCTAAATATGTCACAATAGATTAAATTTATGTGTCAACCCAATCTATAAACTCCAATGAGTTAGAAATTTTGGTCATAGAGTTAGTGGATTTAATGAGTTAATAGTTTAATTAGTTTAGTTGAAATGAGTTGGGTTATTATAACCAAACAAATCTAAATTTAACTAACAGCAAAAATCCATTAATGTTTTTGTCAAGAAAAAAGATCATGTTTTTTGCGAAAAATGAAAAAGAAAATATATTTCGCGAAAAATGTAGAATACAGTTTTAAGGAAAACTCAAATTATGTTTTTTATGAAAACAAGAAATCTTGTTTTTGTGTGTCTTTCTCTTCATCATTATATTATTGTTCTTTATGAGAAATAATCTAAACATAATCACACCTAATGATGTTAAAGATAAAAGAAAATTATGGGTATAATGAGATCGATGTCTCTCGCAGCATAATTATATTAATACTCTTTTGGACAGAACATTTAAACGAAATTGCAACTATTAATATTAAGAATAGTAATAGTTTAGTGGTATAATAGAATATATTATAAATTGTTAAATTTTTAATGTGACCTATGAAAAACGTGACCTAAAGTTTTATAAATGCACAAAACTGAAATACAAATAATAATATAATAGTTTAGTTAGTTCATAACTTTGCATTTTTATGTAGTTTATAAGGAATTATTTAATGGATCAACTTATTTAACCATTAATCCATTAAATTTATGGAATATGGATTGGTCGAAACTAATTGCTAAATGAGTTAGATTAACTCATTACCCTTTTAACACTCAACCAATTGGATTATGGATTAGTTTTGATTGGTTTATTTACTCAGACACCTCTACTTTTAGGTAATAATAATTTATTTATTTATTTGATATGGATATTCCCTCCATTAGTTCAAATAATTAGCATAATTACTATTACAAAGTAAAGTACAAATATAATAATAAGAAAAATATAGAATTATAGAAAAAAGAATTGTGTATAGAATTAGATAAAAATAAAGATAAATTAGAAAAGATGATAAATGTTTATCTAAGATAAGTGGATAACGATTATCTAGATAAGTGGATAAGATTTATCTAGATAAATGGATAATGCTTATATAGATAATTGGATAATGCTTATCTAGATAATTGGATAAGGATGAGAGAATGTTCTAGATATTTTAGTAATTACCCACCACTAATATAAATGAAGTGTTGGGTGCCATTTGTAAGAACAATCAAATAAAAAAATACTTAAGAGTTCTCCACAAATAAAAACTACCTTTTGTAAAATCTCTTTCCTAATATAAAAGAGTTCTCTTTCTATTACTACTTTCTAATTTCCATCTTTATCACACGAAAATATTATTGGGTAAATATCCCAACAATTGGTATCAGAGCTAGGTTGGCTTAAAACATCGATAACTCGTGCGAATCAAGATGGAGGCTACCGTTACCATTGAAGGTGACATGTTCAAACTTACGACAGAGAACTACTCCTATTGGAAGTCGATGATGGAAGATCACCTTTATTTCAAGGATTTGTACGAACCCATCACCATGAAAAGACAAGCCAGAAGGAAAGGATGACAAGACATGGGAGATTTTGAATTGAAAAGCAGTCGCCGTAATTTGTAAGTACATCGATCGAACTCTTTTCGAATACGTCTCTACTTACACCAATGCTTTTGAGTTATGGAAAAAACTTGAATCCATGATACAAAAGAAAACACCTCGAAACAAGGCCCTCCTTGTTCGACGGTTGGTAAAGTTGGAGTATAAGGATGGTCAAAGCATCATGGAGCACTTGAATAATTTCAAGGGGCTCGTAAATCAGCTTAACAAGGTCGACATGAAGGTCGAAGACGAGATGCAAGCCCTTTTACTCCTCAGCTCCCTACTAGAGAGTTGGGACGCATTAGTTGTCACTCTCAGCAATTCAGCACCAGAGGAAAAGCTTACTATGGATACCGTCAGTGATAGTCTTATAAATAAAGAAACCAAGAGAAAAAAAACGAGGTTCAACCACTCAGTCGGAGGCAAACATTATAGATAGACGAGGTAGAGACGAAACATGTGGACACAATAGAAGCCGAGGTCGAGACCAATCTCGAGGACGATCCAAATCGCGCACTAGATTTACTTGCTATTATTGTGGAAAGCCGGGTCACCAAAAAACTGAATGTCGGTTTTTCAAGAAAGATCAACATGCGGGTAACGTCAAACCGGATCGATTAAATCCCAAAAAGGCATGATGACAAGACCACCACCATTGTTGGAGATGAGGATAAGTATGTATATATCGTTGGAGAATGCAATCTACTAAACATCGCCTCTAATGATACTTCATGGATCATCGACTCTGGTGCTTCCTTTCATGTCACCCCATATAAGAGCTTCTTCACAACCTACTAATGTGGTGAATTTGGTACTGTTCAAATGGGAAATCGAGGAAGAAGCAAGATTGTTGGAAAGGGAAATGTCATTCTCACATAAAACATGGAATGTAAGCTTGTTCTTAAAGATGTGAGGCATGTTCTAGACATGCGATTTAATCTCATATCAGCTGGAAAGCTTGATGATGATGGTTTGGAAAACCACTTTGGTGAAGGCAAGTGGAAGTTAACCAAAGGAAGTTTGGTCATGGCTCGAGGGAAGAAAGAAGAATCATTATATGTGACACAAGCTAAGCTATGGAAGGAGGAAGTAAATGTTGCAAGTGATGACATGGAGATATGGCATCGGAGACTAGCGCACATGAGCGAAAAGGGCTTAAATATACTTGCTCGGAAGAAACTCCTTCATGATATGAAAAGTATATCCCTTGAACCATGTCTTGATTGCTTAGCTAGAAAACAACATAGAGTTGTTTTTCAACGATCTTCCATATCTATGATAAGAAAGCACATTCTTGATCTTGTGCATACCGACATATGCTCCATGTCTGAAAAATCCATTGGTGGTGCATCATATTTCGTCACCTTCATTGATGATCACTCAAGGAAAGTATGGGTTCACTTGTTGAAATCGAAAGATCAAGTTCTTGATGCTTTCAAGGAGTTTGTAGCTCAAGTGGAATGAAGCACGAGCAAAAAACTCAAATGTGTTCGATCAGATAATGGTGGTGAATATAGAGGTTCATTTGAGGCATTATGCAAAACTCATGGAATCAGGATTGAAAAGACTCCATCTAAGACACCACAACTAAATGGTATTGCTGGAAGAATGAATCGTACAATCGGAGAAAGAGTTCATTGTATGCTCTCTCATGCAAAACTACCCAAATCATTTTGGGGAGAAGAGATAAAGACCGCGATTGACATCATCAACCTCACACCATCAGTTCCCCTGGATGGTAAAATACCCGAGGAAGTTTGGTCCAAAAAGAACGTCTCTTACAACAATTTAAAGGTATTTGGGTGTAGAGCTTTCGTCCATATTCCTAAAGATGAACGAGATAAACTAGACTCAAAGTCAAAGGAGTGTATCAATCTTGGATCGCCAAGAGACGAATTTGGTTATCGACTTTGGGATCCGATAAATAGAAAAATCATCAGAAGTCGGGATGTTGTGTTCTTCGAGGATCAGACAATCGAAGACATTCCGAGATCAGAAAAACCAAAAGTAAAGGTTAGTAAAAATGCAGAACATCATCAATAGCATAACGAATCAGAAGAATCAGTTGAGAATGATGATGTTGACCCTAAAAAAGGTGGCACTATCTCTAATCATAATGATCATGATACCAAAGAAGAGGAGCATGACGTTCTTCCACAGCCTGAACTAAGACGGTCAGCTAGAGGATTGATACCATCTAGAAGATATACCCCAGATGAGTATATGACCATTGCTGACAGGTATAAAGATGAGTGGTTAAAAGCCATGCAAAAAGAAATGCAATCCTTGCATGAGAATCACACATTCGAGCTTGTGAAGTTACCAAAAGGGAAAAGAGCTCTAAAGAACAAATGGGTATATCGGATAAAATCTGAAGATGGAAGGTCAAAACCAAGATATAAAGCGCGGTTGGTCGTGAAAGGATTCAACCAAAAAAAGGCATAGATTTTGAAGAAATTTTCTCTCCAGAAGTAAAGATGTCATCTATCCGAGTTTTTCTTGGCTTAGTAGCTGTTTTGGACTTGGAGATTGAATAACTTGATTTGAAGACCGCATTCTTGCATGGTGATCTAGAAGAGGAGATCTACATAGAGCAGCCTGAAGATTTTAAGGTCCCAAACAAAGAAAATTTGGTGTGTCGACTAAAGAAAAGTCTTTATGGTCTCAAACAAGCCCCGAGACAATGGTACAAGAAGTTTGAATCCTTCATGGTAGATAATGAGTTCAAGAAAACCATGATTGACCATTGCGTTTTCATAAAAAGGTACGCTGGTGGTGACTTTCTCATACTTTTGCTATATGTTGATGACATGCTAATAGTAGGCCATGACCACACCAAGATAGATGTTCTAAAGAAAGATTTAGACAAATGTTTTGCAATGAAAGACTTGGGATCAGCAAAAAAAATTCTTGGAATGAATATCATTCGTGATAGATCGAGAAAATTGTTATGGCTATCCCAAAAACGATATATTGAAAAAGTGTTGAAGAGATTCAACATGCACAAGACAAAACCGGTATGTACACCACTTGCTGGATATTTCAAGCTAAGCTTAGAGCAAAGTCCAACAAATGAGAAGGAAAAAGAGGAAATGAGGACTACTTCTTATGCGTCAGCAGTCGGTAGTCTTATGTATGCTATGGTGTGTACTAGGCTTGATATCGCCTATGTAGTTGGAGTTGTGAGTCTCTTTCTAGCCAATCCGGGGAAAGAGCATTGGAAAGCAGTTAAATGGATCCTCAATTATCTACGAGGCACAACGAAAAGATATCTTTGCTTTGGTAAAGGAAAGCTTGAGTTGATGGGCTATAGCGACGCATATTAGGCCGGGGACAAAGATTTTAGAAAATCAAAATCAGGGTATGTAACTACCTTTGCAGGGGGAGATGTTTCCTAGCAATCAAAGTTACAAAAGTGTGTTGTTTTGTTTACCACTGAAGCAGAATATATCGCAGTCAGTGAAGCTTGCAAGGAGATGTTGTGGATGAAGAACTTCTTACTTGAGTTGGGAATAAAACAAGAGAAATATATCATGTTATGTGATAAACAAAGTGTTATTCACTTAGCAAAGAATTCAACCTTGCACTCCAGTTCAAAGCACATTGATATTCGACATCACTGGATCCGAGAAGTTCTCGAAAACAGACTTATGCATCTCGACAAAGTACACACGGAGAAGAATTGGTCAGACATTATGACCAAAGTATTACCAATCAAAAAGTTTGAAGCTTGTTGTGAAGGCACCGACATCATAACAACTTCAAGCTAAGTCGGGAAGGGGGAGATTGTTGGATATTCTCTCTATAAGCCCAAATAATAAACATAATTATTAGCCTAAAGTAAAGCCCAAATATAAGAATAAGAAAAATCTAGAATTATAGAGAAAAAGGAATTGTCTAGAGAATTAGATAAGGATAAGTATTATTTAGAAAAGAGAATAATGCTTATCTAAGATAAGTGGATAATGCTTATCTAGATAAGTAGATAAAGCTTATCTAGATAAGTGGATAAGGATGAGAGAGTGTTATAGATATTTTACTACTCACTTACCACTAATATAAATATGAATGTTGGATGCCATTTGTAAGAACAATCATACAAATAAATACTTAAAAGTTTTCCATAAATAAAAACCACTTTTTGTAAAATCCATTTCCTAATATAAAAAGAGTTCTTTTTCTATTATTACTTTCTAATTCCCATTTTCATCACACGAAAATATTATTGGGTAAATATCCCAACAATTTAGACTAATCGATTTTCTGTTAAATTGGAGATTAAATAACGTGAACTCAAATAAAATTATATATTTTTTATTGAAAATAAGTAAGTGAGTGAAATATACAGCATAACAAAATAATTTAGAATAATTTTTTGCAAAAGAATGCTTTTCAAAATAATCAAACAACTAGATTTATACCCACACAATATATGGAGAAAAATATTCGCAAATTATATAATATTGCTTAGTAATAAATATAAATTAATATATATATATATATATAATTTATAGTTTATTTAAAATTATTTTAATAATAGTTTTTGTGTATATAAGTTAAGAAAAGAAAAGTAATTAGGTTTTTACGAATTTAGTAGTATTTTTTGGTTATTTTAATAAAATATATTATTTTTAATCAAATTAATAACAATGACATATATCGTAATTATTCTACTAATTTAATATTATTTATATATTTATTTGAAATTAACATAATTACTAGTCCAACTTAAACCCCAAATATAAGAATAAAGAAAATCTAGAATTATAGAAAAAGGAATTGTCTAGAGAATTATATAAGGATAAGGATAAATTAGAAAAGATGATAAGGCACGGGCCAAAAACTCAAATGTGTTCAATCAGATAATGGTGGTGAATATAGAGGTCCCTTTGAGACATTCTACAAAACTCATGGACTCAGGATGGAAAAGACTTTGCTGAAAGAATGAATCGTACAATCGGAGAAAGAATTCGTTGTATGCTCTCTCATGCAAAACTACCCAAATCATTTTGGCGAGAAGCGATAAAGACCGTGGTTGACATCATCAACCTCACACCATCAGTTCCCCTGGATGGTAAAACACCCGAGGAAGTCTGGTCCAAAAAGAACGTTTCTTACAACCATTTAAAGGTATTTGGGTGTAGAGCTTTCGTCCATATTCCTAAAGATGAACGAGATAAACTAGACTCAAAGTCAAAGGAGTGTATCTATCTTGGATCGCCAAGAGACGAATTTGGTTATTGACTTTGGAATCCGATAAATAGAAAAATCGTCAGAAGCCGGGATGTTGTGTTCTTCGAGAATTAGACAATCAAAGACATTCCGAGATCAGAAAAAACTAAAAGTAAAGGTTAGTAAAAATGCAGAACCTCATCAATCGCATAACGAATCAGAAGAATCAGTTGAAAATGATGATGTTGACCCTGAAGAAGGTGACACTATCTCTAATCATAATGATCATGATACCGAAGAAGAGGAGCATGACGTTCTTCCAGAGCCTGAACTAAGACGGTCAGCTAGATGATTGATACCATCTAGAAGATATACCCCAGATGAGTATGTGACCCTTACGGATGAGGGGGAGCCTCAAAGCTATAAGGAGGCCATTGCTAACAGGTATAAAGATGAGTGGTTAAAAGCTAGCCATGCAAGAAAAAATGCAATCCTTGCATGAGAGTCACACATTCGAGCTTGTGAAGTTACCAAAAGGGAAAAGAGCTCTAAAGAACAAATGGGTGTATCGGATAAAATCTGAAGATGGAAGCTCAAAACGAAGATATAAAGCCCGGTTGGTCGTGAAAGGATTCAACCAAAAGAAAAGCATAGATTTTGAAGAAATTTTCTCTCCAGTAGTAAAGATGTCATCTATCCGAGTTGTTCTTGGCTTAGCAGCTGTTTTGGACTTGGAGATTGAACAACTTGATGTCAAGACCGCATTCTTGCATGGTGATCTAGAAGACGAGATCTACATGGAGCTGTCTGGAGGTTTTAAGGTCCCAAACAAATAAAATTTGTGTGTCGACTAAAGAAAAGTCTTTGTGGTCTCAAACAAGCCGCAAGACAATGGTACAAGAAGTTTGAATACTTCATGGTAGATTATGAGTTCAAGAAAACCATGAATGACCATTGTGTTTTCATAAAAAGGTACGCTGGTGGTGACTTTCTCATACTTTTTCTATATGTTGATGACATGCTAATAGTAGACCATGACCGCACCAAGATAGATGCTCTAAAGAAAGCATTAGACAAATGTTTTGCAATGAAAGACTTGGGATCAGCAAAACAAATTCTTGGGATGAAGATCATTCGTGATAGATCGAGAAAATTGTTATGGCTATCTTGGGATGAAGATCATTCGATATATATCATTGTTATTAATTTAATTAAAAAATTAATATATTTTATTAAAATAACTAAAAAATACTACTAAATTTGTAAAAATTCAATTACTTTTCTTTTCTTAATTTATATACAAAAAATTATTATTAATAATAATTTTAAATAAATTTTAAATTATATATATATATATATATTAATTTATATTTAGTAATAAACAATATTATATAATTTACGAATATTTTTCTCCATATATTGCGTGGGTATAAATCTAGTTGTTTGATTACTTAAAAAAGCATTCTTTCGCAAAAAATTATTCTAAATTATTTTGTTATGCTGTATATTTCAATCACTTACTTATTTTTCAATCACTTACTTATATCGCAAAGTCCAACAAATGAGAAGGAAAATGAGGAAATGAGGACTACTTCTTATGCATCAGCAGTCGGTAGTTTTATGTATGCTATGGTGTGTACTAGGCCTAATATCGCCTATGTAGTTGGAGTTGTGAGTCTCTTTCTAGCCAATCCGGGGAAAGAGCATTGGAAAGCAGTTAAATGGATCCTCCGTTATCTACGAGGCACAACTAAAAGGTGTCTTTGCTTTGGTAAAGGAAAGCTTGAGTTGATGGGATATAGCGACGCAGATTGGGCCGAGGACAAAGAGTTTAGAAAATCAACATCAGGGTATGTAACTACATTTGCATGGGGAGTTGTTTCCTAGCAATCAAAGTTACAAAAGTGTGTTGTTTTTTCTACCACTAAAGCAGAATATATCGTAGTCAGTGAAGCTCGCAAGGAGATGTTGTGGATGAAAAACTTCTTACTTGAATTGGGAATAAATCCAGAGAAATATATCATGTTATGTGATAATCAAAGTGTTATTCACTTAGCAAAGAATTCAATCTTGCACTCGTGTTCAAAGCACATCGATATTCGACATCACTAGATCCGAGAAGTTCTCGAACAGAGACTTATGCATCTCGATAAAATACACACAGAGAAGAATTGGTCAGACATTATGATCAAAGTATTACCGATCAAAAAATTTGAAGCTTGTTGTGAAGGCACCGACTGACAACTTCGAGCTAAGTCGGGAAGGGGGAGATTGTTGGATATTCTCTCCATTAGCCCAAATAATAAACATAATTACTAGCCTAAAGTAAAGCCCATTATAGAGAAAAAAATTGTATAGAGAATTAAATAAGGATAAGGATTAATTAGAAAAGAGGATAATGTTTATCTAAGATAAGTGGATAAAGTTTATCTAGATAAATGGATAAAGCTTATCTAGATAAGTGGATAATGATAAGAGAGTGTTATAGATATTTTAGTAATCACTCACCACTAGTATAGATAGGAGTGTTGGATGCCATTTGTAAGAATAATCAAACAAATAAAAACTTAAGAGTTCTGCAAAAATAAAAAGCACCTTTTGTAAAAAATTTTTCCTAGTATAAAAGAGTTCTTTTTCTATTATTACTTTCTAATTCTCATTTTCATCACACGAAAATATTATTGGATAAATATCCCAACAGTTTAGACTACTCGATTTTCTGTTAAATTGGAGATTACATAACGTGAACTCAAATAAAATTATAAATTTTTTTATTGAAAATAAGTAAGTGAGTGAAATACAACATAACAAAATAATTTAGAATAAATTTTTGCGAAAGAATGCTTTTTAAAATAATCAAACAACTAGATTTATACCCACGCAATGTATGGAGAAAAATATTCGTAAATTATATTATATTGTTTATTATTAAATATAAATTATATATATATAATTTAAAGTTTATTTAAAATTATTTTTAATAATAATTTTTGTGTATATAAATCAAGAAAAGAAAAATAATTGGTTTTTTTACGAATTTAATAGTATTTTTTTTGTTAGTTTAATAAAATATATTAATTTTTTAATCAAATTAATAACAATGACATATATCGTAATTATTCTACTAATTTAAACTGATTTATATATTTATTTGAAATTTAGTGTGGTGATAACACGTCAGAATTACATTTTTGTTTATAAGATAAAATTATTTTATTAAAATAATTTTTAAATAATATATTACGGATGCTGACTCCATCAATTTTTATATTTTTTTTTGTTATATATATTTATAATAGAATATAATTATTTTTATATTCGAATTATATATATAAATATTGTATTAATTTAGTTTTTTCAATTCAGAAAAATAAAATTTTATTTTACGATTTTGGCCAGAATACACTATTTTGTAATTTTTATGAGAAAATGTTACTTTACGGTTTAAAAAAAAATATCATTATACGGGTTTGCCGAAAAAACAATGTTTTGCAGTTTAATCGAGATAAAGTTAATTTCGATTTAGAAAATAATAAGTTATTTTGCGTTTTTGACATAAAAAATGTTATTTTAGAGTTTTGAAAAAAATGATATTTTGTAATTTTGGTGAGAAATTTTATTTTGCGTAAAAACACTATTTTGCATTTTGGCGAGAAAATATCATTTCGAATTTGGTGATAAAATACTATTTTGCGGTTTTGGCCGAAAAGCGCTATTTACAGTTTTGACGAAAAAACACTATTTTCGGTATTGATGAAAAATATTATTTTTAGTTTTGATAACAAACATTATTTTGTATTTTTGGTAAGCAAATGTTGTATTTTTGAAAAAAAAAACATTTAATTAAAAATTAAGTAAGAAAAATTAAGATATAATAGGGTTATCTTTTTTTAACCTATATATTTTAAACTCGGTATTAAATTAACTCTATAAAATTTGTATACAATAATTCATGATTAGGATTTATACATATTTTAACACATTGCATTAACTCTAAATTTTTTAAAAAATTTAAAATCCCTAGGATTGGTTGAATATGAGTCAAGATCTTTTGGGGTAAAAAATGTTCAAGCGCAGTGAAGGATAAAGACACCCATCAAGAACAGGTAGGAGACATTCCATTTTGTGGGCACCAGATTTTCTTTCAAAGTCCTGAATCGATTGAACCGAACAAAACTGGATTTAACCAGATCATAAATCTAGTTAAATTTATTTATTTTGCAACTGTCACAATTAATGGTTTTGTAACTTACTTTGTAATTAATTTTTTTAAAAATTAATTGCATAAAATAGTATAAAACGGGGGAGAAACCTCATTTGTAAGGTATTCTAAAATATTGAGAAATAAACAATAACTATTCAGATTATTCTTTGTGTGAGAATTGAATTGTTTATTCGGTTCTAACATTTGGCGCCATCAGTGGTGACGATCCACCCTAATTCAAAAAAATTTTATTTTTAAAAATTCATCAATCACAATGTCGAGCTCCGGTGATGATCGTTCAGACTCGCTATCGGAGATTAAGGCCCTGCTGATGGATATCAAGTCGACTGCTGACAAGCAAAAGGAGTCCAACGACAATCTCGTGGCACGGTTTAACGCACACGAAACCCAACTCGTGATGCAACTCAACAACCTTGCGATGGCTCAAGCCGAGCTCGAGTCGAGAGTAATGGCGATCAGCGCGGCGAGCGGTTTTCAAGTAAAGGAAAATCCTCAATAGAGATCCACTAGAATGCGTCTCGACTTCGGCACCCGACCCGAGGATCGAGTCGTGCTCAGCACGACTCCTCACGTCGATTTCCTCCCAGGAGAAACATCAGGCACCCCGCCGTCATCGCAACCTCAAGCGGGGCTGTCGGGAGAGGAGCCCGCGCTGCTCCCTGCTCTTGGTCAGGGCGCGGTCCATGATCGAACCCTACCCAGAGGACACTCCGAAAACTCTCAAGAAAACCCCAATATGGCAAGATA
Source organism: Pugionium cornutum (assembly GCA_018901935.1). NCBI lineage: Eukaryota > Viridiplantae > Streptophyta > Magnoliopsida > Brassicales > Brassicaceae > Pugionium > Pugionium cornutum. Next base: position 29,667,479 of record CM032165.1, read on the forward strand.
CGAGAGTCTCCAGAGATCCATCGAAAAAACTTACGGCGACCTCGCATCAATGACCTCTAAAGTCCATAAAGCATCAAACGCAACCCCGGAGATCGATCGTGTGATCGAAGAAACTGAGAGGTCACCATTCTCAGCCCAGGTAGCAAACACACAGGTGAACAAAACTGGCAATCTAAGATTGCCGGTCTACGAGGGAAATTTGGATCCAAAATCATATATGACAGCATTCCAAATCACCGTGAACCGGGCCCACTTCAGCGAAAAAGAAAAACATGTTGGATATTGCCGGTTATTCGTGGAAAATTTATGGGAAGCGGAACGACTGATGCCGACCTGTGGAACGTCACGCAAGCTGAGACAGAGCCGCTACGGTCTTATATCGATAATTTCAAGAAAGTGAAGGCCAAGATAGCAGGAGTCAGCGACTCGACAGCCCTCGCCGCCCTAAAACACGGACTTTGGCATGAATCCCCCTTCCGTTTTGATCTGACGATTCATAAGCCCGAGATAATCGAGGATGCATTACACAGATCAACAAACTAGATAATAGTCGAAGAGTAGAAATTAACACACGCCAAGAAATTCAAACTGATCAAAAATGGAACAAAATGTCTCCCGAGCGAAATGCGATTTGAGAAAAGATATGGAAAGGACACTCGAATGTTCGGAACTAGTAAACTGGCATACGTTGTAGATCGGAACTCAGAAAGAAGTGCAGGAAGTACTCCAGTAAGAAGGATGGGTCGGGACGAAAGTGCGAATTGCGAGTTCCATAAGTGCAATGGACATGACACCAAGGAAAGCTTCAACCTGAGGGAATTCTTAATAGCAAAATATCTCGCAGTAGAGCTATCGGATTGCGGAGCCAAGTTAGGTGAGTGAGAAACCCAGAATAACGAAGAAAGAAAATGCGAACAATAACCGGGGGCAGGCCATCCTATAAGAAAGAAACGAGGGGTCAAACCCAAAAAAAAGAGAATCAATTTCATAATGGGAGGATCAAAATACTGCCGCAATTCCGTAACGTCAATAAATTTTTGGCAATGGAAAGCCAATTTCGGACGTGCCAAGTTTGAAGGAAGCTCCGGGGTAGTCATATCTTTCTCCGAGGAAAATGCCGCTTACCTCATTAGCCCGCATGATGATTTGCTAGTAGTCGAGCTGGACATCGGACCTAATTGCGAGGTGTCAAGGGTACTGATCGATACCGGAAGCTCAGTCGACCTATTGTTCCTCGAGACACTCCAAAAGATGGGAATCGATTGGGAGGATATTCAAGGACCTCCCCTTCCCTTGACAAGATTCAATGGGGTAACCGAGATGTCATTAGGGACTTTGAAGTTACCCGTCTTTGCTAAGGAGGTGACTAAAATGGTTGAATTCACAATGGTGGATAGACCAGCAACTTAAAACGTCATCCTCGGCACGCCTTGGATTTACGCAATGAAGGCGGTCCCCTCGACATATCATCAGTGTGTGAAATTCTCAACACCAACAGGAGTAGGAGTGTTGCGTAGGAATCAAAAGAGCTCAAGGATATGTTATATGAGCGGACATCGTCTCCGACTTCAATAGCAATATCAAGCGGGGACGAGTCTAAACAATTAGAGAAAACAAAAATTCAGAAAAGTCCCCAGTCCAACTCAATAATTCAAGTCCCCTTCGATCCAATGAACCCGGATCGGAGCATAGGCATAGGAGCAGACTTGTATCATACGATCAGACATGAGTTAGAAATTTTCTTAAAAGAAAATAAGAATACGTTCGCATGGTCAACGGAGGACATGATCGGAAACTAATGTTCTTTCACACAGAATCAGTTTTTTCAGCTACATGATGGGATCCAGCAGAGCGCACGAAGATATTACAACTCGAGGGTCAAACCCCGGAGATTCGGCATAGGTGAATTGGTACTGCGGAAATTGTTCGAAAATACCGCGGAGATTGGAGCAGAAAAGTTGGGGATCACATGGGAAGGTCCATACAAGATCGCAAAAATTATTAGTCACGGAGTATACGGACTAGAGACCCTTGACCAAAATCCAGTGATGAGATTGTGGAATGCGATTCATCTTAAGAAATACTTTTGTTAAATTGTTTCGTTTCAGAATATCAATTCAATTCAAAAAATTAATCAAGTTTCTTTTTCTATGAATTGTGTTCCAGATAACGTGATGCGAACGAGAAATCACATTAAACGAAAGCAGTTCCTCGTAAAAGTACAGACACATAGTCATTATAGAAACGAGGAGCACCTCGCCAAAATATAAAAAAGAGCGCAAGCAGCTCTCGTAAAAAATACGGACAAGTAGCCGTTATAGAAACGAGTAGCATTTCGCCAAAATATAAAAAAGAGCGCAAGCAGCTACTCGTAAAGAATACGGACAAGTAGCCGTTACAGAAACGAGAATCACTTTGCCAAAATAAAAAAAACCGCAAGCAGCTCCTCGTAAATAATATGGACAAGTAGCCGTTATAGAAACGAGGAGCACTTCGCCAAACTATAAAAAAGAGCGTAAGCACCTCCTCGCAAAAAATATGGAAAAGTAGCCGTTACAGAAACGAGGAGCACTTCGCCAAAATATAATAAAAAAAGCACAAACAGCTCCTCGTAAAGAATATAGACAAGTAACCGTTACAGAAACGAGTAGCACTTGGCCAAAATATATAAAAAAAAGCGCAATCAACAGCTCATAAAAAATACGGACAAGTAACCGTTACAGAAACGAGGAGCATTTCACTAAAATAATAAAAAGGGTGCAACAAGCTCCTCGTAAAGGATACGAACAATTAGGCGTTACAGAAACGAGGAGCACTTCGTTAAAGTAATAAAATCAGCACAGCTCGACACGACGACATCGAGTCCATGGAAACAAAAAAGAAAGTAAACGAGCTAAACAAAGTACTCGTCATCGCAAGGCGAATAATAAAGCACTCAATGGAACAATAAAAAAACCATCACAACTTCGTCCAATAACTACAATAACAAAGCGTATCAAATCACCAAAACAAAAGGAAATTAAACGACAACAATAAAGCGTATCAAGTTGCTAAAGCAAAAAAAATGGGGGCAACAAAAGGAATCAAAAATTAGCAAGAGTGAGCTGGGATGCAAACATTGCCGATACTCGATCCAGGCAGGCAGATGGCACCAAAGTTGGAATCAAACTCATCAAACGAAGTATCCATGGGCTCAGACTCCGGAACTTCAGTCCCAGGAGCTGGGACTAACTCTAGAGAGTTCAGCGTCATAAACTCCAAACGCGACAAGTCAATCTCCGGAAGCGCGACCTCAACATCGAGCAACTCACAAGCATTGATCTCTTTGTCTGTGAGGGCGACATTAAGCTCAGCGTTCAGGTTCTCTATTTCGCCCTTGATAATCTCCTCAAGAAACTCTGAATTCACTCTCGTTTCAGCAGAGCGAGACAAAGAACCCCGCAACTTCTCCACTCTAGAAAGATATGATCGAAGCCGATCGATGTACACCTTCACTTCATTCTTGAGCTCAACTCGTGCAGCACGAGGAGAACTCACATCCCGGTTGTGAGCCTCAACAAAAGCATTATATTTGAGCTTCACGCTCCTAACCTCAGTAGTGAGTTGAACGTCCTTCTCGAAAAGGTAAAAATTTTGGGTAATGGCGTTCGACAACTTGGCCTCGTAATCATCACGAGAAATCTTTGCTTCCCTGAGCGCGTACTCAGAATGATTCAATTAGAGGATGATCTTGTGAACGGATTTGACATTATCAGCGTCACTCTCCCTGAGAGCAGAAAGCTTATTCACCTCAGACTCTAACGATTTTATCTTTTCCATCGCCGCACGAAATTCAGCTTCACTAGGAGACCGCACACGTCTCCCGTACAAGTCAATTGAGCGATTATACTCCGCCATTAGCTACACAAAAAAAAACATATGAAGAACAATAACGAAGCGTATGAGAGGAGAAGGCGTGAAGAAAACTTACATCTCCGAGAAGTTTCGATAAACTGAAGTAGTTCTCCCTATGCTCCTTCCCCAACGTATCGAATGAATGAAGTTTACATCTAGGCTTCTTGAATTGCTGGGCGATGCGGGCCGTAGCATCGGGATTTTCAACGATGTTAGCATTGGAATTGTACTTAAATTGGAAGAAATACCATAATTTTTTAGCACCACTCCAAGGCCTAATGCGGTTCGAAACAGGATGTCTTCGGTTGATGCTGCGGCGATCACCGACCTCGCCATCAATGGGGGGACCCTGGGAGCTCTCTTCAGCAACAACCGCCGCATCAACTTGCGTAGAAGGAGGCAAGATAGGGGGCACTCCATATCAACGACCGCACGAGGGAAATTATCGCCCAGAGCAGGGAGAGCCGCGACGATGGAGCGCGGAGGTGAAGCAGGGGGCAAAAAGTTAGGAGACAAAGATTGTGGCACGCTCTGAGGATCAGGAAGGATAGAAGGCTGGGAATCTTCACCCAGACCGATAGAAACCTCGTCGGTAGTGCTCTCAACAGCGGCCCTCTCAGCAGCGCGCTGAGCCTTCCGTTCGGCACGATAACCAAGACCTGACATCGTAGGCGGTGAAGAATCAACAGAAAGACCTGAAGCAAAATATGGCTAAGTTATTAAAGTCAAACCGCCAATAAAGACCGATCAGAAATGATAGGTACAGTCAAACCTTGATAAATGTCAGGAGAATCGGAGTCCTATATTACTCAAAAATCTTGATTACGAAGTCGATGCTGAGACTTGCGGATGCGGCTCTGAGAAAAAGAACTCCAATACGTCGAGCTCTGACGAAGGATAATCACCAACACCTCAATATCGTCGCTCGCCGGAGCTCTCTTCAGCACAACTGCAACAAAAAAGAATAAAACACATTAGGAAAACGAGAACACCTTTAAGGCAGGAGGCGCGAAGGACACAACTCTACCAGGCCGCTGCGACCAGCTAGCCGACACTAAAGAGCATAAGTATATGTAGTTTTGTCGACGCGAAAATAAAAAAATGAACTTCGCCACTTCACATCTTTATCGGGAAGTCCAGAAAGTATTCCGCGCGAAGGATTGGGAGTCAGATAGAAAGTACCACAACAAGCATAATTAGCCCTCATACCACACAACCGTGCAATAGTGGGAACATCGAGGGGGAACCCCTCCTCTTCTGCCTGCGTTTGCAACCCAACCACCATCCAGATAAAATCGGGGCACAACTGTGGTAACGCAAGCCCGAATTCATGCATCAAATGAATAAGGATCCCAGGAAGTGGGAAGGATAACCCACACGCTCGGAAGTAAATCTCATAAGCACATCAATAACCAAGAGGAGGGAATTCAAGAGAGTCATACAACCCGGGAATGATGATCTCAGAGGACCGATCAATCAAGCCAGAAGATCGGAGGTCGCGAATGCTAGATTCGCAACTAGCAGATCTCAAGTGAGGTCCAAACTGATTACGCGACGCCATGATAACAAAGCAAAGGGTGAAATGTATCAACGCCCAGAGAACACCCCCAACTAGCCCGGCACGACGTCCAGCAAAACACAACGAAAATACCTTGTTAAAGAAGGTGGCTCGGCATGGAAAGCTGCGCAGGCACGAACACCGCGAAGTACCAGATGCGACTCGAGACAAATGGGCATGCGCAAGAGCACTCGGGCACACGAGCGCATAGGCGCACAGACACATGAGCGCACGAGCACGGTGCGTGCAGGCGCAGGAAAACGCACGAACACCCGAGCGCAGGCGAGGGAGCATGCGCGAGCACGGGCGAAGAGGGCAATTGAGCTCGGTCGAAAGAGCGCACGTGCACAGAACAGTGCGCGCATGCACGAGAGGGCACGCGGCGAGCTCAGCACGTGGGTGGCGTGCGGGCACAAATGCAAACAGAGAGCCCAACACGCAGGCGGGCACGCGAGCATCGGGAGACACACCGAGTTAAGGAGCGTGCGTGCGAACAGGGATGGAGCAAGCCCGACACGCGGGCGGGCGCACGAGCATCGGGAGGTTCACCGAGCCGAAGAGCGTGCGTGCGAACAAGGACGAAGCAAGCTCAGAGCAGAGTGTTTAGCGCGGGAGCTCGGGAGGTCGAGCTCAGCTCGGAGGCATTCGGCACGAGAGCTCACAAGGTCAAGCTCGGTACGGGACCCTCCGGCACGGAAGCACTCGAGGATGAGCTCGGACGAGCTTGGTCGAGTGGGCGTCGAGCTCGACAAAAGTTCACCAAACAGCACACCGAAGGGGGGGGGGGGGTAGCCGAGCACGGAGCGACACAGCCCGCACAGCTCCGACGGGAGGTTGATGAGGACATCAGGTCGTACATCCAGCCAGGAGACCAGACTGGCCGACCAGGAAGCTTGCCCGAGACAGCAGGACCATCTAACACATCTACCGGACCAGGTAGTACCGCCGGACCCTCGACCTATAGGACCAGACCGGTCAGCATTGCCGGCGGAGAGGCCCAAGCTTCCGGCACACTTGGTGAGGACGTGGATGACACCGCTGGTCCCTCTGGTGATGCCGCCAACTCCGGGATCAACTTGGCCGGTCCTGAAGGCATCCCGGCCAGTGTCGCGCACAATCCAGCCGGTACAGCCGATCCAGCCGAGTACACGCGCATTTCCACTTCCACACAAGAGGACTCGGACCAAATGAGCTACCAGCTCCAAGACATGCACCTAGAAGAAGTATCTACACCAGTGGTACCTCAAGGAGCAATGACAAGAAGCAGATCAAGGGCACTCTTCCACAAATTCAGCTTATGGGTCAACAAGCTTCTAGAGGAAGATCAGCTAAGGACAATGGGCCAGAAGAGCAAAGTAGAGTCCAAAGGCTTCTCAACAACAAAAGGAACATCAGAGACTTGGGCTTTAGTGGCAAGAGAGGTTAGTGCCCAAAGATTTTTAACCCTACTCCAAGTCGAAGACTAGGAGCAAGGCGCGTGCATGCCACAAGGACGGCCACCTTCTATTTCTTGGCCGTGAGGTAAGTTAAGGTAAGTTTCAATTCGAATATATGCCTCTTTCTGTTTTGCAGGGTAAGATCTAGATGCTTTATATTTTTGAGTCAAGAACATTTTAGGAATAGGTCCTTTTTCGGTTATACACTTTTGTATCTTTTCCTTTTGTGCACTTTTGTAAACTTTCCTTTTTCTTTATTTGAGTCGACCCTAGTAGGTCAAGCTGTCGAGCATATTAATAAGGCTTCTTCCAGTATTGTAGTTCGACAACCTTTTTGATATTAATAAAGTAGAACATTTTCCAACAAGTTTTCTCTCTAAAAATCTTGTGCGCTTAGAACCTAGTTGAGACCAGCCCTCCTAGCTCTAAGTTTGTGATTTATCACGAGGTTCATCACCCCTTGTGTGGTTCACTTCACCCCTCCATCGAATACCAACTCAAAAACCCCTATCCAAGAAGTCTAAGGTCGAGTTTCTCACCTAACCTTCTCCAAACAGCCCACGCGCATATAAGCCTTGAATCGAGGCTTGTATCATTTTTGGTATCAGAGCTTAAAGCTCCTAAACCAGGTTGTTTCTATCCTTTTGCTTATTTTGTTTTTAGTTCTTGCATTAGTTTAAGTCGCATTCAAGAAAAATCAAAAAAATAACATCAAACTCCAAACCGAGTGCATCTAGCCTTCTACGTGTATCACTCACTGCAAGAAAACAACGTCTTTCCGATGGCCATATTCGTCGGAAATACGTCGGTAAAACCGTTTCTCGACTACTTTCCGATGAAAATAGTCCGTCGGGACTATTTTGTCGGAAATGCGATTCCGTCGGGAAGTTATCGAGACTTTCCGACGGATTGGCGATAGAGTCTGCCGTCGGAAACTTCCGACGGATGTTCGATGACAAAGTTCCGTCGGAAATAACCGATGGATCTGCGATGGTCCGGATCCATCGGTAATCGCCAACGAATTATCGAGGGCGTTTTCCGATGACTTGTGCCGTTGGAAATATTGTCCGATGATATTTCCCGACGGTTTATAACCGTTGGGATATAACAATACATTTCCGACGGCTTTTTCTGTCGGGAATTTCCGACGACAAAAGCCATCGGAAACACCCAATAATTGAAATTTTTTTATTTAAAATATTTATATTTTGAAAATATATAATTAAAATAATTAAATATTTTTAAAATATAAATATTAAAAAAAATAAATTGATAAATTTTTAATTTTAAAATTTAAATTAATATTTTTAAAAATAATCATACAATTAATAAAAATAATATTATAAATTTAAATATTATTAAACATTTATTTTAAATTACAAATTACGAAGGAGGAGCAGGAGGAGAAGGAGGAGAAAAAAAGTCATCAGGCAATTTATTTTTTATCATTTCTACAAAGTTTTTGAGATTATTCATCTCTATTTTCATGGACGCCATTGCTTCTTTTAGCTGCTCATTTTCCTCGTTTCTAACTACAGATGTTGCACCACCGGTATCTGCAACTCTCCCGAGTCCTGGATGACGATCCTTTGAAAATGGTACTTCCTATAATAATAAAAAATATTATTAGAAAATTTAATAAAAATTATTATAATATTAATTATATATTTAAAAAAAAAACTTACATCAAGAACGAGACGGTTAATCTCAGAACGAGGCAATTCGGCGACCGAAGATGAAGAACCAACTTGAGATTGCTGGGTTAGAATATCACTTTTTTTCTTTTTTACTTTTTCGATGATCTCACTAACGAGACCATCTTGGATACGACCAGTCTTTTTGTTCGTGTGGACGGCCTCGAGAAGTTGCAAGTGATCTGGAGGCACTCCAATTTCTTGTGCCTAAAACTAAAAAAATTCTAAATTAATAATTTTAAAACTTTTAAATAATAATTAATAATTAATATAATAATTAATTTACCAATTGATCGGCTCGTTTGAGAAAACTAGTCGATCCGGCATTGTGAATATAAATGCCTTTGCCTCCTCGGTCGCTCTTCCAGTTTCCCGAATAAGTTTTCGAGATGACCTCAGCACTAGAAGATTTCCAATAACAAATAAAGCTGTTTCACACCGACTCATTCAACCCTCTTGGTTTATCTTTTCCCTTTTTCCATTTTTGTTTCCACTCGTTCATGTGGCGGGAAAATTATACTGCAGCCTCTTTTTCGAAAGCTTCTTCCACTAATTTTGTGTTCATGGGATCCCATGTAAATTCTTGCTGCGAAATTTTAGTATATATTACTAAAAAATATTATTAAAAATTATTTAAAATAATTATATATTTAAAATTTAAATAATGTACCGCAAACGTCCTGAACCAAATCTGACGTTCTTCGTACGGAATATTTCGAAATTTGGTATATGGTTTGTTCAAAATAGAATGAAGCATCTTTAATATAGATTTGCTTATTCCATTGTTTGAAATACCAAACCTACAAATTTTTATTACAATACCGTTTAAGTAATTATTTTAAATATAATTATAGAATAACATTAAAATAATTATTTTAAATATATTTATAAAAAATTAATTTACCATGTCGAGTTTCCTTGACGTCTCGGATCAAGAAAAGTAAGAAGTTCGCGACCAGGCTGCTGAACCAATTCTTCAATTGTCATTGGTCGGAAAGAATCATTTGTAGATTCTGGAACTTGAGTTGGTAAACAACTCGGAGTAGACGACTCACCACGTCTTTGGTAATCTTGATACGACCTATGATTAAGATATTTTATCAATCTATCTACATTTACTATTTACCATTTTTTTAAATTATTAAATGATTTAAAATAATAATCAATTATTTTTATTTTTATTTTTTGAAAAAATCAAGATTTTGCACTTGACTTTTTGACTCGGTTCCGATTCAGATATTTGAATATAAATTTTATGTTTTTGGTTACACCATCGTAAATAATGAACCTTATGAAGAACAACTCGACTAACCAAAAAATTCCCACATACAATAAAAACGAAGTAGATAAAACTAAAAGTTATAAGTATGGGAATTTAAGTTTTTAACAGATTTATAAAATGGAGATAATCATCTCAACTGCTACAGAAATGTAATAAAACTTAACCATAAAAACATTATACTCCCATAAGAAATTAGCATCCTTAAAACCAGTGTTAAGCATAATATTCTTAAAACATGGATTTAACTTTATACCTTTGCTTATTCATACATCGTCCATTTGTTCACGGATAGTACTATATTGATTTTGGGAGATATTAACTAACACACTGAATACGATAAACTACACTTGTTTAGAAAGACAGCGACACATATACTAACTAGTACACCAAATTTATAGAGTTGTAGGTAAGTTTCATCTAACTAGCAGTTTAGAAAAACTATATTTCCATGTTATAGATCCCTTTCCTGAAGCTTTTAATCGTTTATATATGTTCTATATATTTAGGATCTTAATAAGGAAAAATCGAACATATCCTAAGATCCTAAATATATAGAACATATAGAGTTAAAATCTAACCTAAATAGATGAACATATAGGGAAAACTTACATGAATAGCGACGATAACAACGGGAAATGAATAGAAAAGGCGGTTTCCGGCAATGACAGCGGCGGGAGAGAAGAAGAAGAACACAAATCGAGAGAGAGAGGCGCTCTTTCGAAGTGAGATAAAAAAGAAATAGGAAAGATGAATAATCTCAAATTAAAAGAGAAGAAAGCGACTTTTCCGGCGAGAATGCGGCAGGGAGGCGAATGGTCGAAAGAGAACGCGAGAGAGAAAAAGAGAAGAAACGGCCGTAGGTTATATTAAACCTTTCCGACGGAAATTGCCGTCGGGATTCCGTCGGAACTGAAATAAATATCTATCCGGAAGCCTGCCTTGGGAAATAGGTTTCCCGCGTAAGGCCGTCGGGAATCCGTCGGCAATCTACGCGTCGACGGAAATCCATTGGAAAATATAATCCCAGGCATGACCGACACGTAGTCTACCCACGTTGCAATTATTTAATCAACATTTTCCCGACGGTTGTCCGACGGACTGAATAAAGCCGTCGGGAAACCGTCGGTGTTGTTAATCAATATTTCTAAAAAATATATAGATAAATTTATTTTTAAAAAAGCACTTTTAATTATAATATTGTGAAGGTTTTGTGAAAACTAAAATCATAAATATTTATTAACAATATTTAAAATTACAATCATAAATATCAAAATAAAATCACAAATTTAATATGAATCTGATGAATATTCCGAATTAGCTGAATTTTGGTCGTCAAACTCGCCAATCTCTTCTTCTGAATCTTGAAACACGTTGTAATCTTTGTTCGTGGTGTCATCAACAACAAGGTTAACTTCAAGAGAAGTGTCTATGGAACCTAAGTTACCAATTGTTCTTTGTTGCATAGGCTCTTGTTCGGTAATACCATATACCATTCCTCTAGAATGTATTGAGGTCACTGTAATCCAAAGATCTTGCTTGTTTCTCTCACGAGGATATCGAATGTAACAAACCTGGTCCGCTTGTGATGCAAGTATAAAAGGATCATATTTTCGATGTCGCTTACGAGAGTGGACAGATGTAACACCGAATTCGTCTTCACGTTGACCCATGACAGGGTCATACCAGTCACAATAGAACACAACACACCTCAAATCAATCATTCCTGGATAGTGAACTTCTAATATTTCACGAAGAATACCATTGTATACAATTTCTCCCGATTGAGATGATACACCATAATTACAAGTTGTTTGTGAGTTTCCTTCGCGATGACTCTTAAAAGCATATCCACGAGTGCAATACATTGGATAAGATTTTGCAGTAAATGTAAGACTACTCACTAACTCAACTAACCACGTGGGAAACGTTATGCCCCTAGAAGGACATGTAGTAACCTACAAAATAATAGAATGTAGTAAATTATAAATATATATATATATATATATAGATATATAGTAAACTATTATTGAAAATTACATAATTGTGGTAACACTAACATAAAAATGCAACCATTTTGCAAATTCGCTTTTTTAAGTTCGGCCAACTCATTCTCACTGTAATCTGAATAATGAACACGTATTTGTTCCATGTATATCCTGTTAATTATGAAAAAATAAATTAACAATAAATTATAATAATAACTAAAAACAAAATTAAATTGAATGTACCTTTCATATTCCAAAACGTCATCGCAATTTGTCAAAATATACAAATGAAAGTGATTGTGTTCCTCCTCTGATAGGCGTCGCGTCTTCCCTTTTCCACTTAAACGTCCAATTTGTGCAAATATTTCTGGCACATACACTAGATAGCTTGGTTTTTCTCCTCCATCATCATGTCGTGAAGGCCGTCTATTTTTTGTTTGCACTTGCGATGGAAAATAGTAGCTAGCAAAGTTAGATGTTTCTTCATTAATACTTTGTGCGACAATTGAACCTTCAACCCTGGCAAGATTTTTAACTTTTTTCTTTAGGTGGAAAATATATCTCTCAAAAGGATACATCCATTTGTATTGAACAGGTCCTCCAAGGGCTGCTTCTCTAGGGAGATGAATAGGAAGATGCTCCATAACATCAAAAAATGCTGGTGGAAATATTTTCTCCAGGTTACAAATGAGAACCGGTATTTTTTCCTCCAAATTTCGGATATCGTCTACAGTAAGGGATCTTGTACATAAATCTCGGAAAAAAGCACCAATCCCTACATAAAAAATATATTTTAATATCATATAATATATGAAAAATATTATATATATATATATATATATATAAAATAATGTAAATTTAACGTCGTACCTGCAATTGCTCCGTGAACGGTTTTAGGCAGTAGATCGCTAAAGGCAAATGGGAATAATCTTTGCATGACAACATGACAATCATGACTTTTCATTCCTGAAAATTTACCTTCAATAGTATCGACACAATTACGAAGATTAGATGCGTATCCATCTGGAAATTTGACACTATGCTTAATCCAGTCAAAGAATTCATCTTTTGCATGCGCGTCCAACCGGAATGCGGGAGACAATGATTTTCCATTTGACATTACATATAGTTCCTTCCGGGAACAAATATCCGGCAAATCCAATCTAGCTTTCAAATTATCTTTTGTTTTTCCTTGCACATTTAGAACGGTATTCATTATGTTGTCGAAAAAATTCTTCTCAATGTGCATAACATCTAGATTATGGCGCAACAAATGGTCCTTCCAATATGGTAAATCCCAAAAAATGCTCTTCTTGTGCCAATTATGGTATTCGCCACAACCATCAACAGGGTAATGTCCGTTACCTCCACAAGAAGCCGTTCTCTCAGCACCAAAATCTCTAAGTTGAGTCAACATATAATTCCCGTCAAGAATAGGAGGTGGAGCATCAAATTTTTTTTGTTTTTCCTAAACAATGTCGTGCTCCGGCGATATGGATGATCTTGTGGTAGAAATCGACGATGACAATCGAACCAACTAGTCTTTCGTCCGTGTTTCAGTTGGAACGCATCAGTATTATCTTGACAATATGGGCATGCTAATCTTCCATGCGTCGACCATCCTGATAACATACCATATGCTGGAAAATCACTTATTGTCCACATAAGTACAGCTCGCATCAAGAAGTTCTGTTGGTTGGAAACATCGAATGCTTCGACACCATTTTCCCATAATATTTTTAACTCATGAATTAGTGGCTGCAAGAAAATATCAAGCGATCGCTTAGGATGCTCTGGGCCAGGGACAAGAATTGTTAGAAATAAAAACTCTCGTTTCATGCACAAAGAAGGAGGCAAATTATAAGGTGTAACGATAACTGGCCACAACGAGTATTGCCTCCCATGCTTCCCAAAAGGGTTGAATCCATCTGTAGATAACCCGAGGTATACGTTTCTAGGCTCATATGCAAAACTAGGATAAACCTGTTGAAAATGTTTCCATGCTTCTACATCCGAGGGATGCACAATTTCTCCATTCGAATTATGTTCTGCATGCCATCTCATAGGTTTTGCCGTGTGTTCAGATTGATATAACCTCTTTAACGTCTCTGTTAATGGCAAATACCACATCCGTTTATGCGGAATAGGTACTCTACCGCTTGTCTCTTGAAATCGAGGTTTGTGACAAAATCGGCACTTCATGCGGTTTTCATCATTTCTCCAATAGATCATGCAATTGTCAATACATACATCGATCATCTGATATGGCAATCCAAGACCAGATACAAGTTTTTGAACCTCGTAATATGAAGCAGGTGCAATATTATCTTCAGGTAATATATCTCTAACAAAATCAGCTATCGCATTCACACAATCTTCATGCAAGTTGAAATCCGTCTTTATCGTCATCAACCTGCTAGCAGCACATAAAGGCGATAATCCATCTTTACATCCTTTATACAAAGGCTGCTTGGATGCATCTAACATATCAAAAAATTTCCGGGCTTCCAAATTAGGTTCTTCGATGTACGATTCTCTTTGTTCACGAAATGCATCATTCACCATCTGAACAGTACCTCCGTTTATATCAACTTCTGATGCTGGTTCCTCTACCCTAACATTAGTATTATCTATCCTTTTTGAAGTACTACTATAATATTGCATCGTTGCATCAGTTTCTCCATGTGAATACCAAATTTTGTAACCCGGCATAAATCCATTCCTATACAAATGATTACGTATTTCTCTAACAGAGATTAATCTATGATTTTGACATTTAATACACGGACAATACATTTTACCGTATTCTGATGTCATGCTATTCTTTGATGCAAATGTCATGAACTCTTCAACACCTTGCACAAATTCATCAGTCAATTCCCCCGTGGTTGAATCATATCAAAAATACTCAAAAGAACCCGAAGAACACATTTTTAAAAAAATTTTGGTTCTGTTAAAATTTTGAAAGATCATAGCTTATTTATAGTGAAAATTAGATATTATCATGATTTTTAACAGATTATTAAGAAAATTTAACAGATAATTACGAACTGTAAAAAGATTATTCTTCAGAATATTCTCTATTTCCGATGGAATTGCGATGGTTACCGACCACAACCGGATATTCACGTATTTTGAATAGATTTTATCTTTATCAACTAACGGATTTCCGACCATCGACGGATAAACACAAAATTTTAACAGGGTACGTATATTTCCGACAGATTACCGACTGTATCCGACAATGGTCGGATAGTTCCGACGGTTTTCCGACGAGAGCTGCCGATGGATTCCCGACGGGCTCTAAAACACAGAATCCGTCGGGAAATCGTCGGAATATTACCGACGTATCTGAAGCCGTCGGTAATATTCCGACGATTTTAAGAGGATATCCCGACGATTAGGATTTTGTCGAAAATGCAACGGGTTCACGTCAGTTTTCACCATTGACTTACCGACGATCTTTCTGGCGTCGGAAATTACCGACGGATCTCTGACGAATGTAGTTCCCTTGGGTATCCATCGCGTATCCGTCGTAAAGTCGTCGGAAAAGTCCGACGGTTTTTTTTTCCGTCGGAAATGCCGTCGGAAATGTTAATGTTTTCTTGTAGTGCTAGGGTTTAGATTCACTTTTGCATTGCCATTCACGTTTTCCTTTTTGTTTAATTCATATTTCCATTAATTTTAAGTTAAATTAAAAAGAAAAGAAAAAGAAAAGAAAATAGGAAAATACCCAAAAGATTTCGAATTGGACAACTAGCACAAGTTGTCAAGAAAGTTTCCTTTTTCCTTTTATTCGAATTTTCCATTCCTTAGGATTTTCCTTTTTGCATTTTTCGAACCTTTTATAAAAAGAAAAACCTCCTAATAATTTAGGAGCATCCTAACTTGTCTTCTTTCTTTGTAGCACACCATGTGAGAAGAAAATAGAGAAGCAACCAAAGCCATGATGGCCATGTTCACCACACTCCAAACACAACTCGCATCCATAGGCGAGAGGTTGGAGCGCGTGGAAAGACCAGTGAGATTCCAGGCCATAAGGCATGTGAGAGCTGAGCAAGACCGTCCTGAGGGTCCTGAGCACCATAGGACACGGCACGAACAGGAGGAACCCCAGCCAGATGGAGATGAGGACACACAACCTCATAACTATCACCATAGGCCGAGAGGACCTCCACGGCAACCAGAGGCAGTAGATGATGGCTTTGATCCATATGGTCTTCAGCAGAGACCAAGAATGCCTCCTAGACATCATGAGGATGGAGATGAACACACCTACAACCGGGTAAATCATCCTGATGTTAAGCTAACTCCTCCTAGTTTTGCAGGAAAAGTAGACCCCGAGGCTTACCTAGGTTGGGAGAGAAGAATGGATCATATCTTTGATCATTACAACCAACCAGGACCTAGGAGAGTCTCAATGGCAGTAGCACAACTCACAGACAATACCCTCATCTGGTGGGATCGTGAGGTATCTGACAGAGGGAGGAAGAGGATGAGGCCCGTAGACTCATGGGTCGACATGAAAGATCTCATGCGACAAAGGTTTGTTCCACCTTACTTTCATAGAGATTTGCAACGTCGTTTTCGTACTCTTAAGCAGGGTACCAGATCAGTAGAGGAGTACTATGAAGAGTTCGAGAAGCTAAGGAACAGATTGGAGCTCAGTGATGATGAAGAAGCATTGATGGCACAATTCTTGGATGGACTCCAAGAAAGGATCAGCCGCAAGGTGGAAAGGCAAATCTACAATGACTTCAAAGACTTGTTCCACCTATCTGTGCAAGCTGAGCAGCACATCAAACGTAAGAGCCAAGACATCCGCAGCAAGCCTAAGACACCTTGGGCACCAAGCAACATGCCCAAGACCGTAGACAAAGGCAAGAACATAGAGATCGAGTCAAGGTTAAAGAGCAAGCCTCCTGAACCCACCCGTGACCAGAGAGAGCCTGGTAAGTCTTCTAACCCTAAAAGATCACGTGACATAACTTGTTTCAAGTGCAGGGGACGTGGACACATCTCAAGGGAGTGCCCAAACAACCGAGTCATGCTGATTACGGAGGTAGGAGAATATGAGTCCCAAGATGAATAGGACTATGGACCAGAAGGAGAGTATGGTGACATTGAGTACCCTGATGTGGGGGAAGTACTGGTCACTAGACGTATCCTCAGTGCAATGGTGGATCCTTCAGAGACCATCCAAAGGGAGAACATCTTCCACAGCCGTTGCACCATCAAGGGCAAGGTATGTAACCTCATCATAGATGGTGGTTCTTGCACTAACGTTGCTAGTGCATATATGGTTGATAAGCTAGGTCTAGAGAAGACAAGGCATCCTCGACCATATAGACTGAGATGGCTCGATGACAAAGTGGAGCTAAAGATCCATGAACAAGTCATTGTGCCATTCAGTGTGGGCAAGTACCAGGACCAAGTCGTGTGCGACGTGGTGTCCATGCAAGCTGGCCATCTTCTACTAGGAAGACCATGACAGTTTGACAAAGAGACCAGACATGATGGCCGAACCAATCTCTACACCTTCGTGCATGACAAGAGAAAGGTCAGCCTAGCTCCTCTTATACCTGCCCAGGTACACGAGCTACAACTCCAAATGAGTAAGGAAAAGAAACTTATCAAGTCTAATTTTCTTATTCAACCAAGCCATGTCCGGAGAGCTTTAGCCTCGAAGGATTTAATGTTACTAATGGTCTTCAAAGAAGTTTTGAGTATAGAACAAGGAAAGGTAGAGCTACCTCCTGAAGTAGCAACTCTCCTCAACAAGTTCCAGGATGTATTTCCGGAGGAG
This sequence comes from Pugionium cornutum, assembly GCA_018901935.1. Classification (NCBI taxonomy): domain Eukaryota; kingdom Viridiplantae; phylum Streptophyta; class Magnoliopsida; order Brassicales; family Brassicaceae; genus Pugionium; species Pugionium cornutum. The sequence goes on from CM032165.1 coordinate 29,685,134, forward strand.
ATACCAGCATGCTTGCCTCCTTTACGTGGCATAGAACACCAGATTGATCTAGTGCCCGGAGCAGCCCTGCCCAACCGGCCAGCATACCGGATGAGTCTAGAGGAGTCCAAGGAGCTTGAGAAGCAAGTCAAGGAGCTCCTGGAGAAAGGATATGTTCGAGAGAGCCTCAGCCCATGTGTCGTACTAGTGCTACTAGTGCCCAAGAAGGATGGGACTTGGCGCATGTGCGTGGACTGCCGAGCAATCAACAACATCACAGTCAAGTACCGGCATCCAATACCACGACTGGATGACATGGTAGATGAGCTGAGTGGAGTCACGGTCTTCTCCAAGATAGACCTCAAAAGTGGATACCACCAGGTAAGAATGAAGGAAGGTGATGAGTGGAAGACTGCTTTCAAGACAAAGCAAGGACTCTACGAGTGGACAGTCATGCCATTCGGCTTGACTAATGCCCCAAGCACCTTCATGCGCCTTATGAACCAAGTTCTTAGGGTGTACATCAGTAAGTTTGTGGTAGTTTACTTTGATGATATACTAGTTTATAGTAAGTGCCTACGGGAACACCTCACACGTCTTGAGATGGTACTTAAAACCCTTCGACAAGAAGAGTTTTATGCCAATCTCAAGAAGTGCGCCTTTTGTACTGATAAGCTTGTCTTTTTAGGTTTTGTTGTAAGTTCACAGGGCCTACAGGTTGATGAGGAAAAGATTCGAACCATACAAGAATGGCCAACACCAGGCAACATCAGCCAAGTGAGGAGCTTCCACGGGCTGGCCAGCTTCTATAGGAGATCGTGCCCAACTTCAGTAGTATTGCCTCACCAGTGACGGTAGTAGTGAAGAAGAACGTGGGATTCAGCTGGGAAGAAGCTCAGGAGAAGGCATTCCAGGCCTTGAAGGACAGCCTTACACATGCACCAGTGCTAGTCCTTCCCGACTTCAACAAGACATTCGAAGTGGAGTGTGATGCCTCTGGAATAGGCATAGGAGCAGTGCTGACCCAAGGAGGGAGACCAGTGGCATACTTTAGTGAGAAGCTAGGTGGTGCCTCACTGAACTACCCCACTTATGACAAGGAGCTTTATGCCCTTGTCCGAGCATTGGAGACTTGGCAGCATTACTTGCTGTCCAAGGAGTTTGTGATCCACACTGATCATGAGACTCTCAAACACCTCCGAGGGCAAACCAATCTCAAGAAAAGACATGCCAAGTGGATGGAGTTCATAGAGACCTTCTCGTACGTCATCAAGTACAAGAAGGGCAAAGACAGCGTGGTAGCCGATGCACTATCAAGGAGGTTTGCCTTGATATCAACCATGGAAACAAAGGTCCTAGGATTCGAGCACATCAAGGACCTATACAAGGATGATCCTGACTTTGCTGAGAGCTACAAGGAGTGTGGCACAGGGAGTCATGGCAAGTTCTACATCCATGAGGGATTCTTGTTCCGAGAAAGAAGGCTATGCATACCACAAGGATCATTAAGGGAGCTTATCATCCGAGAAGCTCATGGAGGAGGACTCATGGGCCACTTTGGTGTCGACAAGACTCTAGCAGTGGTCAAGGAGCACTTCTACTGGCCACACATCAAGAGGACAGTAGAAGCTCATTATGCAAGATGCATCACTTGCAAGAAGGCAAAGTCCCGAGTGCAACCTCACGGGTTGTATCTCCCACTGCACATACCCACACATCCATGGGTGGACATCTCAATGGACTTTGTTCTAGGTCTGCCCAAGATCAACCACAAAGATGCAATCTTTGTAATGGTGGACAGATTCTCCAAGATGGCACACTTCATCCCATGTGCTAATGTCAATGATGCCACACAAACAGTTGAACTGTTCTTTAGGGAGATAGTACGGCTTCATGGAGTGCCAAGGACGATTGTATCAGACAGGGAAACCAAGTTCCTCAGCCATTTCTGGAGGACCCTTTGGAGAAAGCTAGGCACGAAGCTACTCTTCTCTACCACCTGCCATCCTCAAACCGATGGCCAAACTGAAGTTGTCAACAGGACACTATCAACCCTTCTCAGGACTACACTAGGGAAGAACCTAAAGACTTGGGTGGAGTGCCTGCCATTCATAGAGTTCGCTTACAACCGAGCCATGCACTCAGCAACCAAGAAGACACCATTTGAAGTGGTATACGGCTTCAACCCTCTCACCCCATTGGAGCAAACACCACTACCACCAGCTGAGATGACCAATCTCAACGGAGCATCCAAGGCAGAGTTCATAAGGAGGTTACACCAGAAGATAGCAGAAAACTTGGAGAAGAGGACCGGATAGTACGTGACTCATGCCAACAAGGGAAGAAAGGAGGTGATCTTTCAACCAAGCGATTGGGTGTGGCTACACCTATGGCAAGAGAGGTTCCCAAACCTAAGGAGTTCCAAGCTAGCACCAAGAGGAGATGGACCATTTAGAGTGCTCGAGAGGATCAACAACAACGCCTACCGGATCGAGCTGCCAGGTGAGTTTAATGTGTCCAATGCGTTCAATGTTACTGACTTAGCCCCTTTCCATGCAGATGAACCAGTTTTGAGGACAAAACCTACTGAAGAGGGAGGGAATGATGAGGACATCAGGTCGTACATCCAGCCAGGAGACCAGACTGGCCGACCAGGAAGTTTGCCCGAGACAGCAGGACCATCTGGCACGTCTGCCGGACCGGCCAGTACTGCCGGACCCTCGACCTATAGGACCAGACCGGTCAGCATTGCCGGCGGAGAGGCCCAAGCTTCCGGCACACTTGGTGGGGACGTGGATGACACCGCCGGTCCCTCTGGTGATGCTGCCAACTCCGGGATCAACTTGGCCGGTCCTGAAGGCATCCCGGCCAGTGCCGCGCACAATCCAGCCGGTACAGCCGATCCAGCCGATCCAGCCGAGTACATGCGCATTTCCACTTCCACACAAGAGGACTCGGACCAAATGAGCTACCAACTCCAGGACATGCACCTAGAAGAAGTATCTACACCAGTGGTACCTCAAGGAGCAATGAAAAGAAGCAGATCAAGGGCACTCTTCCACAAATTCAGCTTATGGGTCGACAAGCTCCTAGAGGAAGATCAGCTAAGGACAATGGGCTAGAAGAGCAAAGTAGAGTCCAAAGGCTTCTCAACAACACAAGGAACATCAGAGACTTGGGCTTTAGTGGCAAGAGAGGTCAGGGCCCAAAGATTTTTAACCCTACTCTAAGTCGAAGACTAGGAGCAAGGCGCGTGCATGCCACAAGGACGGCCACCTTCCGTTTCTTGGCCATGAGGTAAGTTAAGGTAAGTTTCAATTCGAATATATGTCTCTTTCTGTTTTGCAGGGTAGGATCTAGATGCTTTACATTTTTGAGTCAAGAATATTTTAGGAATAGGTCCTTTTTCGGTTATACACTTTTGTATCTTTTCCTTTTGTGCACTTTTGTAAATTTTCCTTTTTCTTTATTTGAGTCGACCCTAGTAGGTCAAGCTGTCAAACATATTAATAAGACTCCTTCCAGCATTGTAGTTTGACAACCTTTTTAATATTAATAAAGTAGAACTTTTTCCAACAAGTTTTCTCTCTAAGAATCTTGTGCGCTTAGAACCTAGTTGAGACCAGCCCTCCTAGCTCTAAGTTTGTGATTTATCACGAGGTTCATCACCCCTCGTGTGGTTCACTTCACCCCTCCATCGAATACCAACTCAAAAACCCCTATCCAAGAAGTCTAAGGTCGAGTTTCTCACCTAACCTTCTCCAAACAGCCCACGCGCATATAAGCCTTGAATCGAGGCTTGTATCAGAGGTCGACCGCGACTGGAGAACATGGTCACCCGCCAGAAGGAGGTCAGCTCGCCGGAAAACAGAAATCGGGCGGAAATCCGGCCAAAAAAAAAGAAGGGCAAAAATAGAGAGAGAGAGAGAGAGAGGAGAGGGAAAGAAAACTAACCTAGGAGGTGAAGTCTCAGGATAATTTGTATGAAACGTCCAAGCAAAACCCTAGTATAAAAAGAGGGAGAACAAAGGGATCTCAGCATCAAAATAAATCAACAAACATGCAAAGTTCATAAATCAAATCTGAAAGTTTCCAAAAATATACATCTATTTTTATAAACTTGGAGGCATATTATGGACACCAGATTCTCCTTCACAGACCCGAACTAATTGAACCGAGCAAAACTGGGTTCAAACAGATCATAAATCTGGTTAAATTTATTTATTTTGTAACTGTCGCAATTAATGGTTTTGTAACTTACTTCTGTAGGAATTAATTGTCTAAAATAGTATAAAAAGGAGAGCAACCTCATTTGTAAGGTATTCCAAAATATTAAGAAACTAGATTTATACCCACGCCATGCGTGGGAAAAGTATTCGTAAATTATATAATATTATTTATTAATAAATATAAATTAAATATTTATATAATTTTAACTTTTATTTAAAATTATTCTTAATATTAATTTTTGTATATCTAAATTAATGAAAAAATAATTGTTTTTAACGCATTTAATAATATTTTTGGTTAGTTTAATAAAATATATTGATTCTGTAACCATATTAATAACAATGGCATATATTGTAATTTTTCTAGTAAATAAAGCTCATTTATATATTAATTTAAAACTCATTGTGGTGATGACACGTCAGCATGGTATTTCTGTTAATAACACGTCAGGGTAAGGTTATTTTCTTAAAATGATTCCCAAATAATATATTAGAGATAAACAAGAATTATTCAGATTATTTTTTGTGTAAGAACTAAATTGTTTATTTGGTTCTAACACATTTTTGTTTGAACTGTCCATGGAAGATCAAGAACTTGTTTTCTTAGAAACAAATTCAACACCTATGTAGAAGAGTTTCTCGCATCAAATGGAGCAATTCAAATTGATCAAGTAAAAACAAAAGCACGAAGCAGCGGAACAGAACCAAAACAGCTTGATAAGTGAAGACCAATCTCAATTTGTGTAGTACAAACTCCTCCATCATCACATCCAGCCTTTTAGTTTGTAGAGAAAACTTTCAGTCAGCTAAAAATCAAATCTCAAATATCTTAAGCATATGGTGTTATTTGTTGGGCCACACTAAGAGGTGGATGTAGGATTTTGTTAATTTGAAGAGGTAATTTGACTATAATCTTTATTCTTTACTCGGTTTTGACCCACACATGACTACAAACTTTACAAATAAATACTCGAACAAAGGATGACCACACTAACATAATCGAATCGTTCAAAGAGATCTAACAGAAATCACAAAAGCATAAGATTAGTGGCTTAATAACGAACTTCTCATTTAACCCTTGTCCCAAAATATCAAAAAAAAAATGGCAAACCCATGAGTTTTCAGCCGACCAACCCAAACTGATTTATCGCAAGAACCATAAAAATTAGGTTACTTTCAAATAAAAACGGATATAAGAGTTCGGGTATTGGATTTTAAACTGAGTCAAATCTTAAATCAACGAACTTTTTTCCTCCATGCGCCCACGATTCTCTCGTTGGTTGCATTTCCTCCCACGATTTTAAAATTGTGAAACCGCTTTCCTTATGCTATAAATACGAGTCATAATGCCTCATCAACGCTTCTTCTTCCACTCTTCACATTCTCCAGAAATCGCTTTCGACGATCCCTCCTCTCTTCCTTTTCGTCTCACATCGTCTAAGTTTCGAGAGTATATCGTAGAAATGACTCTAAACATATGCAGACTCGATAGACTCGATGAGATAAACATATGATGACTCATTCCTAACTCAACATCCTTCTTCTCCATGTTTATATCAAATATAATAATTTGACATAAATCCTCTTAACATATGCAAACTATGATGACTCTAAACATATGACGATTCATTCTTAACTCAACATTCAGTTATTCTCTATGTTTATACCAAACATAATAATTTGACATAAATTCTTGACTATACAGATAATTTCAAATTTTGCGTCCCGGAAGAAATTTATCATTTTTGCAATTAATACAAAGACAAAAACACTTACCTCCACTACTTAACGTTATTGGCTAAGTACTTGCAAAATTCATAAACTGTTCCATCCCTTGTATAAATTCCATTGGTATATTTTTTATTTGATTATCAATCCTTTTGTACATGCACTCTCTCGAATTGATGTAATTTCTCCTACATGTTTGCACTTTTTTTATTTGTGACTCTACAAATGAAAGGAGATACACAAGCATATATATATATATATATATATATATAAGATTTTGTCACTACTTTGCCATTACTTTGTGACTGTTTTACGACTACAGTAGTTTGGTCGTTTATTTTTACGTACACCTACCACGCATATGTTTTCCACGTTGTTGTTTAGCCACCACTTGGAGACTGAAATGCCACTCGCACAATGGTCGCATAGTGGTTGCATGCGTACTGTACGAGTTCATCATATGTAGTCGCATAATGGTTGCAAAAAAAAAGACCAAACATCGACAACATGTCCTGATCGCAAAATGGTAGTGTATTGGTCGCAACTTACGACCAATATGCGACTAAAGTTTTTAGCCCCAAAAGTGCGACTAAAAACATGTAGTCGCAAAATGGTTGTAATTTTTGCGACCACATACGCAATTTTGCAACCACATACGTGATCGCAAAATGGAGTCGCAAAATAACTTTTTTTGTAGTGTTTGATCATCATTAGTGAGAGATGTACCGGAAGTCTTCCTTTTGCTTGAGCCTCCTAGTCGATACTGTCGAATCTTAGGAAGCATTGTCTTGACAAGGATAGGATGCTGACTAGTAAGCATCTTGTAGATAAGAATGGGGAAGGGAGGGAAGAACTTAGATGTCGGATTTCGAGCCAGATGATAAACATGGTTAAAGACACTATTCCAAAATCAAAAGGGATTTCGTTGACAATTTTGTGAATAGTTTGAGCTCAATTGGGATTCGGATAACCAGTATTTTGGGTCGGAGCTCAGCTACAGCAGGAAATCTTAAAGAAAACCGCATTGTCAAGTGTGAAATGAATGACAATAATAAATCTCCATTTGTGTATCCAACACCCACTCATGAGCAGCACATCTTGCAAGGTCTTGAGAACAATCCTGAGCAGCACATCTTGCAATAAAAATAGTCCATTAATCAGAGCTAGAGAGAACTGATACGAAAATACCTTGACAACAACAAAGACGCAATCAGATTTAGTTTTGGCATCTGGCAAATTCGCCCAAAATTCTCACAGAACCTCCTCTTCAAACAGTTGAATACTGGATATAGTGTCAACCAAACAAGTAGTCTTTGAGATGATTTTTGAATTCACCTTGAATAGTGCTAAAAAAACTTCACACTCCTCGATGAAGTGATGTTGAGATAAGAGAGCGTACTTGGTTGGAGCAGCGGCAAGAGGAACACGTAAAGATGGAGGAGGAGAATCAACATGGGGTTTATTTGTTAAGACCGAATACACTTGCAAATTTCTTAAAGCCCTAGAGAACAAGTGTGTTTACGAGACTGAGGCGCTGGAGAGGGCTGATTTGAGGATCGACGCATGATGCTCGGAGATTTGGAAAAAGACATGTTTTTGCTCTTTCTCGTGAGGAATCTTTGTGCAGTGTTGCTTACTTGTTGTGGTGTCTTAATTTTAAAGCCTTCGAGAGTTATGTTTGTTCTTAATGAGACACAACTGTTCACGGCAAAAAGGCATGATGGTATGATTTGATGTCACACGTGTGAAATAAAAAGACGTGATTATTAGCAAGAACCTTGATTACCCTGAAAATCTTATCAATATAGACACTTAAATCCACATCAATAAATAAAGATCGCATGTATCATGAATGATCAATGAGCCGTAAATTATTGTAATTGGATCAAAGGGCACAATTAACAACAACATCAATGAAATTAAACAAATGAAATAGAACCTATTTTGTGATTCAGTTCAGCATACCCAAAAATTTGATATAGAATACATGTCGAGAACACAATTGGATACAACATCAACTCTTCCTAAAAATCATGGGTTGATACCTAATTTTTCACACTCACATACTTTTATCACATTGTTGCCAACAAGACAGGAGTTGAATTGTATCTCATTAAAAGAAATGGTGAAACTTATCATTTCATGACATCAATACAAATTTTTTTTTTCCATAAGATATTGAGAACCAGTTAGTAACATCACTTGACTTTGTCAAACATCACTTGACTTCTCAGTCATTCTGAAATAGAACCATTAAACTTATGTATACACTTAAATGTTGTTAGCACTTTCATTATCACAGACCGTAGTCAGTAACAATTTGTTTCATCCATAGGTGTTTAGTACAACAACTCTCAATCGCAATGTATTCAACTTCATCTATTGAGAGAGATACATTGTTCTATTTCTTACTGTGCCACGATCACAAATTTTTCCCAAGGAAGAAACAACTTCCATTTGAGCTTCTTTTATCATCCAGACAGCCAACCCAGTTTGCATCAAAGTAACCAACGAGGTGTTGATTTGTTTCCTTTGTGTCGAGAAGTCCTAAATTAAGTGTTCTTTTGACATATTAATGATCCTTTTAATAGCTTAGAGATGTGATAACTTTGGATTAGCTTGATATCTCTCCCAAATGCCAACATTGATATACAAATCTGGATGACTTGTTATGAGATACAAAAGACTTCCAATCATCATTCGTTATATCTTAGGATCAACATATTCTCCTACTCATCTCTATAAAACTAGGTATTCACACTCATGGTGTTTTGGGTGACTTGCTTTCATGTAACCCAAATTGACTAACTCGATTCCTTGCATATGTGCATTGTGAGATGAAGATGTACTCATCATTTTATCTGATGTGTAACCCCAAAAAGTAGTTCAATTCTCCAACCATGCTCATTTTCAACCCACCAATCATTCTACAAAAAAAAGCATCAACCAAGTTTTGAGTCGTTTCTAAAAAGACTATATCATCGACATAGATTTGTACTACCATAAAACCTTCACTGATGTATGTGATAAACAAGGTTTTATCTACATTTCTTCGATGATACCCTTGATTTTTAACAGAAAAGATGACAGCCGCTTATAACAAGCTCTTGGTGCTTTGTTTGAGACCATGTAGAGCATTCTTCAACTTATAGACATGATGATGGTGATCAGAATCCTCAAAACCTTTAGGTTCAACATTCACCTCTTCTTATAGAATTTCATTTAGTAATGCACTATTTACATCTATTTGATATAACTTAAGCTTCATCATACACGCCATAGTGATCAAGAACCAGAGAGACTTTAGTCTAGCAAAAGGGGCGAAGGTTTCATAGAAATCAATTCCTTCCACCTCTGAGTATACCTGAGAAACAATTCAAGCTTTGTTGTGAACCATATTTCCATGTTCATTTATCTTGTTCTTGAATACCCACTTAGTTTCAACGACATTGACAATCATTGGTCTTGGTTTTAAGCCCCACACTCTACATCGATTGAACTGCTCAAGTTCCTCTTCCATGGATTATATCTTTCATCCATTAGTACTTCATTATGATTTTAAGGCTCAAGATCAGATACAAAGCAAGCAAACCTCGCCATTTTTAAAAAATCAGTATGTGCTTTTAATGTGACTCGTCCTCTTTTTATATCTCCTATCACATCCTTTTTAGAGTGACTTGGTGTACCTGAGTTTTGGTTGCTTCTTTAGATTTAGAATATGATTCCGAGCATAATTCCTTTTCAACAGCTGATTTGTGAGGTTCAATCCTCTTTTGAGACCCCAAAGGTTGTTTAACAAATTTGAATATCAATCCTTGAGAAGATACATGATTAAACACATCATTACCGATCTCCAGAACTGCTCTAAGTCTCTTGTAATACATTTTAGATATTGTGTCGTGAGTAGCCCAGAAAAATCCTTCATCACTTACGAAGTCAAATTTTCCTAATTTATCATTCTCATTCAAGATATAGCAGTCACATCCAAACACGTGAAAGTAGCTCATACTTAGTGACTTTCCTTTCTAGAGCTCATAAGGAGTCATTCCGATTCCTTTACGAACATAAATATGGACATATTGTATTGATGGCATTAGCCAAAAAATATTTGGTTACTTAATTATCATGTAACATTGCTCGAGCATCTCGTGAATTGTCTAATTCTTCTATTCAACCACACCATTCTATTGAGTTGTCCAGGGTGTTGAGTATTGGTGCATTATACCTTGCTCTCCATAAAATCTATCAAACAACTCGTTTTGAAATTCTCTTTAATGGTCATTCCAAATGGTCTTGATGTTACATTTCTTCTCATTCATCAACTACAAGGCCAGTATCTTAAAGCTATCAAATGTGTCCGTTTTTTTCAGAAATCTTGCCAAAAAACCTTGTGAAATCATCAACTAATACGAAAATGTATTTTTTCAAACAATACTCTCCATTTGAGTGGGACCTACTAGATCCATATGAACAAAGTCTAAAACCCTCATAGTCTGGATGTCTGAGACAACCTTATGATGGACTTTAACTTGTTTACCATTAGAAAATGGTCCACAAATAAAATTAGATTTCAGCTTCAATTTGGATATACCACGAATGACTTGTTGTTGAGATAATTTAGCCATATAGTCAGAACATTAATGTCATAGCTGAAGCTCATCAATCTTATTGGCTGTGAAACATTTTTCTGATGGTCTCCAAACATAACAATGATATCTATTCCTGACCCCTTGAATCCTTAAAGTATTCTTTTCATTTGTTGCTCTGCATTCGGTTCTAGTGAAAGTTACTAAAATTCCTTCATCACGCAGCTGACTAAACCTAATTAGATTTGCTTCATACTTTCAACCACGAAACATTCTCAAGTTCTAGTGTATTTCATACATTTGTGTATGCTTTTCTTCTAATTCTACTTTTGGCACTATCTCCAAAGGTAACTTTACATATTGCTATTTTTTCAAATCTCTCAAAGTTCTCTTGATTTTTTATTAGGGGTCTAGAGCACCTACTATCAAAGTACCACATTGATTCCGTTGAGATATGAGATCCTTTTGTAGTTTAAAAAACATAGGCATATATATCTTGCTTTCTTACTCATACTCGTTTGTATCTTTTACGATTAACCTAAAACATGTTTGATACAACAACCTTTTGATTTTGCCTTGAAGGAGGTAGTAGTGAGCCTTTATATGCTCACGTTTTTGATAGAAACATCCAGCCCTCCGATATAAAACTGGTCCACAAACTGCTGATGTGGTCTAAACATAACATTGTCATTGGAGCTTGATGTGTTTTCAACAAAACTTGGCATTTCTCTTTATTGGTTTCTATGATATCCCAACTCCCATTTTCCTTTACTCAACATCATGATGTTTTTTAGATGGACATCTAACTTTTTTTCCAACTCATTGGATTTTTTTCGTTCTTTTACCATATCCTCTTTAATAGTTCCACCGCTTTCTTAAGATCTTGTTTTTCCTTAATAAGGTTTTGTTGTTATAGAATTAGTTTTTTTTTTTGGTTTTGATTAGTTTCACATAAGATCTTTTTCTTCAGAGAGTGGTAGCTCAGAATCATCATCATCTTGTTTGGAGCTCGTCTCATCATTAACCACACCAAGATATGCTAAAAAGTATAACATATCACATTTGTCATCATCATCATTAGACTATGTTTCATCATAGCTTATCAGTGATTTTTTTTTATTTTACCTGCATTCACACACTCTCATCTCACATGCCTAAAGCTTTTGCACCCACTACATATGATAGTTCATATCACCGAGATTCTTGATGCACCTTTTCAAATTCTTCTTGATGTTATTTCCTCACATCTTCACACTCGATATCTTAGACATGCTTAAGTGTTCGTAATTTAATTTCTTGGTTTTGAACAACCACTTAATGATCAAATACAAGATACACATGTGATCTTAAATAGATACAACTTGTTCCTCATATTTATTTACTTTCTAAATCTATTATAGAGATTATATTTTTGCAGTTTTGTCCATTTTAGCATGCCAGATTCCACTTGTCACTTCAGCTATCATACTATATCAAAGTTCTTGTTTTATGTTATGTTATCTGCTGAATCCACCTTTCTGTTACATCCTCTAGTGTACTAACTTCAATTTTCAAAATCAACATTTGTCAATAATTGTACAAGCACCTGCATTAAGTGCTATTTTATAAAATCTCCAATGTATTTCTCTAGTTTTTATTCTAAAATAAAATAAGATTTTTTATATTACTCTATTTTTAATCCAGAAAGAATATATTCTAAATCTATTCTTTTTTTATTTATTACTAATACCTTTTTATAAAATTTACAATTTGACCCCACTTATTTTATTATTTTCAAAACATCATTCCATAAGTTATGATATTATTTTGAATAAACATTGATTTAAATTATATTATATAAAAATAATAAAACATTGTAGGTTTAGTTTAAAAATCACCATTAGTGTATTTATCTCATAAATAATTAATTACTGCATTTCGAAATGAGAAATGAGCTTTTTATTCTTGGTTTCATTTGCTATTGGACTTTTGGAGGTGGAGCTGCTCTGGCAACTTCATTTGGTGTGTTAAAATCACTATCATTTTCGATCATCCTATTGTGTAAAACTATAGATGTAGTCATTAAACCACGTATACCATCATATTTAAACCCATCTCATATTAAATATATTAAAATATTTAATGAAAATAAATTATTGAAATTTATTCAAATGTTTCGTGAGAATTAATTTCCAAATAATGTTATAACTTTATCTCAAAATAGGTAATAATTTCATATATTTGTTAAACAAATTTTTCTATATAAATAGATTAAAATATTTATAAAAAATGAAACACTGAAATTTTTCAAATTTTAATTTTCAAACAATATTATAATTTTATCTCAAAATAAGTAATAAATTCATGTATTTATTAATCAAAACATTATTTTTATAAATATATTAAACTATTAATAAAAACACAACATTGAAATTTTTTATTGTTTCATGATAAATTTGAGTTTTCTGATTTTGAACACTTCAGTTTTGAACTACTTATGGTCTTTTTAGCATCTTTATTGTCAATATAGCAATTATCTTATATGGAAATAATGAAACCTATAATTTAATGTGTGAATTATTTGAAAACATTTAATAACTATTGTAAATGGTACCATTTTACCTTCACATTATGAAAATTACACAATTAATTGCAAGCGCAAAATAAAATTTGAACGTTCTTGGAAAGTAAGAGATTCATATATGATGTCACCACTAGAGCTACAATGATGAAAGCCGATTCAAATACTATTGTAGTTATTGGGATATTGAGGACATCATGTGCCATATAGACTAAATCACTTAGTCGATGTTGGTTATCCTTACAATAGATCAAAACATCTAAATCTTGAAAAGACTTCCTCTTTATATTTGGTTCATCCAAATAGACATCTTATTGTATCTTTGTGTTGCTTGCACCAACTTTAATGTTTTTTCTCGAATTCAAAAAGATCCTATAATTAATATTTAAGGGTGTAAAGAATTTATGATTATAAAATTATAAGATTGTCTAAATATTCTTTTAAGTGAAGATTCATTTACTAGTTCATGCAGAATTTATGGAAATGAAACACCCGAAGAATTTTCCCAAATCATAGTATTATAATGTGTTTATAAAGCATAGTTAAATTATTCTTAAATTCTTGAATTTTGACTTGGAAATACTAGGATCTACTATCTCCTAAGATTTTTCAAGCATTTACAATTTCATCATTGGATCTAAAATTGTTCCCATATCCAGTATAAAACTATAATCTTCTTAGTACTTAGTAAATTTAACTTGCATATTTTTAATCATTTCTTTCACATCACCAACGTCACAAAAAAACAATTTTTTCAACAAGAACTCAATTTTTTATACTTGTACGAAGTAGACACCAGATGTGAAATATTTCGAACATGAAAAGTGAGTAATAATGACATTGAAAGGTTTCAACAACTCACAAATTTTTTCTCCACAATCCCACTTATCTTCTGACGATAATGATTTTATAATTTGTGTCAAATTAAAGACTTCATGCTTTTAAATGTTTTTCTAAATTTCAATGCTCTAAATCGTTTTTTGTGATGCTTTTACATATCTAATATTTTTCCGAGAGTCATGTAAAAGATCATTTTCTAATTCTGAACCCTCTTTCACTATTAGATTCAGAATATGAACACAACATCTCACATGCATAAACTTGTCATCACAAAACAAACCACTGTCACTCATCATATGAAGTCGTCTCTTGAATATTTTTACATATTATAATTTTTAATAACATTTTCCAAAATAATAGAGAATACTTTTTTCTCTAAAACCCCATTCCAGCAAACATTGTAGAACCTTATGAGCAATTTTTTCTACAGAGTATAGGGGTTTCAAATCACAAAATATTAGAATCTTATTTTTTAAATTCCAACCATCACCAATAAAGTGGGCAGTTTGATAAATATATTCCATGACAATGGGACAAGATGACCATAGATCTAAAATAAAACACACCCGTCTACGATGTTTTGCAAGCACCTTTTTAAGCTTCTCTTTTTTCATATATTTTAAAAACATCAACTATGATAGTTTATTTACAAATGTTGAATGATATTCAAATATTCTAACCTTATCATATTCCACAGACCGTAGTGATAGATCATAGTAAACAATTATTTTATTAGTCATCTCACGATCTATATTTTGATCTCCTTTCATAGGCATCTTTACACACGTCTTTAAATGGCGACGCATATATTTTGTCAATTGTATTTAAATTTAAATTTAGATTTAATAAATATGTTTAAATAGATAATTATTTTTTAAAATATATATCCACCGCAAAATTAATACCTATTTTTATTTTCTATTCGGTTCAAATAACATTTCGCTAATATTTAGTTATTGTTGAAAAGTCAACAAAGGCGTCTTCGTTGAAGACGTCTTTGTTTTGATTACCTTTTTACGAAGTTTGCCGACTGACTTCTCCTATAAATAGGAGACTATGTATCATTTGTAAACTACATCAAATGAACGATTCTCTCTTCTCTCTCATCTTTTCTTCTGCGTAAAATTATCAGTTTAATTTTATCTCTCTAGATATTTTTTTATAACACGTTATCAGCACGAGTGTTTCTACCATCTACCTAAGATACTAAAATAAGGTAAAATTCTGTTTTATTAATACATGTGTATATTATATGGTAGGCTCTGCCTCCTAAATTATATGGTAGGCACTGCCTCCTAAATATTATATGGTAGGCTCTGCCTTCTAAATATTATATGGTAGGCTCTGCCTTCTAAATATTATATGGTAGGCTCTGCCTTCTAAATATTATATGGGCTCTGCCTTCTAAATATTATATGGTAGGCTCTGCCTTCTAAATATTATATGGTAGGCTCTGCCTTCTAAATATTATATGGTAGGCTCTGCCTTCTGAATATTATATGGTAGGCTCTGCCTTCTAAATATTATATGGTAGGCTCTGCCTTCTAAATATTATATGGTAGGCTCTGCCTTCTGAATATTATATGGTAGGCTCTGCCTTCTGAATATTATATGGTAGGCTCTAATATTATATGGTATGCCTCCTGATTTATATTTAGAAATTATTTTAATTTATGTGTTATTATATTCACTAATGTTTTACAATTTTATCATAAATTAATTTATGTCATCATTATGTTTAAATTCTTAAAACTAATTATACATATTTATTAAATATATATAATAATAATAATAACAATAATAAATTAAAATCTATACCCAAAATTTTATCATGATTAATTATTAAAAAAAAAAAAATAGTTATAAAATAATTTTTATAAAACTGATGTTTAACATATTGTTTTATTATGTGTATAGTTATAATGTCAAATTTGGCAAAACTCGAGATAGCTGCCCTTGATATATCTGGAAAAAATTACATGACATGGGCAGTAGCTGCAAAAATGCATTTTAAGGCAAAAGACCTTCTTGGCACCATCGATAGGTCGGAAACAACATCCGATGAGAAAAAAGCAAAAGCCATGATATTTTTATGCCACCATATCCATGATGGTTTAAAAGATGAATATATCACAAAAGAAGATCCTGCAGATCTTTGGCAATCACTCAAAGATAGGTTTGATCACCAGAAATATGTGATCTTACCAAAAGCCAAACATGAGTGGTTAAACCTCCGATTTCAGGATTATAAAAGTGTAAGTGAATATAATTCCGCGTTGTTCGGAATCACTTCTAAGATGATATTATGTGGAGAAAAAGTAAGTGATTATGATATGATTGAAAAACTCTCCAAACATTTCATCCTGGAAATGTAATCCTGCAACAACAATATCGAGCAAAGGGATATACTCGTTATTCGGAGTTAATGCAAGTTCTCCTTGTTGCTGAACAAAATAATGAACTTGTGATGATGAACCATCAATCTCGTCCCACTGGATCAGCTCCATTCCCAGAAGTGAATGTTGCATCATCCAGTTACAATAATTGGCAAGGACATGGACGTGGTCGAGGCCATGGTCGTGGTCGTGGACGTGGACGAGGAGGTGGACGTGGACGTGGAAAAGGAAGATTTTTTCGTCCTAATGAATTCAAATTCGGGAGAAAGAATAAAGTCCACGAAAATGAAGTTGGTCGCGTACCTGCTGTACGCCAAAATATACAATATGAAAATGTTTGTTACAGATGTGGCATGAAAGGTCATTGGTCTCGTACCTGTCGTACACCAAAACATTTGGCTAATCTGTATCAAGAATCACAGAAACAAAAAGGAAAAGAAAGTGAAACCAACTTTATCTCGGATGAACCCGGACTTTCCTTTGATGGAAATGCATATCTCGATGTTGCTGATTTTCTGGTTGATTCCGAGAATACCAAAGAACAAGATAATTAAGTTTAATGTTATATATATAAAGTTGTATTTAGTTTCCTTATGAACAAAAACAAAACTTAATGTCTTTTTAAAAAAAATATATGTAAGTTTGAACTTTAATTACTTAATGTAAAATAGTTTTATTATAATATAAGTTGATTTTGAAATATGTGTGTTTAACATTTATTAATACATCTTTATCAATATTTTAATACAGAAAATGTATCATTTTGAGAGTGAGAATGGAGATATATGCCTAGCAGACAGTGCTACAACGCATACAATACTTAAAGATAAAAAATTTTTCTCCTACCTCAAAATGAAAGATTCCGCCGGAAGCGTAAATACAATATCGGGTAATGCAAATATTATCATAGGCTCCGGAAGAGCTAGTTTTTCAATGCCAATGGGAACGAAATTTGAAATAAATGATGCTTTATATTCCCCCAAGTCTCATAGAAACTTATTAAGTTTTAAAGACATCCGTACAAATGGATATCACATAGAGATAATGAGCAAAAATAACATTGAATATCTTTGCATTACATGGGAGCAGAAACAAATATTGGAAGAATTACCAATGATGTCCTCTGGATTATATTACACAAAAATAAATATAATTGAATCGTATATTACGGTAAACCAGAAGTTTACGAGTACATTCAAAGTCTGGCATGAAAGACTAGGACATCCTGGATCAGTTATGATGAGAAAAATTGTGCAGAATTCTAATGGCCACCCATTGAAAAACCAGAAGATTTTTCAATCATGCGAGTTTTCGTGTAAAGCATGTTCTCAAGGAAAACTTATTACTCGGCCATCACCAGCCAAAATTAGTAATGAATCCCTAGTATTCTTAGAAAGAATACATGGTGATATATGTGGGCCTATTCACCCATCATGTGGACCATTTCGATATTTTATGGTTTTAATTGACGCATCTAGTAGATGGTCACATGTGTGTTTGTTAACCACACGAAATATGGCTTTCGCAAGATTCATTGCCAAAATAATCAGGTTAAGAACTCAATTCCCTGATTATACTATAAAGAAAGTAAGACTTGACAACGCTGGTGAATTCACGTCACAAGCCTTTAATGATTATTGTATGGCTCTCGGAATCGATGTTGAACATCCGGTTCCGCATGTTCATACACAAAATGGTATGGCTGAGTCTTTGATAAAACGGTTACAACTCATTGCGAGACCATTAATATTGAGAACAAATCTCCCAATTTCAGTATGGGGTCATGCTATATTGCATGCGACAGCATTGGTCCAAATAAGACCAAGTGCATATCATGAATATTCCCCATTACAATTAACATCTGGCCAGAAGCCTGATGTATCTCATCTCCGAGTTTTTGGGTGTGCGGTTTATGTTCCTATAGCCCCACCACAAAGAACAAAGATGGGGCCACAGAGAAGATTAGGAATATATATTGGATTTATATCATCAAGTATTATTCGGTACCTTGAACCACGAACTGGTGACATGTTTACGGCACGATTTGCCGATTGTCATTTTGATGAAGAAGAATTTCCTACGTTAGGGGGAGGAATTAAACAACTGCAAGAAGATATTAAATGGTGTACGCCATCTTTGTTGTATCTTGATCCTCCCACAAAACAACGTGAAATGGAAGTTCAGAAAATCATATATTTGCAAAATATTGCAAACCAGTTGCCAGATGCATTCACAGATACAAAACGAGTGACAAAATCATATATACCCGCTGTGAATGTCCCATCAAGAATTAATGTTCCTGTAGAACATGTTGATGGCGATAAAATAAATGAACCCAGAGTTCAGTTAAAGAGGGGGAGACCGATGGGCTCAAAAGATAAAAATCCCCGTAAGAAAAAGTATTTGGGAGAACAAAATCAAAAGATTCTGGAAGAACCTTACAAAAAGCGTTTCGAAAATACTTGTGAAAAGGTTATAGAGGAACCAACTCAAACGGAATGTCCGGAAGACATATGCAAACAGGTTTCTGAAAACCGTGAAGTGGAACTCCATCCAGAAGACGAACGCAATATAGAAACATATGAGATTTCAATTAACTATACCCAAAATAGAAAATTATGGGTTAGAAATAAAATAGAGGATATTAATGGAATATTCTCCTTTTCTGTGTCCAAAGAAATTGAAAATGAAAATGATGATGCAGAACCAATATCTGTAACAGAATGTCAAAAAAGATCTGATTGGGAAAAATGGCAAATAGCCATTAGAAATGAATTATTCTCTTTACAAAAAAGAAATGTTTTCGGACCCATTGTCATTACACCTGAAGATGTAGTGCCAGTTGGGTGCAAGTGGGTTTTTGTAAGGAAAAGGAATGAGAAAAACGAGGTCACTAGATATAAAGCACGTCTTGTTGCACAAGGATTTTCTCAAAGGCCGGGAATAGATTATGAAGAAACATATTCTCCGGTCATGGATGCAATTACATTTAGATATTTAATGAGTTTATCATCATCCAAAAGGTTAGAAATGCACCTTATGGATGTCGTGACTGCATACCTGTATGGAACCCTTGATAGTGATATATACATGAGAATCCCAGAAGGATTCAAGATCCCAGAAGGATCAAAGATCTCTAAAGGACCCAAAGAACTATATTCAGTCAAATTACAACGATCATTATATGGGTTAAAACAATCCGGACGCATGTGGTATAATCGCTTAAGTGAATATCTGTTGAAAAAAGGATATATTAACAATGCGATATGTCCTTGCGTATTTATAAATAAATTCCCATCAGGCTTTGTGATCATTGCTGTTTATGTAGATGACCTGAATATAATTGGAACTCAAAAGGAAGTTGATAATGCAAGAACTCATATGAAAGAAGAGTTTGAAATGAAAGATCTTGGAAAAACAAAATTTTGTTTAGGACTCCAAATTGAACATTTCTAAGATGGGATATTTGTGCATCAATCAAATTATACGAAAAGAATATTGAAACGATTTAATATGGATAAAGCGAATCCTTTGAGTACTCCAATGGTTAATCGATCGCTTAATATAAACAAGGATCCATTTCGACCTTGTGAAGATAATGAAGACATATTAGGTCCTGAAGTACCTTATATGAGCGCTATCGGTGGACTTATGTATCTCGCAAATTGCACTCGACCAGATATAGCATTTGCTATAAATTTACTTGCGAGATATAGTTCATCACCTACACGAAGACATTGGAGTGGAATAAAACATATTTTCCGTTATCTCCAAGGTACGATTGATTTGGGATTATTTTATTCTAGAAACCCCGAGTTTGGTTTAGTTGGTTTTGCAGATGCTGGATATTTATCGGATCCACACAAAGCTCGGTCCCAAATCGGTTATGTTTTTACACTTGGTGGAACTGCAATCTCGTGGCGATCTCAAAAACAAACTTTGGTTGCCACTTCTTCAAATTACGCTGAAATCATCGCCCTTCATGAAGCTTGCAGAGAATGTGTATGGCTCAGATCTATGACTCAACATATAGAAGGAGCAAGTGGATTAATCAACAATAAGGAGCCAACAAAATTATTCCAAGATAATGCTGCATGTGTGACCCAAATCAAAGAAGGTTACATCAAGAGTGACCGAACAAAACATATTCCTCCGAGATTTTTCTCCTATATCCAAGAACTTGAGAAAAATCAAGAACTTAACGTCCAGTACATTCGTTCAAGTGATAATGCAGCAGATTTGTTTACAAAGGCGCTTCCTACGACAACGTTCAGAAAACACGTTCAGAATATTGGAATGCGTCATCTGCGAGACTTATAAAAGGAAACATATCTATCTTTTCGAGGGGGAGATTGTGTATCTGTACTCTTTTTCCCTTATCATGATTTTTATCCCGTTGGGTTTTTACATGATAAGGTTTTTAACGAGGCAGAACGCAATACTTCGATAATAATAGATAATCAAGGGGGAGTGTTGAAAAGTCAACAAAGGCGTCTTCGTTGAAGACGTCTTTGTTTTGATTACCTTTTTACGAAGTTTGCCGACTGACTTCTCCTATAAATAGGAGACTATGTATCATTTGTAAACTACATCAAATGAACGATTCTCTCTTCTCTCTCATTTTTTCTTCTGCGTAAAATTATCAGTTTAATTTTATCTCTTTAGATATTTTTTTATAACAGTTATATGATATCACATGTAGTTTGTCAGAATTATGGTACACTAAAGATTGATGGGTGAGTAACTAAAATGTGTTTTAATGTTGTTTGATTCCAATTAGATCATTTATTTGTAAATATGTTTAAAAAATTTATGATTAGGATGTGACATCTGTTGAGACAAAGCGTCGCGGTGGAATGTGAAGATAACACATAAGAGGCGGGAGTTGATTGAATGCTTGGATGATGTGGCATAATTCTATTGGCGATGGATTAACAAATTGTTTCTAAAGAAAGAATCTTCACATAAAACGAACATTGCAGTTCGTAAATATTGTGTATACAAGAAAGGAAAGGAAGAGAGTTATACCTAATGAAGTGTCGATATAAAAGAGACAAGCACGAGCTGACATTAGGCATTAACTGTAACAACTCCGATCCTCAGTAAGGATCGGTATGGCGGGATGGCCGGCAGATGGATGAGTTGGCCAAGTTCACCATGAAAAAGGTGGGGTACTTAAGTATCCTTGTACACATGATACACCTGAAAACATGTAGTTTCGCTAGGGGGTCTGACCCAATTAAGTCTGACGAGTGGAAGAATCGATTGGTGAGGAATTTTTAGTCAACTATGTGTCCCGGTGACTACCAGAAAGATACTGCAGTCCACTTACTAGGAGGGGATGGACATAACTGGTGGCTTTTTGTAGATAAACGGTTGGGTGAAAGGATTCAAACCTTTGAGGATTTTGAGGGAGAATTCAATAAGAAATTCTTTCCACCAGAGGGGTGGGACCGATTGGAATGTGCATACCTGGAATTGGTTCAAGGGAGCCGAACTGTTCGGGAGTATGAAGAAGAATTTAACCGTTTAAGGCGTTATAAAAGAAGAGACCTTGAGGATGAACTCGGGCAGGTGCGCCAGTTCATGCTGGATTACGGGTCGAGATCTCTAACCACTATTTGGCTCAGAAGTTCGGTTCAGTCACTGAATTGGTGGAAAGGGTTGCCTTGATCGAAGAAGGGATCGAGGAAGAGAACCGACTGAAAGAATCCAAAGTCCCAAATCGTTACTTCCAGTCAAGTGGTGGTGATCAGAAAAGAAAGTGGGATAAGATTGATGATTCCAGCAAACCTCTGGGAAGAACTAGGGAATATAAGACCTACGGTAGAAGACACGGTGGGGAACGCTCGATGGGAGCATGTGCATGTTGAATTAACAAGGAACATGTTACCTAAAACTGTCCAAGGATGGACCTGGAAAGCAAGGAATTCTGGGTTATGATTCATTGACTTGCTTCAACTGTGGTATGTCAGGCCACATCAGGAAGGATTGTATCAAAGGGCAAGTGGAAAGGCAACTCGAACGAAAGGATTACCGTGGGGTACTCGGGCCAGTGACCAAGAGGTAGGCTGTAATACCGCGGGTATACGAGCTATCGCGGGATATGGGCGATACGGGTAAGTACAACTCGATCATTGGTACGTACATACCTTAACTGTTCAATAAAAACGAGCATTGCATGGCATGCACAAATAGTAGGGTACTTAGCATTCAGGATGAATGTGTAGGGACTTTGGTTGTGGGCGGTGTTGAAACACACGTCCTGTTTGATTCCAAGGCTTCACATTGTTTTGTAAGTCCGGAATGGTTTTAAAAAAATAGGATTCAAATAGAACCCATCTCCGGAATGAGTAAAGTACAAGCGGCTGGATGGAAAATAATGAATTCCCTCGGAAATGTGGGGAACATCCCGGGTATGATTGGAAATTTTAGTTTGCCAGCTGACTTGATAGTCGTCCAACTTAATAATTACAAGGTAATCCTAGGTATGCACTAGTTGAGAACGAACAACGCAACCCTACAGTGTCATCGGGGCCAAGTTCAATTTGAGAAAGATGGAGAGAGATTGGAGCTCTAAGTGATCCAATCCACCTTGGGAAGTTTGATGATCTCAGCAATACAGAAAGAACGGATGCTAGAGAGGGGTGTGCGAGGCCTATGTAGCCACGATAAGCACTGAGAAAAAAAGAGATAGGAGTTAAAAGATATCCCAATAGTCAACGAATTCGGGGATGTGTTCTAGACCTTGTTTGGGTTACCGCCTGATAGGTCTGATCCATTCACGATTGAGTTGGAACCAGCAATTGCCCCAATCTTGAAAGCGCCATACCGTATGGCCCCATCCGAGATGGCTAAGTTAAAGAAACAGTTGGAAGACTGTTGGATAAAGGATTCATCATGCCGAGTTAGTCACCATGGGGTGGACCGATGCTGTTTGTGAAAAAGAAAGATGGAAACTTTATGCATCGATTATCAGGGATTAAATCGGGTTCCAGTAAAGAATAATTACCCATTACCCTGGATTGATGAGTTGTTGGATCAACTCAGAGGTGCTACCTAGTTCTCAAAGATCGATTTGGCCCAAAGTTATCACCATATTACGATCGAGCCATTGGATATTCGGAAGATGGCCTTCTAAAAAAGATATGGACACTACGAGTTTGTACTGATGCCATTCGGCTTAATCAATGCACCGACAACATTTATGAAGATGATGAATAGTATGTTTCGGGAATGTTTAGATGAGTTTGTTATTATTTGCATTGATAACATCCTCATCTATTCAAGGGGCCACAAAATCATCTAACGGTGGTGATGGAACGGTTAAGGAAGCATAAGCTATATGCCAAACTAAACAAATGTAGCTTTTGGCAGAGAAGTATTGGGTTCTTGGGGCACATTGTGTCGGACCAAGGGGTGTCAGTAGACCTGGAAAAGGTTAAGGCTATCAAAGATTAGTCAAGGCCTTGGAATGCAACCGAGATTAGGAGCTTCCTAGGTTTGGCCGGATACTATAGACGGTTTTTCAATTGGTTTGCGAAGATGGCTTACCCCAAGACATGTGTAACTAGGATGTTAAGTACGAGTGGACAGACAAGTGTGAGGAATGTTTCCAATGGCTGAAGGAGATGGTGTCAATTGCACCAGTCTTGGAACTGTATGAACCAGATAAGCCCTATGTAGTCTACACTGACGCTTCTAGAACCAGTTTGGGTGGTGTTCAGATGCAAAAGGTAGGGTGAATGCTTATGCATCATGGCAATTGCGGAAACATGAAGGAAACTATCCCACTCATGACTTAGAAATGGTTATGTTAATCTTTGCATTGAAGATTTGGCAGTCATACTTGTATGGAGCCAAAGTGCAAGTTTTTAGCGACCATAATAGTCTGAGCTACATCTCCACTCAACCCGAATTGAACCTGAGGAAAAGGTGGATGAAATTCGTGGCTGACTACGACTTAGATATTGCGTACCACTTGTGAAAGGCAAATCTCGTGGTGGATGCCTCGAGTAGAAGGCGATCGGATGTTCATGCGGAAAAGGATGCAGAAACCCTTGTCAGTCAGGTTAAGATGATGCACTTGAATACAATATCAAGCGAACCAGAACCGTTGGGTTTAGATGCAGCAAATCAGGCAAATCTATTAAGTAAGATTTGAGTACCCCAAGAAAAGGATGGAGTGTTGAACCAAGCGTTTTAGAATGATCAGTCCGAGTATAGGAAGTCGAACAATGGAATGATTGTGATAAGAGGACAAGTATGTGTTAATGTACAAGAATTAAGGGAAGAAATACTAAGAGAAGCACATCAGTCCAAGTTTACAATCCACCCATGTTCGAGTAAGATGTACCGAGACTTGAAGCGGTATTACCATTGGGCGGGGCTGAAGAGAGATGTGGGAGAATGGGTACCTGTGTCTGAATTCTCAACTGGTCAATGTAGAACACCAGAGTTCTAAGTGGGTTGTTACAAAAATTACCCATCTTGGAATAAAAGTGGGACCATATCACAATGGATTTTGTGAGTGGGTTGCCAATGACCAAGGCACAACAGGATGCTATATGGATGGTTGTGGACAAGCTACCAAGTCGGCAGACTTCCTGGTTTTCTAGAAAATGGATAGGGCGGAAATAATTGCGACACGTTATCTGGAAGAGATAGTTTGATTACATGGAGTCCCGGTAAACATTGTCTCCGATCGGGATCCATGATTCACAGCCCATTTTTGGAATGAATTCCAAAAAGTGTTAGGAACAATGGTGAACATGAGTACGGCTTACCACCCCCAAATAGATAGGCAATCCGAATGAACCATCCAAACACTCGAGGACATGTTGTCGGCATGTGTTCTGGATTGGGGTAGATCTTGGGAAAAATATCTGCCCTTGGCGGAATTCTCATACAACAATAGCTTCCAATCGAGTATCGGAATGTCTCTTTATGAAGCATTTTATGGATAGCTTTCTCGGATCCCATTGTGTTGGCCAAAGTGGGGGAGCGTAGGACCCTCAGTCTAGATATTATGGATGAAACCACTGAGAAGATCAAGTTCATAAGGATTAACATGAAGGAGGCCCAAGATAGACAGAAAAGTTATGCGGATAAACGAAGAAGAAATTTAGAGTTCGAAGTGGGTGATTGGGAATATCTTAAAACAATCACATTCAAGGGAAGTTGAATTCAATGTACTTAAGCCTATTTAAAATCATGGAAAGCATTGGGTTAGTCGCATACAAACTGGATTTACCACCCCCAAAATGCAGATGTTCCATAACGTTTTCCATGTATCCCAACTAAGGAATTGTCTATTAGATCAAGACATGGTCCTTAAGGGAAAACCTAACGTTAGAAGATGTTCCAGTTTGGATCATTAACCGAATGGAAAGAGTTACCAAAAGGAAGGTCATTCAGATGTTAAGGTAGTATGGAATGGCAATGGTATCGAAGAAATGACTTGGAAAACAAAAAAAAAATGAAGGCCGAATTCCCTAAGTGGTTCGAGGAGTGGGAAAAAAATCAAATACTTGGCATGGATTCGAGGACCAATCAACTTCAAGAGGGGGAGACTTGTAACACCCTCGATCCTTAGTAAGAATCAGTGTGGCGAACTGGCTAGCAGATGGGCGAACTGGTCGGTAGATGGGCGAACTGGCCGCGGCGGATAAGCGAACTGGCCGGGGGATGGGCGAGATGGCTGGCAGATGAACGAACTGGTCGACAGATGGGCGACCTGGCCGATAGTTGGGCCAACTGGCAAGTTAGCTGGGTTAGTTTATCGGCTAGTGTGGCCAATTAGTTGCGCAGTGGTTCGAGCAGTTAGTGTTGAACTGGTACCACGACCAAGCGCAATGGTTCGACTGAAAAAATTTGATTGGCTGAATAAAGGTCGTGACTATTCGTGAAAACGAACAACAGACCTTATATATACGAGTCTCAATTTTTGTAAGGCAATAGTCGAAAATTGTTAGACCGAGTGAAGGAGTATTCGTGGACTTCGGATCGGGAGGCCGACCCAAGGGTACGCGACTAAAGGCTAAGTGTGGTCGAGGTGAGTAATTCCTTACTCTCCCTTCTCATATTCCTCTTTGTCGGTGATTCGGCGATCAAGGGAATCCAAGTTCCTAATTGGGTAAGCTTGTTCGAGTGGCTGGATGGTTGGGATTGGGTGATACCTTCACAGCCAGATTGTCGGCCTGACCTGCCTTTAGACCGGATCGAGTCTTTCAAATCGAATATCGACTGGCAAAAGTATTGGGTGATACCTTCCATGACCAGTTGGTTGATCGATTTTACCTAAGCCCAGAACGAATGTGTCATTGGCCGAATGTTGGTTGAAACTTAGAGAATTGATGGGTTTCACATTATTGCATTCATTCGTGCATATTTTAAAGCCTTTATCGAATAATACTTGTTAAGACTAAATTAACTATACAACTTTCACCTTTTTAGCAAAAGATGGTGATCGTGGTACGGATTTGGCTTGAGTGCAAGGTTGGTGGCTCAAGTATATGCATGGTGTATTGGTCCGAGTAGATAGAATCGTTCGAATGTGTAAGCCTTCCGACAAATTGTCATATTGTACAAATCCTATTATTATAGTTCAATAAAAAATTGAATCTATTATCTAATGACTCTCACAATGACTCTAAAAACTCATGAATCTCATAATAAATCGAATTTGGATTTAGTCTAAATAATGGACCCTAAAATATGGACTTTAGATTCGGAATTCTTTGGTCAATCCGAAAGAGAGCAACCTCTTCGAACTGATAATCCGGGAAGGGGTGTTTCATTAACAGAATCGAAGGTGTATTGAGTCAAGTTAGAGAGGGTGAAACACCAAGTTTAGGTGAGTGAATAGAGAGGTACACAATTGTTGTTGTGTGTGAGTGTGGAAGATAGGTTGGGAATAACCGATAATACTCATTCAGGAAGGAGAAAAAGTATCCAAGCCTAAGGAAAAATGGATAGATGTAGACAAAAACGCATCGAAGTTCAACTCTAAGGCGCTGACAGAGATATTTTGTGCAATTGACTTGGAACAGTTCAAATTGGTGGAAGGATGTATACAACTGCAAAAGATGCTTGGGACATTCTCGTTAATTCTTTTGAAGGGATTTCATGTGTGAAAAGAACTTGACTGGACCATCTAGCATCATAATTTGAAAATCTGTGTATGGAAAGTGATGATTCAATTGCAAGCTTTGGATCTAAGTTAAGTTCAATAGCCAAATGAAGCAGTTTTTCTAGGGAAGGAATACAAGGACATAAAACTTTTCAAGAAACTTCTGAGGTGTTTGCCATCAAAGTTTGGACCGCATAAGGCAGTGTTGAAGATAGCTATGAACACAGACAACATGAAATTCTCCCAATTGTTGGGAATGTTGAAAGACAAGGAAATGGAGACTGCTGCTGAGCAACCTAAAGTGGGAAAAGGGATTGCATTTGCTGTTGAAGAAGAAATTGACAAAATAAAAAAGACTGAAAGATAACATGAATCAGAAAATTGTGGAAAGTGTGGTGCTTATGGTAAGAAACTTCAAGAAAGCATTAAGAAGGATTGAAAAAGGTCAAGCAAAGTCATATGGTCGCGGACAAACCAGTGACAATGAGAGATATCCAGGTCGAATGTCAAGACTGGAAAACGGAAGAGGAAACAAGAAAAGAGATTTTAAATACCATGAATATGAAGGATATGGGCATTGATGAGGACATCAGGTCGTACATCCAGCCAGGAGACCAGACTGGCCGACCAGGAAGCTTGCCCGAGACAGCCGGGCCATCTGGCACGCCTGCCGGTCCAAGCAGTACCGCCGGACCCTCGACCAATAGGACCAGAGCAACCAGCATTGCCGGCGGAGAGGCCCAAGCTTCCGGCACACTTGGTGGGGACGTGGATGACACCGCCGGTCCCCTTGGTGATGCCACCAACTCCGGGATCAACTTGGCCGGTCCTGAAGGCATTCCAGCTAGTACTTCGCACAGTCCAGCCGATACAGCCGATCCAGCCGAGTGCACGAGCAATTCAACTTCCACACAAGGAAACTCGGACCAGATAAGCTACCAGCTTCAGGACATGCATCTAGAGGAAGTATCCACACCAGTAGTGCCACCAGGAGCAATGACAAGAAGCAGATCAAGGGCACTCTTCCACAAATTCAGCTTATGGGTGGACAAGCTCCTAGAGGAAGATCAGCTAAGGACAATGGGCCAGAAGAGCAAAGTAGAGTCCAAAGGCTTCTCAACAACACAAGGAACATCAGAGACTTGGGCTTTAGTGGCAAGAGAGGTCAGGGCCCAAAGATTTATAACCCTACTCCAAGTCGAAGACTAGGAGCAAGGCGCGTGCATGCCACAAGGACGGCCACCTTCCATTTCTTGGCCGTGAGGTAAGTTAAGGTAAGTTTCAATTCGAATATATGCCTCTTTCTGTTTTGTAGGGTAGGATCTAGATGCTTTACATTTTTGAGTCAAGAACATTTTAGGAATAGGTCCTTTTTCGATTATACACTTTTATATCTTTTCCTTTGTGCACTTTTGTAAGTTTTCCTTTTCTTATTTGGGTCGACCCTAGAAGGTCAAGCTGTCGAGCATATTAATAAGGCTTCTTCCAGCATTGTAGTTCGACAACCTTTTTGATATTAATAAAGATAGAACTTTTTCCCCAACAAGTTTTCTCTCAAGAATCTTGTGCGCTTAGAATCTAGTTGAGACCAGCCCTCCTAGCCCTAAGTTTGTGATTTATCACGAGGTTCATCACCCCTCGTGTGGTTCACTTCACCTTTCCATCGAATACCAACCCAAAAACCCCTATCCAAGAAGTCTAAGGTCGAGTTTCTCACCTAAACTTCTCCAAACAGCTCACGCTCATACATCCTTGAATCAAGGCTTGTATCATTTTGGTATCAGAGCTTAAAGCTCCTAAACCAGGTTGTTTCTATCCTTTAGCTTGTCTTGTTTTTAGTTCCTGCATTAGTTTAAGTCGCATTCAAGAGAAATAAAAAAAATAACATCAAACTCCAAACCGAGTGCATCTAGCCTTCTACGTGTATCACTAGGGTTTAGATTCACTTTTGCATTACCATTCACGTTTTCCTTTTTGTTTAAGTCATATTTCCTTTATTTTTAAGTTAAATTAAAAAGAAAAGAAAAAGAAAATAGGAAAAATACCAAAGAAATTCGAATTGGACAGCTAGCACAAGTTGTCAAGAAAGTTTCCTTTTTTTCAAATCTTCACATTTTTGAATTTCCAATTCTCAGATTTTCTTCCTTTTTTCAAATTTTCGAATCCTTATAAAAAGAAAACCCTCCTAATAATTTAGGAGCATCCTAACTTGTCTTCTTCCTTTGTAGCAAACAATGGCAGAAGAAAATAGAGAAGCAACCGAAGCCATGATGGCTATGTTCACCACACTCCAAACACAACTCGCATCCATAGGCTAGAGGTTGGAGCGCGTGGAAAGACCGGTGAGATTCCAGGCCATAATGCACGTGAGAGCTGAGCAAGACCGTCCTGAGGGTCCTGAGCACCTTAGGACACGGCACAAACAGGAGGAACCCCAGCCAGATGGAGATGAGGACACACAACCTCATAACTATCACCATAGGCCGAGAGGACCTCCACGGCAACCAGAGGCAGAAGATGATGGCTTTGAGCCATATGGTCTTCACCAGAGACCAAGAATGCCTCCTAGACATCATGAGGATGGAGATGAACACACCTACAACCGGGTAAATCATCCTGATGTTAAGCTAACTCCTCCTAGTTTTGCAGGAAAAGTAGACCCCGAGGCTTACCTAGATTGGGAAAGAAAAATGGATCATATCTTTGATCATTACAACCAACCAGGACCTAGGAGAGTCTCAATGGCAGTAGCACAACTCACGGACAATGCCCTCATCTGGTGGGATCGTGAGGTATCTGACAGAAGGAGGAAGAGAATGAGGCCCGTAGACTCATGGGTCGACATGAAAGACCTCATGCGACAAAGGTTTGTTCCACCTTACTTTCATAGAGATTT
Organism: Pugionium cornutum; assembly: GCA_018901935.1. Classification (NCBI taxonomy): domain Eukaryota; kingdom Viridiplantae; phylum Streptophyta; class Magnoliopsida; order Brassicales; family Brassicaceae; genus Pugionium; species Pugionium cornutum. The sequence continues at coordinate 29,715,479 of CM032165.1, forward strand.
GCAACGCGTTTTCGTACTCTTAAGCAGGGTACCAGATCAGTAGAGGAGTACTATGAAGAGTTCGAGAAGGTTAAGGAACAGATTGGAGCTCAATGATGATGAAGAAGCATTGATGGCACAATTCTTGGATGGACTCCAAGAAAGGATCAGCCGCAAGGTGGAAAGGCAAATCTACAATGACTTCAAAGACTTGTTCCACCTATCTGTGCAAGCTGAGCAGCACATCAAACGTAAGAGCCAAGACATCCGCAGCAAGCCTAAGACACCTTGGGCACCAAGCAACATGCCCAAGACCGTAGACAAAGGCAAGAGCATAGAGATCGAGTCAAGGTTCAAGAGCAAGCCTCCTGAACCCACCCGTGACCAGAGAGAGCCTGGTAAGTCTTCTAACCCTCAAAGATCACGTGACATAACTTGTTTCAAGTGTAGGGGACGTGGACACATCTCAAGGGAGTGCCCAAACAACCGAGTCATGCTGATTACGGAGGCAGGAGAGTATGAGTCCCAAGATGAAGAGGACTATGAACCAGAGGAAGAGTATGGTGACATTGAGTACCCTGATGTGGGGGAAGTGCTGGTCACTAGACGTATCCTCAGTGCAATGGTGGATCCTTCAGAGACTATCCAAAGGGAGAACATCTTCCACAGCCGTTGCACCATCAAGGGCAAGGTATGTAACCTCATCATAGATGGTGGTTCTTGCACTAACGTTGCTAGTGCATATATGGTTGATAAGCTAGGTCTAGAGAAGACAAAGCATCCTCGGCCATATAGACTGAGATGGCTCGATGACAAAGTGGAGCTCAAGATCCATGAACAAGTCACTGTGCCATTCAGTGTGGGCAAGTACCAAGACCAAGTCATGTGCGACGTGGTGCCCATGCAAGCTGGCCATCTTCTACTAGGAAAACCATGGCAGTTTGACAAAGAGACCAGGCATGATGGCCGAACCAATCTCTACACCTTCGTGCATGACAAGAGAAAGGTCAGCCTAGCTCCTCTTACACCTGTCCAGGTACACGAGCTACAACTCCAAATGAGTAAGGAAAAGAAACTTATCAAGTCTAATTTTCTTATTCAACCAAGCCATGTCCGGAGAGCTTTAGCCTCGATGGATTTAATGTTACTAATGGTCTTCAAAGAAGTTTTTAGTATAGAACAGGGACAGGTAGAGCTACCTCCTGAAGCAGCAACTCTCCTCAACAAGTTCCAGGATGTATTTCCAGAGGAGATACCAGCAGGCTTGCCTCTTTTACGTGGCATAGAACACCAGATTGATCTAGTGCCCGGAGCAGCCCTGCCCAACTGGCCAGCCTACCGGATGAGTCCAGAGGAGTCCAAGGAGCTTGAGAAGCAAGTCAAGGAGCTCCTGGAGAAAGGATATGTTCGAGAGAGCCTCAGTCCATGTGCCGTACCAGTGCTACTAGTGCCCAAGAAGGATGGGACTTGGCGCATGTGCGTGGACTGCCGAGCAATCAACAACATCACAGTCAAGTACCGGCATCCAATACCACGACTGGATGACATGCTAGATGAGCTGAGTGGAGCCACGGTCTTCTCCAAGATAGACCTCAAAAGTGGATACTACCAGGTAAGAATGAAGGAAGGTGATGAGTGGAAGACTGCTTTCAAGACAAAGCAAGGGCTCTACGAGTGGACAGTCATGCCATTCGGCTTGACTAATGCCCTAAGCACCTTCATGCGCCTTATGAACCAAGTTCTTAGGGCGTACATCAGTAAGTTTGTGCTAGTTTACTTTGATGATATACTAGTTTATAGTAAGTGCCTACGGGAACACCTCACACATCTTGAGATGGTACTTAAAACCCTTCGACAAGAAGAGCTTTATGCCAATCTCAAGAAGTGCACCATTTGTACTGATAAGCTTGTCTTTTTAGGTTTTATTGTAAGTTCACAGGACCTACAAGTTGATGAGGAAAAGATTCGAGCCATACAAGAATGGCCAACACTAGGCAACATCAGCCAAGTAAGGAGCTTCCACAGACTGGCCAGCTTCTATAGGAGATTCGTGCCCAACTTCAGCAGTATTGCCTCATCACTGACGGTAGTAGTGAAGAAGAACGTGGGATTCAGCTGGGGAGAAGCTCAGGAGAAGGCATTCCAGACCTTGAAGGACAGCCTTACACATGCACCAGTACTAGTCCTTCCCGACTTCAACAAGATGTTTGAAGTGGAGTGTGATGCCTCTGGAATAGGCATAGGAGCAGTGCTAACCCAAGGAGGGAGACCAGTGGCATACTTCAGTGAGAAGCTAGGTGGTGCCTCACTGAACTACCCCACTTATGACAAGGAGCTCTATGCCCTTGTCCGAGCATTGGAGACTTGGCAGCATTACTTGCTGTCCAAGGAGTTTGTGATCCACACTGATCATGAGACTCTCAAACACCTTAGAGGGCAAACCAATCTCAGGAGGAGACATGCCATGTGGATGGAGTTCATAGAGACCTTCCCGTACGTCATCAAGTACAAGAAGGGCAAAGATAATGTGGTAGTCGATGCACTATCAAGGAGGTTTGCCTTGATATCCACCATGGAGGCAAAGGTCCTAGGGTTCGAGCACATCAAGGACCTATACAAGGATGATCCTGACTTTGCTGAGAGCTACAAAGAGTGTGGCACAGGGAGTCATGGCAAGTTCTACATCCATGAGGGATTCTTGTTCCGAGAAAGAAGGTTGTGCATACCACAAGGATCATTAAGGGAGCTTATCATCCGAGAAGCTCATGGAGGAGGACTCATGGGCCACTTTGGTGTCGACAAGACTCTAGCAGTGGTCAAGGAGCACTTCTACTGGCCACACATCAATAGGACAGTAGAAGCTCATTGTGCAAGATGCATCACTTGCAAGAAGGCAAAGTCCCGAGTGCAACCTCACGGGTTGTATCTCCCACTGCCTATACCTACACATCCATGGGTGAACATCTCAATGGACTTTGTTCTAGGTCTGCCCAAGATCAACCATAAAGATGCAATCTTTGTAGTGGTGGACAGATTCTCCAAGATGGCACACTTCATTCCATGTGCCAATGTCAATGATGTCACTCAAACAGCTGAGCTGTTCTTCAGGGAGATAGTATGGCTTCATGGAGTGCCAAGGACTATCGTATCAGACAGGGAAACCAAGTTCCTCAGCCATTTCTGGAGGACCTTTTGGAGAAAGCTAGGCACGAAGCTACTCTTCTCTACCACCTGCCATCCTCAAACCGATGGCCAAACTGAAGTTGTCAACAGGACACTATCAACTCTTCTCAGGACTACACTAGGGAAGAACCTAAAGACTTGGGTGGAGTGCCTGCCATTCATAGAGTTCGCTTACAACCGAGCCGTGCACTCAACAACCAAGAAGACACCATATGAAGTAGTATACGGTTTCAACCCTCTCACCCCATTGGAGCAAACGCCACTACCACCAGCTGAGATGACCAGCCTCAATGGAGCATCCAAGGCAGAGTTCATAAGGAGGTTACACCAGAAGGTAGCAGAAAACTTGGAGAAGAGGACCGGACAATACGTGACTCATGCCAACAAGGGAAGAAAGGAGGTGATCTTTCAACCAGGCGATTGGGTGTGGCTACACCTACGGCAGGAGAGGTTCCCAAACCTAAGGAGTTCCAAGCTAGCACCAAGAGGAGATGGACCATTCAGAGTGCTCGAGAGGATCAACAACAACGCCTACCGGATCGAGCTCCCAGGTGAGTTTAATGTGTCCAATGCGTTCAATGTTACTGACTTAGCCCCTTTCCATGCAGATGAACCAGTTTTGAGGACAAAACCTACTGAAGAGGGAGGGGATGATGAGGACATCAGGTCGTACATCCAGCCAGGAGACCAGACTGGCCGACCAGGAAGCTTGCCCGAGACAGCCGGATCATCTGGCACGCCTGCCGGTCCAAGCAGTACCGCCGGACCCTCGACCAATAGGACCAGAGCAACCAGTATTGCCGGCGGAGAGGCCCAAGCTTCCGGCACACTTGGTGGGGACGTGGATGACACCGCCGGTCCCCTTGGTGATGCCACCAACTCCGGGATCAACTTGGCCGGTCCTGAAGGCATTCCAGCTAGTACCTCGCACAGTCCAGCCGGTATAACCGATCCAGCCGAGTGCACGAGCAATTCAACTTCCACACAAGGAAACTCGGACCAGATAAGCTACCAGCTTCAGGACATGCATCTAGAGGAAGTATCCACACCAGTAGTGCCACCAGGAGCAATGACAAGAAGCAGATCAAGGGCACTCTTCCACAAATTCAGCTTATGGGTGGACAAGCTCCTAGAGGAAGATCAGCTAAGGACAATGGGCCAGAAGAGCAAAGTAGAGTCCAAAGGCTTCTCAACAACACAAGGAACATCAGAGACTTGGGCTTTAGTGGCAAGAGAGGTCAGGGCCCAAAGATTTTTAACCCTACTCCAAGTCGAAGACTAGGAGCAAGGCGCGTGCATGCCACAAGGACGGCCACCTTCCATTTCTTGGCCATGAGGTAAGTTAAGGTAAGTTTCAATTCGAATATATGCCTCTTTCTGTTTTGCAGGGAAGGATCTAGATGCTTTACATTTTTGAGTCAAGAACATTTTAGGAATAGGTCCTTTTTCGATTATACACTTTTGTATCTTTTCCTTTGTGCACTTTTGTAAGTTTTCCTTTTCTTATTTGGGTCGACCCTAGAAGGTCAAGCTGTCGAGCATATTAATAAGGCTCCTTCCAGCATTGTAGTTCGAAAACCTTTTTGATATTAATAAAGATAGAACTTTTTCCCCAACAAGTTTTCTCTCAAGAATCTTGTGCGCTTAGAATCTAGTTGAGACCAGCCCTCCTAATCCTAAGTTGTGATTTATCACGAGGTTCATCACCCCTCGTGTGGTTCACTTCACCTTTCCATCGAATACCAACCCAAAAACCCCTATACAAGAAGTCTAAGGTCGAGTTTCTCACCTAAACTTCTCCAAACAGCCCACGTCCATACATCCTTGAATCAAGGCTTGTATCAGGCATTTCAAATCTGAATGCCCACTCACCTAGCATAAGGAGCTGAGGTGTCATGAGTGCAAAGAGAATGGACATATCAAGATTGAGTGCCCAAATCTTTAGAAAGCAAATGTCAATAAGCCACTTCTGAGTTTTAGTGACACAGAGACCAATGATAGTGACGCAAGTAATGAATTTCTTAACTTCGTAGCATGTATTGGCTAGAATAGCAACGTGGTTGAAGAAGACACGGATACAAAGGTTGAAGGTGACGTTGATACTAAATCAGAGTATAAATCACTTTATGACAATTGGGTTACACTCAAAATATAAATCTGAAACTACTAAAGGATAAGGCAATGTTAGAAGCCAAGGTTAACATTCTGGAGATGGAATATGATCACACGAGTAAATGAAGAACAAACAGTAGGAAAATATGCGGGAAACAAAAAATCCAAGGAAAAAATGGCAAAACGGGACTCATTAAAGCTGATAGAATCCATCTTCTTGAGACTAAAATGAACTGGATAAGTGAGCTATTGGTTCAAGAAAGAGAAAGAGCTCGCACTTTAGAGAACAATCTAACCAAGAATCACAAAAAATCCGGATGATGAATAAAGGGTTTGAACACTTGGATAAACTTTTGGAAAATGGGAGGCAATCAAAACAAATGTGGGGTCTAAGATATAAAGGTTACACAGACTCTCAAGGTGCAACAGCAGATACTGACTACAGAGGATTGATGAACTTTGTTAAAAGTCAACTTGAATCTGTGTAACCAATGAAAAGGAACGGTGTGAATCTGTAAAGATACAGGATCATCATTAGCTAACTTCTAGAATTGACAAAAGGGAAGAATTCAGAGACTATTATTTCTGTGGCAGAAAAAAACACTTTAAGCACAACTGTTACAAGTTTTCAAAATAGATAAGACGAGCATGGAGGTTGGTAAGTGCTTTCCTGAACCTATCATATACATGATGGTGTGGATAGACAGCGAGGTACTTTACTCAAAATCAAGTGATTATAGCTATTTTGCAAAGGAAGAGATGCTAGGGAAGGTTACATACATCTCCGATTCCGATCAAGAAGACCTACCATGGTATTTTGATAGTGGGTGCTCTAGGTACATGACACGAAATCAAGGAATCTTGAAATCCTATACGGAAGTTAAGGTAGGTAAGGTAACATTTGGTGATGGTGCGAAAGGAAGAATCCTTGGCGTTGGGGGAATGGAGGATGACTCACAACCAACTTTAGCAAATGACTATTATGTGGAGGGACTGAAGAAAAATTTGATCACCATAAGCCAAATGTATGATGAAGAGCTGAAGGTGGTTTTCACAAAGGAGAAGTGCTAGGCTATGGATCATCAAGGAAATTTGGTTCTATGTGGTACAAGATCCAGTAATAATTGTTACATGTGGGATGAGTCAGAAAGCTGTCTATAAGCCATCGAACCTCAGCTGGATCTGAGGCATAGAAAACTCGATCACATGAACATTCATGGAATGCAACGGATTGTGCAAGCAGAAGCGGTTAGAGGGGTTCCTAAGCTTGAAAGGGAGACAAACACCACGTGTAAGGCTTGTTGCCAAGGAAAGCAGGTAAAAGTTCAGCACAAGCAAGTAATTGAAGTTGGATCCAAGCAGATTCTAGAATTAGTCCACATGGACTTGATGGGACTGATTCAAACTGAAAGCATAGCTGGGAAGAGGTACATTTTAGTAATGGTAGATGATTTTTCTAGATTCACGTGGGTGAAATTTTTGAGAAACAAATCAGATGCTTTAGAGAATTTTAAGATCTTTACTTTACAAATACAAAATGAAAGGAGAAACATTGGTCAGATAAAGAGTTATCATGGAGAGAAGTTTCAGAATGAAGTATTCAGAAAGTTTTGCCAAAAACACTGAATCAGATATCAGTTCACAGCCTCAAGGACGCCACAACATAATGGGATTGTGGAAAGAAAGCATAGAACTCTTCAGGAGATGGCACGGGTAATGATGCATGCCAATGATGTGCCTACCAGATTTTGGGCAGAAACAATAAGTATGGCATATTACATCAGCAACAGAGTATACATCAATCCAGGTACTAAGACAACTCCATATGAGATCTGGAAAGGAAGAACTCCTAATCTAAGTTACTTTCACGTCTATGGTTGTACGTGCTACATACTGGATGAGAGAAATCAGTTAGGAAAATTCGATGCAGGAAGTGAACAAGGTATCTTTTTGGGATATTTCACACATAGTATGGCTTATCGAGTTTACAACAAGAATCTCAAAACTATTTTGGAATCCATGAACGTGGTATTTGATGATCACAACGGACCTGTGCTGGAGGAAGTGAACGAAGAAATCTCGGAAGGGCTGAAATCATATGAATGTAAGGAAGAATGTCAGACAAACATGGTGAATGAATCCATACCAATGCAAATCCATCAAAATCAGTCACCTTATGACATGACTGATGACTTATAGGATGGATAGAGAACAAGAATGATTCAGACTGACTTCAAAAATATGGTGAAACTCACCTCATTTGTGTCACGGGTTGAACCTAAAGATGTTGCGAGATCCTTAAGTGATGAGTTCTGGGTTACAACCATGCAAGAGGAGTTAGGAAAGTTTGTGTTTCATGATATATGAGATCTTGTCCCAAAACCGGAATGTGTTAACAATGTGTGAACTAAGTGGATATTCAAGAATAAAATTGACGAAGAGGATAATGTTGTTAGGAACAAAGTAAGATTGGTAGCCCAAGGATATTGTCAAATCGAAGGAAGCGATTTCAACAAAACATTCATCAAGTTACTTTTTGGAATTGCGTGCAAGCTGAACATTTGCCTCTATCAAATGGATGTGAAAAGTGTATTTCTGAATAGATTTCTGCAAGACGAAGTCTATGTGGCTCAACCTAAAATGTTTGAAGATCACAAATTCCCACACTATGTGTACAAACTAAAGAGAGCCATGTATGGTCTTAAACAAGCTCTTAGGGCATGGTACGAACACTTCACTTAGTTTCTATTGAAGTCAAAGTTTAAAAGAGGAAGTGTTGATAAAACACTGTTCATTCAAGAAGAAGAAGCACACATCCTCATCGTGCAGATTTACGTAGACGACATAATCTTTGAAGGTACAAAAGATGTGTAGTAGACCAATTTGTAAAGCAATGATTCAGGAATTCGAAATGAATATGGTGGGAGAGTTGAACTGCTTTTTGGGATTGCAATTCAAACAGACTGACGACGATATATTCGTGTCGCAAAGTACGTATGCGAGAAATCTTGTATCAAGGTTCGACATGCAGACTAGCAAAGAAACTACAACACCTATGGGCACCACTACTAAGATGTCACGAGATGAGGAAGGTGTTAAAATGGACAAAAAAATATATCGACCATGATTGCGAGCCTTTTATATCTAAATGCAAGTTGTCTAGACTTGTACTACAGTGTAGAAATGTGTGCAATATATCAAGCAAGCCCACGAATGACACATCTTGTGGCTGTTAAACGAATCCTCAAATATGTGAAAGTCACAGCACGTCTTAGTATGTACTATATAAAAGAAACAAATACTAATTTATCTGGTTTTTGTGATGAAGATTGGACAACAAGCATTGATGACTGCAAAAGCACTTCAGATGAATGCTTCTTCTTGGATAACAACATGGTCTCTTGGCACAACAAGAAACAAAATTGTGTAACAATATCCATTAAAGAGGCTGAGTACATGGCACTAGGAAATTATTTCACACAATTTCTCTAGATGAAACATATGTTAGCCGATTACGGTATGTCATTTGGACCTCTCTTGGTACATTGTGATAACATGAATACAATTAATATATCAAAAAATCTGGTTCAACACTCACGAACAAAACATATTGACATTAGACATCATTTTGTTCAGAAAATAGTGGAGAATAATACAAATAGAGATTATGCATGTTAGTTTAGGAAAGTAACTTGCGGATATTTTTACTAAGGCTTTAAATACAAATACATTCATCTCATTAGGCAATGCTCTTGGCATGTGCGAAATCTAACCTCTTTGGTTGGGGGTAAGGGTGCATGTTCGGTATTGCAATGTGAATTACAATGACACTCCGTTTTATTATCCTTTGTATAGATCACCTCTGAAAATCTCATTTTAGCCATAATTTTTTACAATAAGGGTGCATGGGTGATGGGGACATCATGTCGTATGGCTGGCCAGAAGACCAGACCGGCCGACCAAGGAGCTTGCCCGAGACAGCTGGGCCATTTGCCACGTCTGCCAGCTCAAGCGGTATCGCCGGACCCTCGTCCAACAGGACCAGACTGATCAACATCGCCGGCAGAGAGGCCCAAACCTCCGGCCCAACTGGTGGCGAAGTGGATGACACTGCCAGTCCCATTGGTGATGCCACCGGAACAATAGACATTCCGGCCAGCACCTCGCACAGTCCAGCCGATACAGCCGAGTACACGGGCATTTCGACATCTACACAAGGAGACTCGGATCAGATAAGCTACCAGCTTCAGGACATGCATCTAGAGGAAGTCTCTACACCAGTGGTGCCCCCAGGAGCAATGACAAGGAGCAAATCAAGAGCACTCTTCCACAAATTCAGCTTATGGGTCGACAAGCTCCTGGAGGATGATCGAAAAAGGACAGTGGGCCAGAAGTGCAAAGAAGAATCCAAAGGCTTCTCAACAATGCAAGGGACTTCAGAGACTTGGGTTTTAGTGGCAAAAGAGGTCAGGGCCCAAAGATTTCTAACCCTACTCCAAGTCGAAGACTAGGAGCAAGGCGTGTGCATGCCACAAGGACGGCCACCTTCCATTTCTTGGTTGTGAGGTAAGAAAGGTACGTTTTCAATTCGAATATTTGCCTCTTTCTATTTTGCAGGGTAGGATTTAGACTGTTTACATTTTTGAGTCAAAGACATTTTAGAAATAGGTCCTTTTTTGGTTATGCACTTTTGTAAATTTTCCATTTGTACACTTTTGTAAATTTTCCATTTCTCTTTGAGTCGATCCTAGAAGGTCAAGCTGTCGAGCATATTAATAAGGCTCCTTCCAGCATTGTAGTTCGACAACCTTTTTGATAATTAATAAAGTGCAAATTTTATTCTACAAGTTTTTCTCTCAAAGACACTTGTGCGCTTAGAACCTAGTTGAGACCAGCCCTCCTAGTTCTAAGTTTATGATTTATCACGAGGTTCATCACCCTCGTGTGGTTCACTTCACCCTTCACCCAATACCAAACCAAAAACCTCCTATCCAGAAGTCTAAGATCGAGTTTCTCACCTAACTTTCTCCAAACAACCCACGCACATATAAGCCTTGAATCAAGGCTTGTATCAATGGGTGTCTGTCCAATAGTAGGAGAAGTGTGAAAGTACTACATCTGATTAAAAAATAATAAAAAAGGGAAGAAAGGGATTAATCGATCAGTGAGCAGTAGAATATCTACCAGAATATTTATTCTGGGGTAAGATGTTACCATATTTACACTGAGCTTGATCACTTTCCGAATTATGTAAAGAAGACCTTTGAGATACAAATGTGTATTTTTGGGTCAGGTTGCAACCACAATCAGGACTCAAATAGATCAATCTTTGGATTGTATGGTTTTTATTCTTTGGAATTGTGTATGTGAGGAGCTCTTAGATGGGTACATACATCTCTTACCTTCGTGAAGCATAGCTGATTTGTTGACCATCTTATCGCACTACTAGGATGTTATGGTCTCCATTGTAATCAACATCTCCCTTGCATGCATATTCTACACTTCACATTATATTTTTTAATTAATTTGTGTACCATGTCCCATGTCCTGCAAATTTTTTTTCTGTGTTATCTGCATATGTCTGAGTCTCTTTATTCAACATCTAGTTCCGAGATACAAATTATTTGTTAATATGCATGGTTACTCTGTTTTCTTTACACAAGTGCTTAGTGTGTTTTAGTTATGACGGATAATAATACTTTTCTATGATGTGTAACCTATTTGTTGTCTTGTACCTTTTATATGCCCTGGGAGTGGAAGTCAAATCGGCACTTAGCCCCCTATTTATACTTAGCACGGGAAGCCCAAATCGGTATCACTTCAAAAGACACCTCTCTCAAACCCTAGCAACCATGGCGATGATACGAGCATGGAAAGCACACAAAAGGAGAATCTCCTGGCTAGGAATGAACCAGTGGAACATGAAAACGTTCTTGCACTATCAGCTGGACCATTAACCCGAGCCAAGGGTAAAAAACTCAAAAAGGCAATCAGCAGCATGCTCAACAAGGAGAATGCACAACAAATTCACTTGAGGTTGAATAGAGAAGTGCCTAAAAGCCCTCTGATTTTGGTACAAGCTCAAGAAAGCATACAAATGGGTTATGTGATCCATTTGTACTCTTTTCCCTTGTCCAAGTTTTCTCCCATTGGGTTTTCTTGGTAAGGTTTTTAATGAGGCAAATGAATCACATTACAACCAGTCCAATTTGTTATTTAAAATCAAAAGGAGTTCACTTAAAAATGTTCAAAATTTGCGTCATCAAATGTATATTTTTGGGTCAGGTTGCAACCACAATCAGGACTCAAATAGATCAATCTTTGGATTGTATGGTTTTTATTCTTTGAAATTGTGTATGTGAGGAGCTCTTAGATGGGTACATACATCTCTTACCTTCGTGAAGCATAGCTGATTTGTTGACCATCTTATCGCACTACTAGGATGTTATGGTCTCCATTGTAATCAACATCTCCCTTGCATGCATATTCTACACTTCACATTATATTTTTTAATTAATTTGTGTCACATTATATTTTTTAATTAATTTGTGTACCATGTCCTGCCAATTTTTTTCTGTGTTATCTGCATATGTCTGAGTCTCTTTATTCTCCATCTAGTTCCGAGATACAAATTATTTGTTAATATGCATGGTTACTCTGTTTTCTTTACACAAGTGCTTAGTGTGTTTTAGTTATGACGGATATTAATACTTTTCTATGATGTGTAACCTATTTGTTGTCTTGTGCCTTTTATATGCCCCGGGAGTGGAAGTCAAATCGGCACTTAGCCCCCTATTTATACTTAGCACGGGAAGCCCAAATCGGTATCATTTCAAAAGACACCTCTCTCAAACCCTAGCAACCATGGCGATGATACGAGCATGGAAAGCACACAAAAGGAGAATCTCCTGGCTAAGAATGAACCAGTGGAACATGAAAACGTTCTTGCACTACCAGTTGGACCATTAACCCGAGCCAAGTGTAAGAAACTCAAAAAGGCAATCAGCAGCATGCTCTACAAGGAGAATGCACAACAAATTCACTTGAGGTTGAATGGAGAAGTGCCTAAAAGCCCTCTGATTTTGGTACAAGCTCAAGAAAGCATACAAATGGGTTATGTGATCCATTTGTACTCTTTTTCCCTTGTCCAAGTTTTCTCCCATTGGGTTTTCTTGGTAAGGTTTTTAATGAGGCAAATGAATCACATTACAACTAGCCCAATTTGTTATTTAAAATCAAAAGGAATTCACTTAAAAATGTTCAAAATTGGCGTCATCAAAGGGGGAGGGGGGAGTGTCTACTTTCATAGTCAAAATAAGAGTTAATGAAGTCAAGGTCTTTGGTCAAGGTATTTGGTCAAGTCTTTCCTTGTAAATTCAACCATTTTAATGATGTAGGCTCCTCCTATTTACGTTCCCTTATAGTATAAATAGGGGTTTTAGTTGTAAACTTGATCATTCAACTTTTTAAATAAAAACAGCTTCTTTTCTTAAGTTTGAGAGTGATTCTCTTCTTAATCTGATTGTTGGTGTGTAATATCGTTCAGTCAAAATTTAGTAGTCTTACTGTATAATATCTAAGCTATTATCTTAGGTAAATTAGTAGTCTTTCCGTAGATATTATCTTAGGTAAATTAATAGTCTTTCCGCAGCTACTGTGTGACCCTTCAATCCACAACCTTTAAACAGATTGAATTTCGATTCATTTTGTTGCAAAGCCTATCTCAACCGCATCCAGAAGTGCATTCCTTAGGAGGTTCACATCATTTGGTATCAGAGCACACTTCTGATCGGTTATCCCTATCCCTATTCTCTCTATCTCTCCATTACCATATGCTTAGATTTCATCAGCTTGTGTATTGATCTGCATCAGTTGATTAATCGGAAAAAACCTATCTATATAATTGCATTGTAGTTTTTATCCAATATTACATCAGTTTATCACATCAAAATCGATCCCAACCCACTGCATTTTCACTTCAGAAAATAACACACTCGCAAATTTTCGTCTTCCATCAAAAAATTTTTTAGAACAGGTACTTTTTACACATCTATTAAGTGTATTTGTACCTATGTCAAGGGAAATCAAACTTCAGAAGCACCAAACTTGTTAATGGAGGTTCTAGTAGCAGAAATGAAGAAAGCACTACAAGTAGAGCTAGAAGTCATTCATTTGCGGCTTGATGATGTTCAGAACAATAGTAACACTGATGCAGGTCCAAGGAGAACTAGGAATCCCTTTAGACATGGCCATAATGAATAAATAGAAGCCTACTATAGTCATGGCAGTGAAGGAAGTAGGAGAACCCAAAGGATCCAGACACTTAAGATACCATCATTGTATGGCAAAAATGATCCAGACACTTACCTGGACTGGGAGAAGAAGATCGAGCTGGTGTTTGATTGTCAATACTATTCCGAGCTCAACAAGGTCCGCATAGCTGCTACTAAGTTTTATGAGTATGCATGCACTCAACTGGTGGGATCAATTGGTGACTTCCAGAAGACGTAATGGTGAGTATCCAGTGGAAACATGGGCTGAGATGAAATTCATAATGAGGAAAAGGTTTGTGCCCAGCCATTACCACCGTGAACTTCACCAAAAGCTAAGGAGACTCAATCAAGGAAGCCGAAGTGTTGAGGACTATTACCAGGAGTTGGAAACCCTCATGATCAGGGTAGACATTTTAGAAGACAGAGAAGCTACTATGGCAAGATTTTTAGGAGGTTTTAACCGTGACATTCAAGATAGAATGGAGCTGGAACATTGTGTGGAGCTAGAGGAAATGTTGCACAAAGCTATACTGGTGGAACAACAGCTAAAAAGAAAAAGTTATACTAGGCCAAGCTATAGAGCAGCTAACAATAAGTCTAGCTACCAAAGGGAAGGAAAACAGAATGCTAAAGTTGATTCCAAACCTTCAACAACCAATCAAGATGTAAAGGGAAAATATGAATCTACTACATCTACTAGAACAAGAGATGTGAAGGGTTTCAAATGCCAAGGAAGAGGGCATTATGCGAATGAATGCACCAACAAGAAGATCATAATTCTGTTGGATAATGGTGAAATAGAATCCGAGGAAGAAGAAGTCTTTTCTGACTTTTCAGAAGAGCATCTTGTACCTCTTATGGCAGGAGAATTATTGGTAACAAGAAGAACCCTAAGCGTACAAAACAAAACCAAAGAACATGAGCAAAGAGAGAACATGTTTCACTCAAGATGCCACGTCCAAGGAAAGGTTTGTAGCATCATTATTGATGGAGGCAGCTGCACTAATGTAGCTAGTGAAACTATGGTAAACAAGTTAGGTTTGGAAATGTACAAGCACTTAAAGCCGTATAAGCTGCAATGGCTTAATGAGTGTGGCAAAATGAAGGCTGGCCACATTCTTCTTGGAAGACCATGGCAATTTGATTGAAAGGTCATTCATGATGGTTACACCAACCAACATTCGTTTGAACACAAAGGTAAGAAGATCACACTTGTTCCTATGACACCACAAGAGGTGTACCAAGATCAGTTTGTGTTGGAGCAAAGGAAAACAGCTGGAACTTCAAAGGAAACCATAAGCACCAAAAGTGACAGAGGCTGTGAGAACAAGAACAAGAAGCACTCAAGTTTCTTTGTGAGAACTGGTGGAGTTAAGAAGGCTCTCTTCTCACAACAACATGTTCTTTTGTTTATCTATAAGGAAGCTCTCATGAGCTTAACTAACATTGCACCGGTATTACTGAGTGAAGTGACTTCTATTTTGCAGGATTATGAATATGTATTTCCAGAAGACAATCCAAAGGAACTACCACCCATCAGAGGCATTAAACATCAGATTAATTTTGTACCTGGAGCCTCACTACCAAATAAACCAGCTTATAGAACCAATCCCGTTGATACTAAGGAGCTGCAAAGACAAGTTAATGAGCTAATGGAGGGAGAGCATGAGTCTTTGTGATGTGCCAGTTCTACTTGTGCCAAAAAAAAGATGGCAGATGGCTTATGTGTGTTGATTGTAGAGCAATCAACAACATTACGATAAAGTATCGCCATCCAACCCCTAGGTTAGATGACATGCTTGATGAATTGCATGGTTCCAAAATAATTTCTAAGATAGATCTTAAGAGTGGGTACCATCAAATACGCATGAAGGAAGGGGATGAATGGAAAACTGTATTTAAAACTAAACATGGATTATATGAATGGTTAGTCATACCATTTGGGTTAACAAATGCACCTAGTACTTTCATGAGATTGATGAATAATGTTCTTATAGCGTTCATAGGATTCTTTGTTGTAGTATATTTTGATGACATCTTAATCTACAACAAGAATCTAGAAAAGCATGCTAGTCATTTGACATCGGTTCTAAGTGTTCTTAGAAAAGAAAAACTATATGTCAATCTTAAGAAATGCACTTTTGTACAGATAATATTGTGTTCCTAGGCTTTGTTATAAGTGCATATGGTATTAAGGTTGATGAGGAGAAGGTCAAAGATATTAAAGAATGGCCAAGTCCAAAAACAGTAGGAGAAGTGAGAAGTTTCTATGGACTAGCTGGCTTCTATAGACGCTTTGTCAAGGATTTTAGTACTATTGCTGCCCCACTTACTGAAGTAATCAAGAAAGACATAGGATTCAAATGGGGAGAAGCTCAAGAAATCTCATTCCAAGCTTTGAAAGAAAAGCTTACACATGCATCTCTTCTATCTTTACCTGATTTTCTTAAAACCTTTGAGATAGAATGTGATGCTTCTGGTATAGTGATTGGAGCTGTTTTGATGCATGATAAGAAACCTATAGCTTATTTCAGTGAGAAGCTTGGAAGAGCCACCCTCAACTATCCAACCTACGACAAGTAATTGTACGCCTTAGTCCATGCTTTGCAAACTTGGCAACACTACTTGTGGCCTAAAGAGATCATGATTCACACTGATCATGAGTCACTCAAGCACTTAAAGGGCCAACAGAAGCTAAAAAAAAGGTATGCACGGTGGGTTGAGTTCATAAAAACATTTCTGTATGTCATTAAATACAAATAAGGTAAAGAGAATGTTGTGGCAGATGCATTGTCACGGAGGTATGCCTTAATCTCTACTCTTGATGCTAAGTTGTTAGGTTTTGAACAACTTAAAAAGCTATATAAAACTGATCCTGAATTTAAAGATGTATACATTGCTAGCAAAAAGTTTGCTTCAGGATAATACTATCGGCATGAAGGATTCCTATTTTATGATAATAGATTATGTGTGCCTAAATGTTCTATTCGAGACTTACTAGTTAGGGAAGCTCATGGAGGATGACTGATGGGGCATTTTGGAGTTGCCAAAACTCTTAAAGTAATGCAAGATCATTTCCATTGGCCACATATGAAGAGAGACGTAGAAAGAATCTGTGCAAGGTGTGCCATATGCAAACAAGCTAAGTCTAAGGTTCAACCCCACGGTTTGTACACTCCCTTACCCATTCCTACTCATCCATGGATTGACATATCAATAGATTTTGTGGTTGGTTTACCTAGAACTAAGACAGGAAAAGATTCTATATTTGTTGTGATTGATAGATTCTCTAATATGGCTTATTTTATAGCATGTCACAAGACTGATGATGCATTGCATATAACCAATCTGTTCTTTAAAAAAGTAGTTCGCTTGCATGAAATGCCTATGACCATAGTTTCTGATAGAGACACTAAGTTCTTGAGTTACTTTTGGAAAACTCTTTGGTCTAAGTTAGGAACTAAGTTGGTATTCTCTACAACATGTTACCCACAAACGGATGGTCAAACTAAAGTAGTTAATAGAACCTTGTCTACTTTATTGCGTGCATTAATCAAATGAAATCTTAGAACATGGGAAGAATCTTTACCACATGCTGAATTTGCATATAACCATTCTGTACATTCTGCTTCTAAGTATTCTCCTTTTCAAATTGTGTATGGTTTTGATCATTTATCTCCTTTGGATCTAACCCCTTTGCCTTTAAGTGAAATAGCTAGTATTGATGGAAAAAAAAAAGTTGAGATTGTTAAACAGATCCATGAGAATGCAAGGAAGAATATTGAGACCAGAACCCAACAATATGCAAGAAAGGCCAACAAAGGAAGACGTGAAATGGTATTTGAGGTGGGAGACTTTGTGTGGGTTCACTTGAGGAAAAAAAGATTTCCAGCTGAAAAGAAATCCAAACTTATGCCCAGAATAGATGGACCTTTCAAGATAGTTCAGAAGATCAACAACAATACCTACCAAATGATCTTCAAGGTAAGTATAATGTGAGTTCAAGATTCAATGTTTCTGATCTTGTGTCTTTCATTGCAGATGAACCAGATTTGAGGTCAAATCCTTTTCAAGAGAAGGGGGATGATACGAGCATAGAAAGCACACAAAAGGAGAAGCTCATGACTAGGAATGAACCAGTGGAACATGAAGAAGCTCTTGCACTACTAGCTGGACCATTAACCCGAGCCAAGGGCAAGAAACTCAAAGAGGCAATCAGCAGCATACTCAACAAAGAGAATGTACAATAAATTAACTTGAGCTTGAATGGAGAAGTGCCTAAAAACTCTCTGATTTTAGTACAAGCTCAAGAAAGCATACAAATGGGTTATGTGATCCATTTGTACTTTTTTCCCTTATCCAAGTTTTCTCCCATTGGGTTTTCTTGGTAAGGTTTTTAATGAGGCAAATGAATCACATTACAACCAGCCCAATTTGTTATTTAAAATCAAAATGAGTTCAATTAAAAAGCTCAAAATTGGCGTCATCAAAAGGGGGGAAAAGTGTCTACATTCATAGTCAAAATAAGAGTTAATGAAGTCAAGATCTTTGGTCAAGGTCTTTGGTCAAGTCTTTGGTCAAGTCTTTCCTTGTAAATTCAACCATTTTAATGTTGTAGGCTCCTCCTATTTACGTCTCCTTACAGTATAAATAGAGGTTTTTAGTTGTAAACTTGATCATTCAACTTTTCAAATAAAAACAGTTTCTTTTTTTAAGTTTGAGAGTGATTCTCTTCTTAATCTGATTGTTTGTGTGTAATATCTTTCAGTCATCATTTAGTAGCCTTAGTGTGTAATATCTAAGCTACTATCTTAGGTAAATCAGTAGTCTTTCCGCAGCTACTGTGTGACCCTTCAATCCACAACCTTTGAACAGATTGAATTTTGATTCATTCTCTTGCAAAGCCTATCTCTCAACCGCATCCAGAAGTGCATTCCTTGGGAGGTTCGCATCAGGCGACTTCCCGAAAACCCTTCACTCGTCGTGATGCCTCTCGTGCCTTGTCCCTTGCCATTGTGTGGGTCTCCTCTGACATCTTTGATCGCATGTCGTCGTCGGCGCCCATCAACCTGTCCAAGTCCCCTTGCATCCCTCGTCGTGCCGGAAAAGCCTCTCTCGCCGCTTCATCTTCCTCCTCCGATGATGAGATGGAGGATACGCCTACGACGAAAGAGTACCCCTATGCCGCTCCCGAAGCCCAATTTTGGGAAAATAGGGCACAGATCGATGAAGAATTTCATCGCAATCCTGAATCCTTTCGGCCACAGAAACAAGCTTTCAACCCTACACTTGCCTCGGTGTCGGCAAATGCTTGGTTGAAGCACCAAACGGAGTTTTTTGGATATGAAATATCTACCTTTTGATTACGCCAATCTTCATGAAGCAAAGGAAATCATCGAAATGACAGGTTTGATCCATACAATCCTTGATAGTGGCTCTTATGTTCCAGAGGTTGTGCATGAATTTTATGTGAATCGAGGTGATTTGGAATATCATTGGGAACCAAAAAGGTTTATGTGTGTGACTTCATGTATGATTTTATCTTTGATGTTATAAATCACTTGTTTCTGTTGCCAAATCTGGAGGCCTCTGCTGCATCTAACACCTGGTTAAGTGAGGATCTCGATGTTGTTGTTTCGACCTTAACTAGTGGCAAGCAGACTCGCTTGGAAGGCTTTGTGTCTAAGCACATGACCTCAGTAATGCAAATCTTGTACAAGTTTTGTTGTAGAAACTAGATGTCCACTTCCAACAAAACGTCCATGATCAACGGGAGAGTTCATTTTCTATATATGTTTGTTCAAGGGAAGTCATTTGATTTTGGGAAGATGGTGTACGATCAGATTTTGAGGATCGGCTGAACACCACAGAAAAACGCTAAGCTCATCTTTCCAAATCTCATCTACATCCTTCTCATGTTTCAACGCCATGTTGCTGGTCATTGCGGAGACACTACCTCTAAAGATTCTATGGCAATGATTCTTGACTCCAAAAAAGGTCGCAAAGTGAAGAAGGCGACAACTCAGACTACTGGACGGAACCTGCGGAATGATCTTCGTGAGCTAGCTCAATTGGTCCGAGTAATGCAACTCAGAGTGCAAGTTATGCCCATTTTCTTCTTGATTCTGATTTGCTTATTCTCCTTATTTTCTTTGTCTAAGTGTGCTCTCAAGTAGGGGAAAAATATGTGATGTATGAAGAACCTGTTGAGAGTGCCTCTTCGGAAGGAGATTCCGGTGATGAGAGTGGCTAGTTGGACTTAGACAGGGGGAGACTTAGCTCGGGGGAGATGTTGTCTAAGTTATTGTTTTTTTTATGTTTAAGTTTGTGTTTTTATGGATTGTTGTTATATGTGTGTTGTGGCAGTAAATTGTATTATTGTGTGATCTATTTAAACTATGTATTTTGAGTAAGTGGTGGATGACTTGATGTTGAAATTCTGGTTGCAATTTGAAGCACTAACCTTGCATCAAGAATGTGTATGTGTTTGTATTTGTGTGTTTTGAATTTGTAACAATTGCAAGATGTTTGAGTTGTTCCACTTAGATAAAAAAAAAGGGAGAGATTGTTGAGACAAAAAATCTGTTATAGAATGTGAAGATAATAGATAAGAGGTGGCACTTCATTGAATGATTGGATGATTTGGCATAATTTTACTGGCGATGGATTAATAAGTTGTGTCTAAGAAAAGAATCTTCACCAAAAAAAAAGAAGATTGCACCTCGTAAATATTGTGTATACAAGAAAAAAAAGGGAAGATGGCTATACCTAATGAAATGTTGATATAAAAGAGACAGGAACGAGCTCACATTAGGCATTAATAGAATTGCCGGTGTATTGAATCAAGTTAGAGAGAATGAAACACTAAATTTGGCTGAGTGAACAAATAAGATATGCAATTGTTATTGTTTGTAAGTTTAGATAGATTAGAAATTGACAATAACGGATTATTGGATATCGCTGTATAAAATTGTTTAAATAAGATCGGAAAAATAGTTGTTTAAAAAAATTTTAATAAGAGGATCGTGTTTTAATTAAGTATGCGGACAAGTTTAGTATTTGCTTCTGATCTTTCAACACCTATAAATTGTAGGCTACGATGCTTTCGCTAGGTCGATAATTATCCCTTAATACGAAAGTCTGAATTTTCGGCTAAGTTTCTTAAAATGGTTGTAAACCAATCACGTCACATTTACTCATCGGTTGGACTCATTTGAGAAGAATCGGTTTGTGAATTCCAGTGTAACTTTTAAATAAATATATACCTTTTTAATATAAATCTCATTTAGAAAAACATGTGAAAAGACAATAAGTCTCTTAAATGCTTATGCCACGGCTAAATAAATCAGAGCTTCGTGGAAGGAATATTACAAAACTCAACGAGTTGTGTAACCAAACGGTTAGTTATATTATCATCTCATTACTATCATCACATGATTCGTGTAATCATATAAAGAATAAACAGTTTAAACTCATGGATTTTACGAGTATTAATTTATGTAGATCCAGCTATATATAATACATATATAAATCATAAATTTAAAAACCTCTATAGTACAATAACTTTGTAAATAGTTTGTGCCGAAAATGTCAAAAAAGTGATAAATTATTGGTTCATACATACACAAAAGTCTATGTAGAACTAATAAAATATATACAAAATCATAAAGATCATTTATTTGATGATTCAGATTCAACTAAATTTAAAGCAACGTTCTGTTTAGGGTAAAATATTTATATATTATAATTAATTATTTATTTAATAAATATAAATTAAATAATTTTAAAAAATAATCATAATATCGATTATATAAATAAAATTGTATTATACAATTTTCTCTATATTGAATAAAAATATTATTAAATAGATAAGAAATTGTATATACGATAAATATTCAATTAATATAAACTTTTGTTTTATATTTTATTTGATTAATTTTCTAGAATTTTTAATACTTTATTTCATATTGTGTTTGTTTTTATGTTGAAATATTAAGAATTTACATATAATTATTGTTAAATATTTGTGTAACTATTATTTTTGTAAATATTCTATTAAATTATATATTATGTAATATTTATCTTAAATATTCGAATAATGTGACACGTCAATGTAGATAAATCAGAAAATGAAAATAAAATTTATTTATTAAAATATTTCTCAGTTAATATTAAAGATATTAAACAATTTAAATGAAAATATTACTGATTTATTAATAACAATTTTGTGATTGTTGTAATATAGAATCTAGTAGTCACTATAGATGGCTCTAAATCATAATCAATAATTGCAAAACTCCAAGTGAATATTTATGCCACCGCCAAAACCGTTAATTCAATTCTCTGTTTCTTTGCTTTTTCTTCTTTTAGATTCTTTTTAAACCACCAATTTCCTCTTTTCTATTTTTTTGTCATATAAATTTCTCTTTCTTTTATAGGAAAATGCTCTTAAATCGAATAAAACAAAATATATTTCAAAATTATGACTACATACAGAAAATGAATGTGAAAACTGAAAAGTAAAGAATATCAAAGAGATATCTCTTCAAGCTAATTGGCATATTCTTTATGTAATGAAAAGTTGCCATAAATCATAATCGACATTAATATTTCTACAAATTTATAAAAATAAATTAAAAAACCAAAAAATCTAACGAAGTTTTATTAATTTGATCGTTAGCTTTCATATTACTGTGTTTATTATCAGCATTATGTTTATATTTAATAAATATTTCATGGACGAATTTCTCGACGTCGATTTTCGAAATTTCATAGTTTCCGGCGCCGGAATATACGGTGGTCGTGATACCTTAACCACAAGATCCCAATTCAACCCAGTGAAGAAATCGTGTCCTTTGATTTCTTCCACATTAATCCTACGGCTAGGATCCTTCTCCAGTAGTTTTCTTAACAAGTCTCGTAACGACGTCGTTTCACCGATCAAACACGGCGGTTGAGTCAAAATCTTGAAGAACGTCTCTTTCCTGTTTGATCCTCTAAACGGCGTCGTTCCGTAAAGCATCTCGTATAAAACCACTCCCAACGACCACCAATCGACGGCGAAGTCGTGTCCACTCCCGGTGATTACCTCCGGCGCAACGTATTCCTCAGTTCCAACGAATGAATTCGACTTCTCTCCGAACGAGTCGGGCTCGACCAAAAGAGAGTCAGGTTCGTCCGGTGAGATTCCCGAGTTGCAGAAACCTGAAAACTGGAAAAACCATTCCTTTTTCATCGTCGTTGAAGGTCTCGCCGTCGCTGGACAAGACTGAGGTGTTCTCGGTGGAAGATTTGTGGAGAGATCGAAATCAACGAGCATTAAATGTCCATTTTCTTGAATCATCACATTGTCTGGTTTCAAATCTCTGTATACAATTCCTTGATTATGCAAATACTCAAGTGCAATTACAAGTTCCGCTGCATAAAATCTGAAAAAAAATTTAAACCCATGGATTAGAAATCGAATTTCGAAAGGAGGAAACAATTAACAGAAAAATTAGAAATTTAATAACCTAATGATCTCATCGGAGAACATTCCTTCCGATTGTTTCTTCCTTAAAGAATTAAGATCTCGTCCAGGACAGTAATCGATTGCGTAACCGACAACTTTATCTGTTGATAAAACTCCATGGAGACGAGGAAACAGAGGATGATCGAATCGAGACAACACTTTCTGCTCGAAACTTACTCGCTTGTTCTTCTGGATTGATTCTCTTAAAATGACTTTTAAAGCAAATTTTTTGCTGGAGATGTTATCTGCTCTCACTAAGAACACAACTCCTTTAGAGCCACGACCTAGCGCTGAGAAAACTTCGAGTTGGTCGAAGTTGAGAGTCGCGATCTGGTTCTCCGGTGGCTGAAATTGTTCGTCGTCGGTCATCGCCGAGATTCTCAGTGTTTTTGCTAGTACTCTCTCTCTTTCTCTCTATGTTTCTTTAGATTTTTGCTGTTGGGTTGTTGTGTGAAACTTTATAGAAAGGAAATGTGATGCTTTTCCGAAGGTTTACTTGCCGATAAAGACTTGTATAAACGTAGTAAGGCAAACGAAATTGAAATTCTCCAAATGTTACTTCTTTCAATTTTACCATTTTACTCCTTCTCGAACCACTAACGCACTGTTTCTTTCCAAAACTCAAAAGCAGCAAATATATTTGGGTTTACATTTCTCAACTACACATTTTACTAATTTGGCTCTTTCGAATACTATTTAAATTTATGATATAAGTAACGAGTTAATTAGCTCAATAACAAAAAAATAAAATCATAATTACGAAAATAACAATTATTTGATATAATACATGAAAATTTATGTCAGTATAAATTTTTATGATTTTACTCTTAATTTATTACATGACATCAAAATTTTAATTTTTTTTTATTTTCATAAAAATACAGTTATAAGTTAAAATAGCAACCTATATAGATTTATACATATTTAAATATATGAATAACAGGTTAAATATTTATATATATGACTACATATAAACATAACATGTTATACATTTTTGTTTCACATGTAAACATGGGTTAATTAAATTATTTCACATATATAAATATTCTTGTTTGTAAAGAGTAAGTGATATAGTAGTTTTATCACCTTTATATACATCCTAAATGTGTGAAATTTGATTCCACATTTTCTCGTACGAAAATATTAAATTTTCATAAAATATTAGGTTATTAGGCCGAGTTGTTGTGATACAGATGATTAAAAAAATTGATTTGACTGGGTTAACAAATTATTTAATATAAAAAATTTCATTAATGTATCGATGTTCAGAAAGTAATATTTCTGGTTTTATTATTTTATATTTTTATTAATTTATTTAAGATAGTAAACAAAAATATAACTATTTACTCAAATAAGTATTACGCTAAAATAATAAGTTGTTATGTAAAATTTATTTATTTGAAGTTAAAAATTATTAAAAAATAAGATAGAGAAATGAGGGTATATTTGGATTTTAAAAAATTTGAATCGTTGAATTTTTTTCGTTATTTTTTTTAATTATGCTTATATTCTTTTTCATGTGCGCAAATATACTTTAAAACATTTTTTGTTTCACCAATTTGGTAAATTACAAACATAGTTTATTTAAATTGATATAAACTGATATATAAAATTTAGCATTTTAACCATTTTTAATAAAAATTAGTTAAGTGTCCAGTTAGATTAAATTTCAGAAATTTAAATTTTTATCTCAGTTTAACATCAAGTTAAATAAAAAAATATTTGGATACAAAAATTGGTGAAATAAAAAATTACTATATAGAATCAAATAGCATTATAAGTGTATAAATGAAACAAAAAGTTCAGATAAAACTAGTTTAGTACTAAAATCTATGTAATAACCGAAGTAAATCGAATATAATTAGTTTCAATCCTCTTAATATTAATTACAAAGTGTAATTAGTAAATCTATGTAATTAGTAAAAATTTCGTATGTGTTATTTTTTCAATCATAAAAATAATAATAATTTTTCATATAATTTTTAAATTAATCATTTATATATTATTTTTTATTTTTAAATTAATCAACGATGATCCTAACTAAAAATTAATTTATTTTTCTATTTCATTTTTTTAAATATTATTTAGAAAATACAGTTAATAAAAATATTGATATGATATTTTTTTGTTTACTGTTAATATATCAATTTTATATGTAATTTCAAAATAAATATATAAAGTTGAAGTTAAAATATTAACTATAACAAATATTTAATTCAAACATTATTTGATTTATTTTGTATGTATTACATATGTTTATAAAAATTTATAACAAAATATTACTTTTAGTATATACCGCAAACGAATCAAAACTAGTTAGTTGTTAAAAAGAATAGGTCCAAAAGTTCAGATGTCAATGTTTGCGTTTGTCTTTACTATTGGAGCACATTTTCATATTACTTTCTTCTTTTAACATTTTTAATGTCAAATTTATTTCTCTAAAGAAGTTAAAAGATAAAGATAGTGAAAGGTAAAACAAGGAGAAGTCTACATATTTAGAGTTAAATCTATTTTGCTACTCTCCCAAATGTTATATTGCATTTCATCTAAATTTCTCAATAAAATGTTGTATTAATGTAAACTAGAAAATTGATCCGCACTATGTGTGGGTTATCTAATTATAATATTTTATTATATCTTTTTATTATTTTAATAAAATACTTTGTAATTTATAAATTTTTAGTGAATGTTAAATTATTTTATAAAATATTCATAATATAAATACAAATCAAAATTTTAAATTGTTAGATATAATATTATATCTAGTTTCTTCAGGTAAAAACATTATTCAAGTATATTAATAAAGATCTAAATTTTAAATATTAGATTTTATAAATATTCATGAATATAACTTGTAAAATATGAATTTAAATTAAATTTTTATAAATTATTAAATTGTTAGATGTATTAATGTAATTATTTTTTTTAATTTTCATATAAAAATTATTCATGTAGATTAATAAAAATCTGAATTTTTAAATATTAGATTTTATAATACTAATATATATTTTAACCTTCTTATATATTTGGTATTTGTTCTTTAAATTATATTTATAATGGCAATTGAAGTAACATTCAACAAATTAAATGTTATTTTTTGAAATGTACTTGTTAAATAATAATGTAAAGATATCGTTATAGTCCAATTGCATTTTATAAATCTTACTCAATAAAAGTAGCTATTTGATGCTTATAAACCTATCCACCTAAGCCAAAAAACAAGTTCTAAAAAATTGACAACTCATCAAATTTATCCATATCAGTATTTATTAATAATTTTTATAAAATTAAATCTGTAAATTATAAAAACTACAAAAAAATTTGACGATTAAACTTACACAAATAATTAAAATTTATAACCACTAACTCACCAATTATTGATCACTACCATCTCACCATTTTATTGTCTTGCCCATTATCATCTCACATTTTATTGCCCACTACCATACTAAAAATGATTTTTAATTACTAACATTATAAAACACCAAGTATGATACTTTCAATCACAAACCTTACACATATTTCCTACAAATTAATCATGACATCAAAAACTTGTTCTAAACCTCATACTTTTGTTTTTTTTCAATGATTTTGAAAGAGATTTTTGTAATTGTAATGAAGAAATACTGGTCTGACTTATTCATTTTTGACAAACCCGGAATTTTAACAAAAGCAACAGACTTATGGGTATAGAAATCGTTTTCCTCGACAAAGAGATATGTTTACAAAATTCTGTATGTGTGGTAAAACTAATATTTTTTTTGCTTACACACTTATGGGTTTGGAAATGTTTTTCCTCAACAAATACGTATGTTTACAAAATTATGTATTTGTGGTAAAACTAACATTTTTTTGCTTACCATTGTTGAAATAATTAGAAAAACTTTTTTACGAGCGGCTAATATATCTAAGTGTGAAATATTCTATTTTGGAAATATGTAGATTAAATTTTTTTTAAATAGTTAAAAATACCAAAATTTTTATATATCAAATTTTCTCTAATATATTATTCTATTTTTTAAAACACTACCTATCTGATAGAAAATTATACAATCCAATACAATATAAAGATTCATTTCGGTAATAAAATTTTTTGGTTCAAACATATTTTGAAATGGTATATATTTTACTGACCAAACAACAATAATAAAAAAAAATATAATCCATGCCGTATGCCCTTTTATTGCCTTACCACTACCATCTCATCCTTTATTGCCTACTACTATCTTAACATTATAAAACATCATACCTTTCATCACAAACGTTGCACACATTCTTTACAAGTTAATCATAACATCAAAAAAATTTTCTCAACATCATACTTTCACTTTTTTCAAAAATTGTGATGGAAATTTTTGTAACGAAGAAATATTGGTGCGACTTATTCATTTTTGGAAAGCCTAAAATTTTAACAAAGGTAACACGCTTATGAGTTTGGAAATACTTCTGCTCGACAAAGAGGTATGTTTAAATAAATTATGTTTGAAATTTTTTTTAAAAAGATAAAAATAATAGATTTTTTATATGTCAATTTGTTTTAAAAGCCTTAGAGTTCTCGTAAAAAATCAATTTTCAGGGTTTAAAGACGAAAAAGTTAAATCCAAATCGACCGGTTTAGACAAAGTGATTTTAAAATTAAAAGTTAGGACCAAAATTTTAGCTAGATTACGGTTCATGCGGTCGTACCGGACAAGAATTGAGGAAATATTAAAGCTCGATAGTTTTTATTTTTTTAATACTGAAATGCGAAAAAAAATTACAACATGTTGTTGGAGCTTTTCCTCAACGGAATTAAGAGATTTGAAAGAATCTTGATGGTTCTTTTCTGTACAGAGGTCATAATGTTTAATCAATCCATGTTAAAAAATTACTAGTACGAGATTTACTGCAATGAATGAAATAATTAATGATGGGTTAAAAATAAAGTTTCGAGAAAAAAAATATTTTAAAATTAAATTATTAAAATAAATTAAATATAATAATATCACGCAGTACCGCGCGGGGTGTCACCTAGTTCATATTAAAATTACTATCTATGCGCTTACAGAACAAATCTTACTATGTACAATAACATTAACTAAGTTTATATCCATACCATACACGGAATAAAATAATTATTGAATAAATATAATATAGTCTTTGTTATAAAATTTATTTTACTTATTTACGAATTATTATTATTATTTAAGATTTAAAATCTGATTATGTGTATCAAAAATATTGATTATTATTTTCAATGTAATGATAGTTTTTATTCTATTTGAATAATTGATTATTTATATGCAAAATATATTTGACTCGTAAAATATTCAAAATGATAATATTTTTCTTACTTAAATAACAAATACTTATGTTTTAAAATATCAAATTTATAACATATGCTAAGATTTTGTGATTGAATATTAGTTATTATAATTTTTTATGTATAATTTAAAAAAAATAAAAGGGATTGGTTTTTCTAAATAAATACTTAGTTTTAGTTAGTTTAATAAAATATAATTTTTCTAACCAAATTAATATAAACAGTATATATCATAATTTTTTTATTAATTTAAATTTTTTTTATATATTTATTTGATAATTATTTTGATGATGATAAATTATAGTAACATTCTTGTAAATAATAGGATAGAATAATTTTTTTAAAAAAAATTTTAATTAATATATCAGAGAACAGTTATTGTGTAGTATTAACATATGTGAATCTCAAAATATATCAAAAGCCCATTTTGATTATACCGTCAATGTGAAATTAAAGCTATCATAACTAAAAAGAGTGGTGATGACAACCACTAGCTAAAGAAATCAATGAGAGGGCCTCATAAGTCATAATACATGAAATCTAGACACTCATCAATTTAAAGGAAAACTATAAGCAAAATATCTAAAAAAACTAAGACAAAAATCACAAAACCTTCGATAAACAAATTAGAGGCAAAGTGTAGAGCCCCAACCCGAGTTTTCACTTACCCGAGTTAGACTCTACGGAAATTTACTTAGAATTTTTCGCATTGAGGTTCGGTTAAATCATTCTTAACATGAACAAGGGTTGAGTCAAACAGAAACTTCATTACGTTAATCGAAACTAGTACAATTGAGAGTTTGCCAATAAGCTATTACAATTGCTAGTCGATTCTACCCAACCCTACCATCCTTTCCTTTTAGCCTTGTCCCGCGGCCAGATTCACACATCTCGACCAACACTAGCATTAGTCTCGGATCCTACATCCAAAAATGGAGGCATAAGCAACAAAATTGCTTAGTGAGAGCGGTCATCCCGTCTCACCAGGCCCAAAATCAAGAATCGATCCGTACATCGGATCTCAGTCTAAGTACTGATCACCCAAGTACTCTCAGACCACAGAACCATCACATGCAGTACTCCCACACCTATCGACCAGTCCTCTCGCAATCGGCAAACCTTGGCAAGCAACATAGCCCCAAGCGCCTTGCCCGACCCATCGACTGTCGAATCGGGTGAGTCAAACTCACGGACAGCAACAAACAATCGTATCACACGTACGATCAACCATACCACAGAACGATCATGACAAGCACATGATCTAACCAGACAATAGACTATCACCCCTAGCAAAGAAAGACCTTAACTTAGGCCACAGTCACGCACTCACACATGTCAATCACATGATTAACCGTGCAACAGAAGGATCATGACAAGCACATGATCAACCAGACAATAGACTATCAACCCTAGCAAAGAAAGACCTTAACTTAGGCCACAGTCACGCACTCACCTTAGATTTCTCGGAAATCCAATGTTCTGACACCTATTGTGCTGAAATTCCCGAACAGCTCGACAGAACTCGACCACTGCTCGAACAGATTTGACCACGGCTCGTACAGACTCGACCACAGCTCGGCACTTCCTTCCCACTCAAAGTTTTTCTCACAATTTCTCTCTATCTCTCAGTTCTCTCGCGCAAAAGAGACAAATGGGAAGGGTGCGGGTTCTATTTATAGAACTCCCGCATAACTGCCCGAGTAACCGTTCCCGCGTCACCCAAACACTCGGACCGGGTAACCGTTCCCGCGCACCTAGGCGAGTAACCGTTCCCGCGTCGCCCAAACACTCGGACCGGGTAACCGTTCCCGCGCACCTGGGCGAGTAACCGTTCCCGTGTCTCGACCATCATCCGGATCGGTAACTGTTCCCACGCACCCTTGCACGAGTAACCGTCCCCGCGCACTGGCCCTCTCGACCAGGTCATTGGTTCCCGACCAATGCTGTCCGAATCCGACCAGGTCCCGAGATACTCGGACCAACCTGTCCGAATCCGACCATGTCCCGAGATACTCGGACCAACCTGTCCGAATCCGACCATGTCTCGAGATACTCGGACCAACCTGTCCGAATCCGACCATGTCCCGGAATACTCGGACCAACCTGTCCGAATCTGACCATGTCCCGAAATACTCGGACCAACCTGTCCGAATCTGACCATGTCCCGGATGACTCGGACCAATACTGCCCGAACTCCAACCAGGTCCCGGAAATCTCGGACCACTTGTCCGAATTCCGACCAAGTCCCGAAATATTCGGACATCCTGTCCGAATGCCGACCAAGTCCCGAATTACTCGGACATCCTGTCCGAATACCGACCAAGTCCCGATAAACCCGGCCAGCCATCCTGAGTCTCGCCCAAGCTCCGAGAACTCCGATTGCCTGCGATTTACCGAACTCGGTGGCTTTGGCCAGCCTAGCTCGACCAAACACACCCGGATTCACCCAATCCGTAAGTCCCAGCCTTTCTATCCGAATGCGGGTGTTACAACTCTCCCCCACTTAACATCAGATTCGTCCTCGAATCTCAAACTTCACCCGATTCTCCCTTCTTCCTTGTATACTCAAACCACTTAACAAATTTCTCTTTCATTACTGATTCAGGTTCCCATGTTATTTCTTCTTCTCCATCGCAATCCCAAACCCCTTGAATCATTTTGGTCTCTTTCCTACCAACTGCCTTAACTCTTCTCCCCACAATCCGAACCGGTCTACCTTCGATCGTCAAATTTCCTTGAAGGTCCGGTGGGGGTTCAGAGGTAATGGTATCTCCATACCTTACACATTTCCTTAGTAAGGAAACGTGGAACACATCATGAAATGCGACCAAGGTTGGTGGCAGTTCCAACCGGTACGCAACTGGTCCAATCCTCTCTAGGATCCAGTACGGTCCCATGTACCTTGGTTTCATCTTTCCCGTCAAAGCTGCTCGATCCTTACCCTTATACGTGATCAACTTAATGTATACCATTTCCCCAACTTGGAATTCCAATTCCTTTCTACGTCTATCCGCATAACTCTTTTGCCGATCTTGTGCTTCTTTCATCTTAAGTTTCAGCACCCTGATTCTCTCGGTTGTTTCCTCAATGAAATCTCGGCCAAAGATACTATGCTCCCCCACTTGGGTCCAACATAGGGGCGTTCGACATGGTCGCCCATACAAAGCCTCGAATGGCGACATCCCAATACTTGAGTGGTAACTATTGTTATAGGAAAACTCGGCCAAAGGCAAGTAATCCTTCCACTTTCCACCCCAATCTAGAACACAAGCTCGCAACAAATCCTCAAGTGTTCTTATTGTCCTTTCGGACTAACCATCAGTTTGGGGATGATAGGCCGTACTCATGTGCACCTTTGTCCCAAACGAATTTTGCAAAGCTTTCCAAAAGGCTGATGCAAACCGGGAGTCTCGATCCGAGACTATACTCGCCGGTACTCCGTGGAGTTTGACTATTTCCTCCACATATCTCTATGCCAACACTTCCGCCTTGTCTTTCTTATTGACCGCAAGGAAGTGAGCAGATTTGGTGAGTCTATCCACTATGACCCAAATCGAATCCATCTTGCCACATATTGGCAAACCAGTCACGAAGTCCATCGTGATCATGTCCCACTTCCACTCGGGAATAGGTAAGCTCTGTAGCAAACTACTCGGAACTTGATGTTCCGCCTTAACCATTTGGCAAGTTTGGCATCCTGCCACCCACTTAACCACATCACTCTTCATCCCGACCCAATGGTAGTACCTTTTTAGATCTCGGTACATCTTGGTCGATCCTGGATGAATTGAGAACTTCGAATGGTGAGCTTCCTTCAAAATTTCTTCCCGAAGTTCCTTATCATTTGGAACACATACACGGCCATTAACTAGTATTGTTCCATTCTCCGAAGTCTGATACTCCGTCTTATCATTCAGAAATGCCTTAATCAGATCATCATCCTTCTCTTGAGCCAACCGTACTCGGCTCAACAAATCAGCTTGGTCTGCCGCACCTAGACCCAAAGGTTTTGCGTCATCCGACAGGACAGTTAGACGCAAGGTACCGACCATACTAACCAGATTGTCCATATCCTTCTCGGACAATGCTGCTACCCGTTTGCGACTTAAGGCATCGGCCACTAAATTAGCCTTTCCCGGATGGTAGGCAATCTCCAAGTCATAGTCGGCGACTAATTCCATCCATCGCCGTTGCCTTAGGTTCAATTCCGGTTGAGTGAACATATACTTCAAACTCTTATGATCCGTGAAAACTTGAACCTTCCCACCATAAAGGTAAGATCTTCAAATTTTGAAGGCAAACACTACCGCAGCCATCTCAAGGTCGTGCGTAGGATAATTAGCCTCATGCTTCCTTAATTGCCTAGATGCATAAGCAATCACATTGTCATGCTGCATCAAAACACATCCTAATCTCAATCTTGATGCATCCGTGTACACCACATAAGGCTCATTTGGCTCAGGCAATGCCAACACCGGAGTACTCGTAAGCATTTCCTTTAGCTTAGAGAAACTCTTCTCACAATCCGCAGACCACTCGAACTGAACGTCCTTCCCGGTCAGTCGGGTCATCGGTTGTGCCATACTAGCAAAACCCTTAACAAAGCGTCGATAATACCCAGCCAGCCCAAGGAAACTCCTTATTTCCGAGGCATTCTGCGGTCTTGGCCAGTCTGCGACTGCCTTGATCTTCTCCGGGTCGACGGACACTCCTTTATCCGAGACCACATGTCCTAGGAATCCAATTTCCCTTTGCCAAAAACTGCACTTGCTGAGCTTGGCGAACAGTTTATGTTCCCTTAGCTTACCCATGACTATCCTTAGGTGCCTTTCATGTTCCTCTTGGTTTCTCGAATAAACCAAGATATCATCTATAAAGATGATCACAAACTCATCCAAATAGTCTCGAAAGACATTATTCATGAGTTTCATGAAAGCTGCAGGTGCATTTGTCAACCCAAATGGCATGACTACAAACTCGAAATGACCATACCTCATCCTAAAGGCGGTCTTTCGAATATCCGACTCCTCTATCGGGATTTGATGGTAACCCGAAGCCAAATCTATCTTTGAGAAGCAAGTAGCACCTTGGAGTTGGTCCAACAACTCATCAATCCTCGGAAGAGGGTACTTGTTCTTCACCGTTACCCGATTCAGTCCACGGTAGTCGATGCAGAGTCTAAAACTCCCATCTTTCTTCTTAACAAACAAAACCGGTGCTCCCCATGGTGAACTACTTGGTCGCACAAATCCCTTCTCCATTAGTTCACCCAACTCCTTTTTCAATTCAGCCATCTCGGCCGGAGCCATCCGATAAGGTGCCTTCGATATCGGAGTTGTACCCGGCTCAAGCTCGATGGTGAATGGGTCTGAACGAGTAGGCGGTAATCCAGCCGGAGTTTGGAATACATCCTCAAACTCACTAGCTACCGGAATGCTACTCAACAGCACATCCGATCCAACTTCAGGGGTTGTGATGGTAGCCAAGTACGCCTCACACCCTTTCTCGATCAGTTGGCTAGCTTGAATTGCCGACACAATCAAGCTCCCAGAAGTTGGCCTAATTCCTTGATATTCTAGCACTCCATCACCCATCTCAAACCTAACTCTACCACAATGACAGTCTAGATGTGCCTTGTACTTCCCGAGCCAATCCATTCCAAGGATCACATCATACGACTTCACCGGACAAATCTCCAAATTAGCCGGCATGTTCACAGTGTCGACCATCACTGAAATATTTCGGACCTTTCCAAGGGTCATCATGATTTGTCCTCCAGCCGCTTGGACCCAACCATGTTTATTCCCGGATTCCATATGGAATTCACCCTTTCCAATCATGTTCGGATTCACGAAGCAATTGGTTGCTCCCGAATCAAACAAAACATGAGTTTCCACATCACCCAATAACAAGGTCCTTACACATTCACCTTAAGGTAAAAATGGGTTCCTTCCCATATTTTCCCCATTCACTTCCACCACAGGTGGATTCACAGGCGGATTCACATGCCACAACCGGCAATCTCGCCAATAATTGGGTCAGCAACCCAAATACGGCTTCAAGTCCGATTGGTGTAGCCGTATCACCATTCACTACCTCGGTAGGATTCACATTCCCGGTAATTCCTACATTTGCCGCATTGTTCACATTCCCGCGAACCAGAACTTCCCAAGTTCCACCTTCGGCATTCCTTGTCGCATTGTTCACATTCCCGTGAACCAGAACTTCCCTAGTTCCACCTTCGGCATTCCTTGCCGCATTGTTCACATTCCCGTGAACCGGAACTTCCCTAGTTCCACCTTCGGCATTCCTTACCGCATTGTTCACATTTCCGTGAACCGGAACATCCCTAGTTCCACCTTCGGCATTCCTTGCCGCATTGTTCACATTCCCGTGAACCGGAACTTCCCAGAATTCTCACCAGTCACTTCTTCCTGTCTCCTACTACGATTAGTCCTTGCCATCTTGAAATGTAATACACTACATTAATCAGCAAACTAACCTCACGGACTAAAGACAGAAACACAAAACTTACCGCGAGACCTCGGCATTGAAAGGATGGATTTACTCACTAGTTCATTTTCTAACCCGTCCTAGAACCAACACGCTCTGATACCAACTTGTAGAGCCCCAACCCGAGTTTTCACTTACCCGAGTTTTCACTTACCTGAGTTAGACTCTACGGAAATTTACTTAGAATTTTTCGAATTGAGATTCGGTTAAATCATTCTTAACATGAACAAGAGTTGAGTCAAACAGAAACTTCATTACGTTAATCGAAACTAGTACAATTGAGAGTTTGCCAATAAGCTATTACAATTGCTAGTCGATTCTACCCAACCCTACCATCCTTTCCTTTTAGCCTTGTCCCGCGGCCAGATTCACACATCTCGACCAACACTAGCATTAGTCTCGGATCCTGCATCCAAAAATGGAGGCATAAGCAACAAAATTGCTTAGTGAGAGCGGTCATCCCGTCTCACCAGGCCCAAAATCAAGAATCGATCCGCACATCGGATCTCAGTCTAAGTACTGATCACCCAAGTACTCTCAGACCACAGAACCATCACGTGCAGTACTCCCACACCTATCGACCAGTCCTCTCGCAATCGGCAAACCTTGGCAAGCAACATAGCCCCAAGCGCCTTGCCCGACCCATCGACTGTCGAATCGGGTGAGTCAAACTCACGGACAACAACAAACAATCGTATCACACGTACGATCAACCATACCACAGAACGATCATGACAAGCACATGATCTAACCAGACAATAGACTATCAACCCTAGCAAAGAAAGACCTTAACTTAGGCCACAGTCACGCACTCACACATGTCAATCACACGATTAACCGTGCAACAGAAGGATCATGACAAGCACATGATCAACGAGACAATAGACTATCAACCCTAGCAAAGAAAGACCTTAACTTAGGCCACAGTCACGCACTCACCTTAGATTTCTTGGAAATCCAATGTTCTGACACTTATTGTGCTGAAATTCCCGAACAGCTCGACAGAACTCGACCACTGCTCGAACAGATTCGACCACGGCTCGTACAGACTTGACCACGACTCGTACAGACTCGACTACAGCTCGGCACTTCCTTCCCACTCAGAGTTTTTCTCACAATTTCTCTCTATCTCTCAGTTCTCTCGCGCAAAAGAGACAAATGAGAAGGGTGCGGGTTCTATTTATAGAACTCCCGCATAACTGCCCGAGTAACCTTTCCCGCATCGCCCAAACACTTGGACCGGGTAACCGTTCCCGCGCACCTGGGCGAGTAACCGTTCCCACGTCGCCCAAACACTCGGACCAGGTAACCGTTCCCGCGCACCTGGGCGAGTAACCGTTCCCGTGTCTCGACCATCATCCGGATCGGTAACCGTTCCCACGCACCCTTGCGAGTAACCGTTCCCACGCACTCGACCACATCCGGATCGGGTAACCGTTCCCGCGCCTTGCACGAGTAACCGTCCCCGCGCACTGGCCCTCTCGACCAGGTCATTGGTTCCCGACCAATGCTGTCCGAATCCGACCAGGTCCCGAGATACTCGGACCAACCTGTCTGAATCCGACCATGTCCCGAGATACTCGGACCAACCTGTCCGAATCCGACCATGTCCCGAGATACTCGGACCAACCTGTCCGAATCTGACCATGTCCCGGAATACTCGGACCAACCTGTCCGAATCTGACCATGTCCCGGATGACTCGGACCAATACTGCCCGAACTCCAACCAGGTCCCGGAAATCTCGGACCACTTGTCCGAATTCCGACCAAGTCCCGAAATATTCGGACATCCTGTCCGAATGCCGACCAAGTCCCGAATTACTCGGACATCCTGTCCGAATACCGACCAAGTCCCGATAAACCCGGCCAGCCATCCTGAGTCTTGCCCAAGCTCCGAGAACTCCGATTGCCTACGATTTACCGAACTCGGTGGCTTTGGCCAGCCTAGCTCGACCAAACACACCCGGATTCACCCAATCCGTAAGTCCCAACCTTTCTATCCGAATGCGGGTGTTACACAAAGCATCCAAATAGCATTCTTGTAACATTCTTGTAAATAATAGGATAGAATAATTTTTAAAAAAAAATTTTTAATTAATATATCAGAGAACAGTTATTGTGTAGTATTAACATATGTGAATCTCAAAATATATCAAAAGCCCATTTTGATTATAGCGTCAATGTGAAATTAAAGCTATCATAACTAAAAAGAGTGGTGATGACAACCACTAGCTAAAGAAATCAATGAGAGGCCCTCATAAGTCATAATACATGAAATCTAGACACTCATCAATTTAAAGGAAAACTATAAGCAAAATATCTAAAAAAACTAAGACAAAAATCACAAAACCTTCGATAAACAAATTAGAGGCAAAGTGTAGAGTCCCAACCCGAGTTTTCACTTACCCGAGTTAGACTCTACGGAATTTTACTTAGAATTTTTCGCATTGAGGTTCGATTAGATCATTCTTAACATAAACAAGGGTTGAGTCAAACAGAAACTTCATTAAGTTAATCGAACTAGTACAATTGAGAGTTTGCCAATAAGCTATTACAATTGCTAGTCGATTCTACCCAACCCTACCATCCTTTCCACCTTGCCTTGTCCCGCGGCCAGAATCACACATCTCGACCAACACCCGGGTTAGTCTCAGAACCTGCATCCAAAAATGGAGGCATAAGCAACAAAATTGCTTAGTGAGAGCGGTCATCCCGTCTCACCAGGCCAGAATCAGGATTCGATCCGCACATTGGATCTCAGTCTAAGTACTGATCACACAAGTACTTCCAGACCACAGCATCATCACGTGCAGTACACTCACGCCTATCGACCAGTCCTCTCGCAATCGGTAAGCCTTGGCGAGCAACATAGCCCCAAGCGCCTTACCCGATCTATAGACTGTCGAGTCGGGTGAGTCGAACTCACGGACAGCAACAGAACGATCGTAAATCACATACGATCAACCAAACCACAGAACGATCATGACAAGCACATGATCAACCAGACATAAGACTATCAATCTTAGCAAAGAACGACCCTAACTTAGGCCACAGTCACGCACTCACCTTAGATTTCTCGGAAATCCAATGATCTACACCTCTTGTGCTGAATTTCCCGAACAGCTCGACAGAACTCGACCACTGCTCGAACAGACACGGCTCGACAGACTCGACCACGGCTCGTACAGACTCGACCACGGCTCGGCACTTCCTTCCCACTCAGAGTTTTTCTCACAAATTCTCTCTATCTCTCAGCTCTCTCGCGCAAAAGAGACAAATGGGAAGGGTGCGGGTTCTATTTATAGAACTCCCGCATAACTGCCCGAGTAACCGTTCCCGCGTCGCCCAATCACTCGACCGGGTAACCGTTCCCGCACCTGGGCGAGTAACCGTTCCCGCGTCGCCCAAACACTCGACCGGGTAACCGTTCCCGCGCACCGGCGAGTAACCGTTCCCGCGTCGCCCAAACACTCGACCGGGTAACCGTTCCCGCGCAGGGCGAGTAACCGTTCCCGCGCACTCGATCACATCCGGATCGGGTAACCGTTCCCGCGCATGGCACGATAACCGTCCCCGCGCACTGGCCCTCTCGACCAGGTCATTGGTTCCCGACCAATGCTGTCCGAATCCGACCAGTCCCGAGTACTCGGACCAACCTGTCCGAATCCGACCATGTCCCGACCAAGCTTTCTCGGACCAACCTGTCCGAATCGGACCATGTCCCGAAATACTCGGACCAACCTGTCCGAATCTGACCATGTCCCGGATGACTCGGACCAATACTGCCCGAACTCCAACCAGGTCCCGGAACTCTCGGACCACTTGTCCGAATTCCGACCAAGTCCCGAAATATTCGGACACCCTGTCCGAATGCCGACCAAATCCGAATTATTCGGACATCCTGTCCGAATGTCGACCTAACTCCGAATTATTCGGACATCCTGTCCGAATGCCGACCAAGTCCCGATAAACCCGGCCAGCCATCCTGAGTCTCGCCCAAGCTCCGAGAACTCCGATTGCCCGCGATTTACCGAACTCGGTGACTTTGGCCAGCCTAGCTCGACCAAACACACCCGGATTCACCCAATCCGTAAGTCCCAGCCTTTCTATCCGAATGCGGGTGTTACAACTCTCCCCCACTTAACATCAGATTCGTCCTCGAATCTCAAACTTCACCCGATTCTCCCTTCTTTCCTTGAATACTTAGGCTGTTTCTCAAACCACTTAACAAATTTCTCTTTCATTACTGATTCAGGTTCCCATGTTATTTCTTCTTCTCCATCGCAATCCCAAACCACTTGAATCATCTTGGTCTTTTTCCTACCAACTGCCTTAACTCTTCTTCCCACAATCCGAACCGGTCTACCTTCGACCGTCAAATTTCCTTGAAGGTCCGGTGGGGGTTCAGAGGTAATGGTATCTCCATACCTTACACATTTCCTTAGTAAGGAAACGTGGAACACATCATGAAATGCGACCAAGGTTGGTGGCAGTTCCAACCGGTACGCAACTGGTCCAATCCTCTCTAGGATCCGGTACGGTCCCATGTACCTTGGTTTCAGCTTTCCCGTCAAAGCTGCTCGATCCTTACCCTTATACGTGATCAACTTAACGTATACCATTTCCCCAACTTGGAATTCCAATTCCTTTCTACGTCTATCCGCATAACTCTTTTGCCGATCTTGTGCTTCTTTCATCTTAAGTTTCAGCACCCTGATTCTCTCGGTTGTTTCCTCAATGAAATCTCGGCCAAAGATACTACGCTCCCCCACTTGAGTCCAACATAGGGGCGTTCGACATGGTCGCCCATACAAGGCCTCAAATGGCGACATCCCAATACTTGAGTGGTAACTATTGTTATAGGAAAACTCGGCCAAAGGCAAGTAATCCTTCCACTTCCCACCCCAATCTAGAACACAAGCTCGCAACAAATCCTCAAGTGTTCTTATTGTCCTTTCGGACTAACCATCAGTTTGTGGATGATAGGCCGTACTCATGTGCACCTTCGTCCCAAACGAATTTTGCAATGCCTTCCAAAAGACTGATGCAAACCGGGAGTCTCGATCCGAGACTATACTCGCCGGTACTCCGTGGAGTTTGACTATTTCCTCCACATATCTTTGTGCTAACACTTCCGCCTTGTCTTTCTTATTGACCGCAAGGAAGTGAGCAGATTTGGTGAGTCTATCCACTATGACCCAAATCGAATCCATCTTGCCACACATTAGCAAACCAGTCACGAAGTCCATCGTGATCATGTCCCACTTCCACTCGGGAATAGGTAAGCTCTGTAGCAAACCACTCGGAACTTGATGTTCCGCCTTAACCATTTGGCAAGTTTGGCATCCTGCCACCCACTTAGCCACATCACTCTTCATCCCGACCCAATGGTAGTACCTTTTTAGATCTCGGTACATCTTGGTCGATCCTGGATGAATTGAGAACTTCGAATGGTGAGCTTCCTTCAAAATTTCTTCCCGAAGTTCCTTATCATTCGGAACACATACTCGGCCATTAACTAGATTGTTCCATTCTCCGAAGTCTGATACTCCGTCTTATCATTCAGAAATGCCTTAATCAGATCATCGTCTTTCTCTTGAGCCAACCGTACTCGGCTCAACAAATCAGCCTGGTCTGCCGCACCTAGACCCAAAGGTTCTGCGTCATCCGACAGGACAGTTAGACGCAAGGTACCGACCATACTAACCAGATTGTCCATATCCTTCTCGGACAATGTTGCTACCCATTTGCGACTTAAGGCATCGGCCACTAAATTAGCCTTTCCCGGATGGTAGGCAATCTCCAAATCATAGTCGGCGACTAATTCCATCCATCGCCGTTGCCTTAGGTTCAATTCCGGTTGAGTGAA
The DNA here is from genome assembly GCA_018901935.1 of Pugionium cornutum. NCBI lineage: Eukaryota > Viridiplantae > Streptophyta > Magnoliopsida > Brassicales > Brassicaceae > Pugionium > Pugionium cornutum. The sequence continues at coordinate 29,756,221 of CM032165.1, forward strand.
GATATACTTCAAACTCTTATGGTCCGTGAAAACTTGAACCTTCCCACCATAAAGGTAAGATCTCCAAATTTTTAAGGCAAACACTACCGCAGCCATCTCAAGGTCGTGCGTAGGATAATTAGCCTCATGCTTCCTTAATTGCCTAGATGCATAAGCAATCACCTTGCCATGCTGCATCAAAACACATCCTAATCCCAATCTTGATGCATCCGTGTACACCACATAAGGCTCATTTGGCTCAGGCAATGCCAACACCGGAGTACTCGTAAGCATTTCCTTTAGCTTAGAGAAACTCTTCTCACAATCCGCAGACCACTCGAACTGAACGTCCTTCCCGGTCAGTCGGGTCATCGGTTGAGCCATACTAGCAAAACCCTTAACAAAGCGTCGGTAATACCCAGCCAGCCCAAGGAAACTCCTTATTTCCGAGGCATTCTGTGGTCTTGGCCAGTCTGCGACTGCCTTGATCTTCTCCGGGTCAACGGACACTCCTTTATCCGAGACCACATGTCCTAGGAATCCAATTTCCCTTTGCCAAAAACTGCACTTGCTGAGCTTGGCGAACAGTTTATGTTCCCTTAGCTTACCCATGACTATCCTTAGGTGCCTTTCATGATCCTCTTGGTTTCTCGAATAAACCAAGATATCATCTATAAAGATGATCACAAACTCATCCAAATAGTCTCGAAAGACATTATTCATGAGTTTCATGAAAGCTGCATGTGCATTTGTCAACCCAAATGGCATGACTACAAACTCGAAATGACCATACCTCGTCCTAAAGGCGGTCTTTCGAATATCCGACTCCTCTATCGAGATTTGATGGTAACCCGAAGCCAAATCTATCTTTGAGAAGCAAGTAGCACCTCGGAGTTGGTCCAACAACTCATCAATCCTCGGAAGAGGGTACTTGTTCTTCACCGTTACTCGATTTAGTCCACGGTAGTCGATGCAGAGTCTAAAACTCCCATCTTTCTTCTTAACAAACAAAACCGGTGCTCCCCATGGTGAGCTACTCGGTCGCACAAATCCCTTCTCCATTAGTTCACCCAACTGCTTTTTCAATTCAGCCATCTCAGCCGGAGCCATCCGATAAGGTGCCTTCGATATCGGAGTTGTACCCGGCTCAAGCTCGATGGTGAATGGGTCTGAACGAGTAGGCGGTAATCCAGCCGGAGTTTGGAACACATCCTCAAACTCACTAGCTACCGGTATGCTACTCAACAGCGCATCCGATCCAACTTCAGGGGTTGTGATGGTAGCCAAGTACGCCTCACACCCTTTCTCGATCAGTTGGCTAGCTTGAATTGCCGACACAATCAAGCTCCCAGAAGTTGGCCTAATTCCTTGATATTCTAGCACTCCATCACCCGTCTCAAACCTAACTCTACCACGATGACAGTCTAGATGTGCCTTGTACTTCCCGAGCCAATCCATTCCAAGGATCACATCATACGACTTCACCGGACAAATCTCCAAATCAGCCGGCATGTTCACAGTGTCGACCATCACTGAGACATTTTGGACCTTTCCAAGGGTCATCATGATTTGTCCTCCAGCCGCTTGGACCCAACCATGTTTATTCCCAGATTCCTTATGGAATTCACCCTTTCCAATCATGTTCGGATTCACGAAGCAATTGGTTGCTCCCGAATCAAACAAAACATGAGTTTCCACACCTCCCATTAACAAGGTCCTTACACATTCACCTTAAGGTAAAAATGGGTTCCTTCCCATACTTTCCCCATCCACTTCCATCACAGGTGGATTCACAGGCGGATTCACAGGCCACAACCGGCAATTTCGCCAATAATTGGGTCAGCAACCCAAATACGGCTTCAAATCCGATTGGTGCAGCCACATCACCATTCACTGCCTCGGCAGGATTCACATTCCCGGTAATTCCCACATTTGCCGCATTGTTCACATTCCCGCGAACCGGAACTTCCCAAGTTCCACCTTCGGCATTCCTTGCCGCATTGTTCACATTCCCGTGAACCAGAACTTCCCTAGTTCCACCTTCGGCATTCCTTGCCGCATTGTTCACATTTCCGTGAACCAGAACTTCCCTAGTTCCACCTTCGGCATTCCTTGCCGCATTGTTCACATTCCCGTGAACCGGAACTTCCCTAGTTCCACCTTCGGCATTCCTTGCCACATTGTTCACATTCCCGTGAACCGGAACTTCCCAGAATTCTCACCAGTCACTTCTTCCTGTCTCCTACTACGATTAGTCCTTGCCATCTTGAAATGTAATACACTACATTAATCGGCAAACTAGCCTCACGGACTAATGACAGAAACACAAAACTTACCGCGAGACCTCGGCATTGAAAGGATGGATTTACCCACTAGTTCATTATCTAACCCGTCCTAGAACCAACACGCTCTGATACCAACTTGTAGAGCCCCAACCCGAGTTTTCACTTACCCGAGTTAGACTCTACGGAATTTTACTTAGAATTTTTCGCATTGAGGTTCGATTAAATCATTCTTAACATAAACAAGGGTTGAGTCAAACAGAAACTTCATTAAGTTAATCGAAACTAGTACAATTGAGAGTTTGCCAATAAGCTATTACAATTGCTAGTCGATTCTACCCAACCCTACCATCCTTTCCACCTTGCCTTGTCCCGCGGCCAGAATCACACATCTCGACCAACACCCGGGTTAGTCTCAGAACCTGCATCCAAAAATGGAGGCATAAGCAACAAAATTGCTTAGTGAGAGCGGTCATCCCGTCTCACCAGGCCAGAATCAGGATTCGATCCGCACATCGGATCTCAGTCTAAGTACTGATCACACAAGTACTTCCAGACCACAGCATCATCACGTGCAGTACACTCACGCCTATCGACCAGTCCTCTCGCAATCGGTAAGCCTTGGCGAGCAACATAGCCCCAAGCGCCTTACCCGATCTATAGACTGTCGAGTCGGGTGAGTCGAACTCACGGACAGCAACAGAACGATCGTAAATCACATACGATCAACCAAACCACAGAACGATCATGACAAGCACATGATCAACCAGACATAAGACTATCAATCTTAGCAAAGAACGACCCTAACTTAGGCCACAGTCACGCACTCACCTTAGATTTCTTGGAAATCCAATAATCTGACACCTCTTGTGCTGAATTTCCCGAACAGCTCGACAGAACTCGACCACTGCTCGAACAGACTCGACCACGGCTCGTACAGACTCGACCACGGCTCGTACAGACTCGACCACGGCTCGGCACTTCCTTCCCACTCAGAGTTTTTCTCACAAATTCTCTCTATCTCTCAGCTCTCTCGCGCAAAAGAGACAAATGGGAAGGGTGCGGGTTCTATTTATAGAACTCCCGCATAACTGCCCGAGTAACCGTTCCCGCGTCGCCCAATCACTCGACCGGGTAACCGTTCCCGCGCACCTGGGCGAGTAACCGTTCCCGCGTCGCCCAAACACTCGACCGGGTAACCGTTCCCGCGCACCTGGGCGAGTAACCGTTCCCGCGTCGCCCAAACACTCGACCGGGTAACCGTTCCCGCGCACCTGGGCGAGTAACCGTTCCCGCGCACTCGATCACATCCGGATCGGGTAACCGTTCCCGTGCACGACCGGCACGTAACCGTCCCCGCGCACTGGCCCTCTCGACCAGGTCATTGGTTCCCGACCAATGCTGTCCGAATCCGACCAGGTCCCGAGATACTCGGACCAACCTGTCCGAATCCGACCATGTCTCGAGATACTCGGACCAACCTGTCCGAATCCGACCATGTCTCGAGATACTCGGACCAACCTGTCCGAATCCGACCATGTCCCGAAATACTCGGACCAACCTGTCCGAATCGGACCATGTCCCGAAATACTCGGACCAACCTGTCCGAATCTGACCATGTCCCGGATGACTCGGACCAATACTGCCCGAACTCCAACCAGGTCCCGGAACTCTCGGACCACTTGTCCGAATTCCGACCAAGTCCCGAAATATTCGGACACCCTGTCCGAATGCCGACCAAACTCCGAATTATTCGGACATCCTGTCCGAATGTCGACCTAACTCCGAATTATTCGGACATCCTGTCCGAATGCCGACCAAGTCCCGATAAACCCGGCCAGCCATCCTGAGTCTCGCCCAAGCTCCGAGAACTCCGATTGCCCGCGATTTACCGAACTCGGTGACTTTGGCCAGCCTAGCTCGACCAAACACACCCGGATTCACCCAATCCGTAAGTCCCAGCCTTTCCATCCGAATGCGGGTGTTACACAAAGCCTCCAAATAGCTAGAAGCAAAATATTGTGAATATAATCATTATTTGATGGTAGATCAAGTTTTATTCAAAAATAAGCTTCAAATGTACAAATAACACAATATTATGCTACGGTATCGAATCAACATATATGATTATTGTTCTATGAATTTAATGAATGAAATTAATCTAAATACAAAAATATGAATGATGAGTAATACTCTAAAATAGCACCATTTTAAATTTATCTTTCAAATTTAGCATACTAAAAATAAAATTCCAAAAATAGCACAAATTGTTATGTGAAAATAATTATTTACCTTAAATAAACTATATATAAAATTATAACATAATGTTTGGATTCACTTTTTCCAATTTAAGATTTAAATTTTTTTCATTAGAAAATTTTTTTTAATTATTTTATTATTAAATTTGTGCTATTTTTAAAAATTTAAAGGGCAATTGACTAAAATAGTATCATTTCAAATTTTTGTTCCAAATATAGCACTAGTAATTTAAATTTCCAAAATAGCACAAATTTAATACTAAAATAATTGAAAACTTATTCCTAATGAAAAAAATTTAAATCCTAAATTGGAAAAAGTGAACCCAAACATTATGTTTTAATTTTATATATATTTTATTTAAAGTAAATAATTATTTTTACATAATAATTTATGCTATTTTGGAAATTTTAGTTTTATTGTGTTAAATTTGGAAGATAAACTTAAAATAGTGCTATTTTAAGGTATTACTCTAATTTAAATGATTAATACTATATTTAAAAGAAAAATTTGAAAAAATACTATTTTATTCATTTAACCAAATATGATGGTATCTATTTTCCGGAACAAGTCGATTTGTTACATAAATCCTTCTGATTGGTTCGGTATGTTCCATGAAAGTACATATGTCTTTGTTGGCTCTTATACAACTTGAGCAGTAATTCCGGTTCAGTTACTGATATGATAGCCTCATCATTCTCTTTAGACAGATTTAATGTCTCCAATTTAATAATATACTCCTTTTGATTCTTAAATCGGTTATCGTTTAGTCTAAAATTAGATCTATGTGTCATGAAGATTTCTTCAAAATTTCAAGTCAAATCGATTTCATTTTTCAAACTAAAAGACAAATCTAAAAATTGGTCGTAATCGCATCCTACTCAAATAAGATTCAAAAAATCAAAAGTAATATTCTAAAATAACATTTTTTAATTTTTTTGTTTCAAATTTAGCACTCTAAATTTAAAATTTGAAAAATAGTATAAATTATTTTCTAAAAATACATATTTACTGTAAATAAATTATACATAAAATTAAAACATTATATTTGGGTTCATTTTTCCAACTTAGAGTTTAATATCTTTTCATTAACAATAAATTTTAATGTATTTTAATATTAAATTTGTGTTATTATTAGAAATTTTAATGTTATTTTTTTAACAAAAAAATATTTTTGTCAATTGCCCTAAAATCAAATATGATTTTCAAACAGATGAACAGAACTGAAATGATGGTTTGTAGACAACTGAATCTAAAGATCGTGAATCACTCATCAAGTTTCAGCTTGTTCTTCATTTCTCTCAAACTTGTCAAATTTGCTTTTTTTAGATGTGTATGGTAACATTTCATACGAGGTGGCTGGTGATGATATCATATTTTTCTTGTCTGCATAAAAAAATATTTCTCTACTTTCTCTGCATTATAATTTTGTATAACTGGAGCATCATATGAGAGAAAAAGTCTCATGAATATCATTTTTCCAATCCAAATTCGTTACAGCACGAAATTTTCTATACCATAAAGTTCCATGAAAACCGTCAAATCTTTATTTTGATAACTATATGTTAGAAGTAAATTTCGCATCTCTAATATCAAGTCTGATCTAAACATGAATCAGTTCAATAAGTCGATATCAAAATTTTACGGTACTGACGATATCCATAGATTTTGAAATACGGTTGGAGATTTTTTAAAACATTCGATATTACCATATATTAAAAACGATGCTGGATATTTCGAAATATCATTTATGAGTGACATTAATATAATATTTATGATCCAAATATTAGGAATTTAGTAGTTTAAAAGTATATAAAGGAAAAAACATTAACCTTTAACTATCATAACAAAATTAGAGACAGAATATTTAAAAAATGTACTCGTTTTTTGCTCTGCTATTTTAGCTCTTTTTTATTTGTAATTATCTGTACACTCAAAATCCAAATTGTTCTTCTTAATCACGAACAACATGTTAAAGAGTTTGGGGTAACATATCTTACATCTAGGACCGAAGATTAGAATACGTAAATACTTTACTTTGAAGAGAATCTCTTTTTGATAACTATGAATTCATACTCTCGTTGAATAGATGAAGAGTAGAGTTTCTTTTTTGCCTGGTCTAACTATTACATCAAAAAAAATTCAATTTCCATCCTAAGCTAAGTATTTTCAAACAAAAACATCTACCAAAATGACAAAATTTATCACTAGAGACCAAGAAATTGCCGAAACCGCTGATTCACAATTCTATATTTTTCATAATCTCAAAATTATCCAAAATATATATTTTCAAAATTGTCATTTTCCCAACTTAATAAGAGTTTCAATCGTAAGTTTAGCTTATTATTCCAATTTCTAATCATTTGCTTTATTATATACATATATATATATATATATATTCTGAATTATGACTGTAAGAAATCTCTGCAACGAAGATCATATAAGAACCGAAAATTTTCAATCTTCCTAAAAGTAGCCATGGGTGGGGATACTGTCAAAGATGGTAGATTTCTCTTCCTTATTCTTCGTCTGGTTTTTCCTTTTTTCTTATTGCTGGACTTGTTTGCATGTTTGAATGATTTAAGTTGTTATAGAGGAGGAATCGTCGCGATCGTTATCACCATCTCCTCGTTCTTGCTGTTTCAGGTATATTATTACTCTTAATCATTACTTTTGTTGACGATGATCATAATAACCAAAGTGATGCGCTTCTTCTTCTTTAAAATTTTTAGTGATGATTTAAGGGTTTCTGAAGAGAATATCCCCAAATTCTCGAATCTTGCTACTGATTTGAGAAGAAGAGAGAAATCTTACCAAGAGATTCTGCAAAGCTATGAGAAACTCAGCAACAAACGCAAACTGAAACTCGCCAGATGCCAAATTTTGAGGTTTTTGTGATTTCATTTTCAATTCGAGACTGATTATATTGATGTTGGATTATCAATACAAAATTGAATCATGATATTATGGTTTTGAGTGACTGAAAATTGCTTTATAGCTATACTCCTGGATCATGGGCTGATTTCGATTTGAGTGATTACGATGTTCCAAAAAAGACATCTATCATCATAGTTGGTCCGAAAGGGGCCGGGAAGAGTAGCCTCGTTAATAGGATTTCAAGGGTAATCGAAAACGACGAGTTGGCTCCGCCAAGAGCTCAAGAATCATGTATGTACACTAAGCACACTTAATCTATGTTTTAGTTTAGTTTCTATTTTGAAAGGTGAGATTAATATTTTGATGCTAATCAATTTGCAGATGGTACTCTGTCAAAAGGTGGCACATTCTTTGTTCAGGAATATATGATCCCAAGAGGTTCTGCTTCATTTTGCTTATATGACACGCGTGGCTTAAGCCAAATCTCATCTTCTGATAACACTAGTAAGATTGAGCAGTGGATTACAAAAGGTGTTCATCACGGCGAGCCTGTGATCTGGTTCGATTCTTCTTCTATCTTGATTATTATTATTATTATCCTTCTGGGCTAAAGTAAGTTCTTTCTTTGTTAACTGGCTGAGTTCTTAATTGCCTCAGGACTTCCGATAATTCGGATTTAAGGGATAGACTGATCCGAGATGGTTGTACCGGTTGTGAGATAAGTAAAGTAAATTCAGTTATCTTTGTAGTCAATGCAGTCGAAATCTTGAAATCGATGGAGAGTGAGATGAGCTATGCTCATATGGTCTCGACGAGCTTTAACTGTCCTTTGCTATCGTTTAAAGGTTAGTTACTCCGTTTTTTACAAACTGCAGGATTCCAAATAGCCTTTTTTAGTCTCAAAGAAGTTGAATATGTTTTCAAGATGACAAGCCAGCAGTAGTTATGACTCATGGAGATATACTTTTACGGGAGGAACGTGCCCGAGTCAGGGTTTTCCTTGGAGAACTTCTCGGTATCCCACCTGACAAACAGATATTTGACATTCCAGGTCACAATACATATGAATTCACATATTTTTCAGTAAAAATATCTTATTGGTTATTGAATCGATGTGAGATTGTTTAACAGAAAGCCAGGACACAGCCACGGAGCTGACAGTCTGCAATTTGGTACGCCATAGTCTTGAACACGCTGATAAGAATCTTCGGTTTCTACCCAAAAGGAAGTTCACATTATCCAAGGTTTCTTCTTCATCTTAGTTCGATTTCAAAAGATAACCGGTTAAATGATTCATGAGAATTAGGGTCTGATGACTGGTTAGACGCCGTTTCATGGGTTATGGGTTTTGACCGGTTTAATATTTAACTTATCAAGAAACGAGAAGAAACAAATATGATTAGGTTTTAGTTTATCCAGATCTGTATGTTGCATGTGTTTTTAATCGCAATTTTATTAGAGTAATATCAAAAATAAGATTTTTTAAGTTTTTGTTTCAAATTTAACATTTTAAATTAAAAATTCCAAAATTACCACAAATTATTTTGTGAAAATATTTATTTACTATAAATAAATTATAAATAAAATTAAAATATTGTATTGATTTTTTTTGAGTAATACCCTAAAATAGCACCTTTTAAAGTAATTCTTCTAAATCTAGCATCATAAAATTAAATTTCCAAAAATAGCACAAATACTTATGTGAAAATACTTATTTATTTTAAATAAATTATACATAAACTTAAAGTATTGTATTTGGGTTCATTATTTCTAATTTAGAGTTTAATTTTTTTTATTAAAATATAGTTTTAATGTATTTTAATCTTAAATTTGCGCTATTATTGGAAATTTAAACTAATGATGCTATTTTTGAAACAAAAACTTAAAAATGTGTTATCTTAGACATTTGTCCTTTTTTCTAATTTTGGGTTTAAATTTTTTTTCTTAGAAATAAGTTTTAAGGTATTTTAATATTAAATTTGTAGTATTTTTGGAAATTTAAGGTGTTATATTTGAACAAAAATTTAAAAGAGTGTTAATTTTGTTAGCCTATTTTATTATCTTAATCAATATTAATAAAAAATTTTAAAATAAATAAACTGAATTGAATTAAAAATAACATAACTTATAATTAAAAATGGATTTTAGTTATGTCCAATAATTGATAAAAAAAACTATGTTCAATAATGTTGTTTTTTTCAAGATATGGACCAATTTCCTTTTATATAACTTTTTATATTTTACTTAGTTTTCTTTGCAATTATATATTTTTTTTCATTTAAATTGTACTTTATTTGTTTTTTAATATTTTTTATTTAACATAAATAACATATTTCATGGATTTTTTTCTTTGATATTTGATTTGATTTATCTTATTTTCTCTTCGTCTTATGATTTAAGACAAATATAACATACTTGTAATTTTTTTTTTACTCATATTATTACACTGACGCATGTTAAAATCTAAATTAATAGTGTCATATGTTAAAATATAAACTAATAAAGCATGTAATAATACAGTGAATTATAAAAATCATATGTGTCATGTTTTAAACAAATCCAGTTTTATATAATAAGATTGAAAAAAACTGAATCCATATTGGTTTAGTTGTAAACCAATATGAAGGTATGATTAGTTTTTTTTTTGCTTTTGTTTTTGGATGGGTTTAGTTGATTCGGATCAAAACAGATATATTTGCAGCGAACCGGTTTAAATTTAGGGAATGAGTAAGTGATAATAATTTTTATTTCTAAAATTTTGAGGATGATATAACTAATTACAGGTGGAAGGAGGCGTCATAAAGAGGAGCAGGTTACTCATGTTATCAAATGCTCTAACTCTGTTACTGGCCTTGGCGATAATCTACTCTGTCTGTGACCACGGCGGCCAAAACGCAGCCCATGAAGCTCAGCACAAACTGAACATATTCACAAGTCCACAGTTATACAACCACACGGTTAAGCCCATACGTAGGATTTGGCCTCGGCCAGTCTTTGGACGTGCAAATCATGCCCATATTGAAACTCTCAAGTCTGAGCCTGTGTCTGAAGGTAGGTCTTGTCCTCAGGTGGTCGTTAGACGTCCAAGGCATGCCCATGGTCGAAATCACAAGTCTAAGACCGTTTCTGAAGTTGAGCCTAGTATTGATTGGCGTATAGCTCGAAGCTTGTGGCTCGATGAGGAGAAAAGGTCTGTGGGCAAGGAAGAGGCCAACCCTAGCTTTGATTGGCGATCCATTCGACATTTGTGGTATGTTGAGTGAAAAGTATATAAGCGACTTCAACATTGTATATGTAAAAATAAAATAAATGGTATGGAAACTAAACATAAGACGGAATGATGATCATAATGTGAATAATAAAGTGAGAGATATGAGATCTTTGATGGGAGAGAAGTTTGATGAGTATTTTGATGGATCAACAAATGCAGTCTGAGAACTAATGTGATGATTCACCTAATGAGTCAACCATATATCCTATGGTTGAAGTATTAATCTTAACACAAAATTGGATTCAAACTACATTTTTGTTAGATAAGTAAAAAGAATAAAAAAAAATGTTGTATGACTAAAGTTCATGGACTCCCTAATACCGGGTAATTCATATTTTAATTCATGTGTATTGATTTTATATTGTATTTAATATTCAATTAATATTTTACTTAACTAAAGTTGTTGGAGAGTAGTAAATGGTTTAATGGGTGTATTAAAAGTGAAAGTTCGATGTTAAATGAACATTTTGTTTTGGAGTCTATAAAACAGAGCAGAAGCGAAAAACAACAAAGAGGCAATCTGAACCCAACAAGAATCGAAGATGAATTTTTGAAGAGGTTAATTAAAAACAATGATGAAGGCCCAAAAGGTAGGAGACAGAAAAGTGATCAACACGGCGCGTGAAGGAGATACAAGAGAAGAGCCGGCTGCGTCAGAGGATTATTTCAGAACAAATATCTCGGCCACACAAAAGCAACGGATTTAGTTTACAACTGTTGTATTCTAATTGGTTCAAAACTTTTGTATTTGCATATATAAGAACAAGTTGTAATCTTTTACGTTTTAAGAGAGAAGTATGTTTTGAAGAAAAGTGTTCTTGAGTTCTTAAGTTCTTGTTCCTCTTTGTGCCTGTAATTTCGATTCTTCTTTATGGTATCAGAGCCATAATGGAAGGCACAATCGAAACTTATCCGTTTCCATCCCAAATCACAGTTTCTAATTTCGTTACACTCAAACTTACCGATCAAAACTATCTTTTGTGAAAAACTCAATTTAAATCACTTTTGAATAGTCAGAAACTACTGGATTTTGTAAATGGAAGAGAAAGGAGGCGTACGGAGAAAATATGAGTGAAGTTTGAAAGAGTAATGAAAGAAATCTGTAACCCAGATCACGAATTATGGTTTCAAATGGATCAGCTCGTGAAATCATGGTTATTTGGTACCTTATCAAAAAGTGTGTTGGATTATGTGTATGGTCTGGAAACATCATACGATGTATGGATGATGCTAGCTGAACATTTCAACCAATGTTCTATGTCCAGGGAGTTTGATTTACTCACCTCGCTACAAAAGCTCAGCAAAGGAAGTCAAGATATGGTGACCTATTTGCAAGAGTTCAAGAACATTTGTGACCAACTTAGTACGATTGGCAAACCCATGTCGGAGCCCATGAAAATTTTCCGGCTGTTGCAAGGTTTAAATTGTGAATACGATTCGTTTATCACCATGATGCAGGGTTTTATGCAGAAGCCACCAATACCTACTTGATACAAGCCTCGATTCAAGACTTATATGTGCGTGGGCTGTTTGGAGAAGGTTATGTGAGAAACTCGACCTTAGACTTCTTGGACAGGAGGTTTTGGGTTGGTATCCGATGGAAGGGTGAAGTGAACCACACGAGGGGTGATGAACCTCGTGATAAATCACAAACTTAGAGCTAGGAGGGCTGGTCTCAACTAGGTTCTAAGCGCACAAGCTTCTTTGAGAGAAAAACTTGTAAAGAGAAAATTCGCTCTTTACTAATATCAAAAAGGTTGTTGAACTACAATGCTGGAAGAAGCCTTATTAATATGCTCGGCAGTTTGACCTTCTAGGGTCGACTCAAAGAAAAAAAGGAAAGATTATAAAAGTGCACAAATAGAAAATATACAAAAGTGCATAACCGAAAAAAGGACCTATTCCTAAAATGTCTTTGACTCAAGAAATATAAATATTCTAGATCCTACCCTGCAAAACAGAAAGAGACAAATATTCTTATTGAAAACTTACCTTACTTACCTCACGGCCAAGAAATGGAAGGTGGCCGTCCTTCTGGATGCACGCGCCTTGCTCCTAGTCTTCGACTTGGAGTAGGGTTAGGAATCTTTGGGCCCTGACCTCTCTTGCCACTAAAGCCCAAGTCTCTGACGTCCCTTGCATTGTTAAGAAGCCTTTGGACTCTTCTTTGCACTTCTGGCCCATTGTCCTTAGTCAATCTTCCTCTAGTAGCTTGTCGACCCATAAGCTGAACTTGTGGAAGAGTGCTCTTGATCTGCTCCTTGTCATTGCTCCTGGTGGCACTACTGGTGTGGAGACTTTCTCTAGATGCATGTCCTGAAGCTGGTAGCTTATCTGGTCTGATTTTTCTTGTGTAGAAGTTGAAATGCTCGTGTACTCGGCTAGATCGGCTGTACCGGCTGGACTGTGCGAGGTACTGGCCGGAATGCCTTCAGGACCGGCCAAGTTGATCCCGGAGTTGGCAGCGTTACCAAGAGACCAGCGGTGTCATCCACATCACCACCAATTATGCCGGAAGCTTGGGCCTCTCTGCCGGTAATTCTGATCGGTCCGGTCTTATTGGTCGAGGGTCCGGTGGTACTGCTTGGGCCGGCAGACATGCCAAATGGCCCGGCTATCTCGGGCAAGCTTCCTGGTCGACCAGTCTGGTCTCCTGGCTGGACATACGACCTGATGTCCCCATCATCCCCTCCCTCTTCAGTAGGTTTTTACCTCAAAACTGGTTCATCTGCATGGAAAGGGGCTAAGTCAGTAACATTGAACGTGTTGGACACATTAAACTCACTTGGGAGCTCGATCCGGTAGGCGTTGTTGTTGATCCTCTCCAGTACTCTGAATGGTCCATCTTCTCTTGGTGCTAGCTTGGAACTCCTTAGGTTGGGGAACCTCTCGTGCCGTAGGTGTAGCCACACCCAATTGTCTGGTTGAAAGATCACCTCCTTTCTCCCCTTGTTGGCATGAGTCACGTACTGCCCGGTCCTCTTTACCAAGTTCTCTGCTATCTTTTGGTGTAACTTCCTTATGAATTCTACCTTGGATGCTCCGTTGAGGTTGGTTATCTCTGCTACTGGCAGTGGCGTTTGCTCCAATGGGGTGAGAGGGTTGAAGCCGTATACTACTTCAAATGATGTCTTCTTGGTTGCTGAGTGCACAGCTCGGTTGTAAGCGAACTCTATGAATGGCAAGCACTCCACCCAAGTCTTGAGGTTCTTCCCTAGTGTAGTCCTGAGGAGAGTTGATAGTGTCTTGTTGACAACTTCAGTTTTGCCATCGGTTTGAGGATGACAGGTGGTAGAGAAGAGTAGCTTCGTGCCTAGCTTCCTCCAAAGGGTCCTCCAGAAATGGCTGAGGAACTTGGTGTCCCTGTCTGATACGATGGTCCTTGGCACTCCATGAAGTCGTACTATCTCCCTGAAAAATAGCTCGGCTGTTTCCGTGGCATCATTGACATTGGCACACGGGATGAAGTGTGCCATTTTGGAGAATCTGTCCACCACTACAAAGATTGCATCCTTGTGGTTGATCTTGGGCAGACCTAGAACGAAGTCCATTAAAATGTCCACCCATGGATGTGTAGGTATGGGCAGTGGGAGATACAACCCGTGAGGTTGCACTCGGGACTTTGCCTTCTTGTAAGTGATGCATCTTGCACAATGAGCTTCTACTGTCCTCTTGATGTGTGGCTAGTAGAAGTGCTCCTTGACAACTGCTAGAGTCTTGTCGACACCAAAGGGGCCCATGAGTCCTCCTCCATGAGCTTCTCGGATGATAAGCTCCCTCAATGATCCTTGTGGTATGCACAGCCTTCTCTCTCGGAACAAGAATCCCTCATGGATGTAAAACTTGTCATGACTCCCTGTGCCACACTCCTTGTAGCTCTCAGCAAAGTCAGGATCATCCTTGTATAGGTCCTTGATGTGCTCGAACCCTAGGACCTTTGCCTCCATGGTGGATATTAAGGCAAACCTCCTTGATAGTGCATTGGCTACCACATTGTCTTTGCCCTTCTTGTACTTGATGACGTACGGGAATGTCTCTATGAACTCCATCCACCTGGCATGTCTCCTCTTGAGATTGGTTTGCCCTCTGAGGTGTTTGAGAGTCTCGTGATCAGTGTTGATCACAAACTCCTTGGACGGCAAGTAAAGTCTCGAATGCTCGGACAAGGGCATAAAGCTCCTTGTCGTAAGTGAGATAGTTCAGTGAGGCACCACCTAGCTTCTCACTGAAGTATGTCACTGGTCTCCTTCCTTGGGTTAGCACTGCTCCTATGCCTATTCCAGAGGCATCACACTCCACTTCAAACGTCTTGTTGAAATCGGGCAGGACTAGCACTGGTGCATGTGTAAGGCTGTCCTTCAAGGCCTGAGCTTCTCCCCAGCTGAATCCCACGTTCTTCTTCACTACTGCCGTCAATAGTGAGGCAATACTGCTGAAGTTGGGCACGAATCTCCTATAGAAGCTGGCCAATCCGTGGAAGTTCCTCACTTGGCTGATGTTGCATGGTGTTGGCCATTCTTGTATGGCTCGAATCTTCTCTTCATCAACCTGTAGGCCCTGTGCACTTACAACAAAACCTAAAAAGACAAGTTTATCAGTACAAAAGATGCACTTCTTGAGATTGGCATAAAGCTCTTCTTGTCGAAGGGTTTTAAGTACCATCTCAAGATGTGTGAGGTGTTCCCGTAGTCACTTACTATAAACTAATATATCATCAAAGTAAACCACTACAAACTTACTGATGTACGCCCTAAGAACTTGGTTCATAAGGCGCATGAAGGTGCTTGGGGCATTAGTCAAGCCGAATGGCATGACTGTCCACTCATAGAGCCCTTGCTTTGTCTTGAAAGCAGTCTTCCATTCATCATCTTCCTTCATCCTGACTTGGTGGTATCCACTCTTGAGGTCTATCTTGGCGAAGACCATGGCTCCACTCAGCTTATCTAGCATGTCATCCAACCGTGGTATCGGATGTCGGTACTTGACTGTGATGTTGTTGATTGCTCGGCAGTCCACGCACATTCGCCAAGTTCCATCCTTCTTGGGCACTAGTAGCACTAGTACAACGCATGGACTGAGGCTCTCTCGAACATAGCCTTTCTCCAGGAGCTCCTTGACTTGCTTCTCAAGCTCCTTGGACTCCTCTGGACTCATCCGGTATGCTGGCCGGTTGGGCAGAGCTGCTTCGGGTACGAGGTCGATCTGGTGCTCTATGGCTCGTAGGGGAGGTAAGCCTGCTGGTATCTCTTCCGGGAACACATCTTGGAACTTGTTGAGGAGAGCTGCTACTTCAGAAGGTAGCTCTACCCGTTCTTTCTCTAGATTCAACACTTCTTTGAAAACCATTAGTAGCATTAGATCCTTTGAAGCTAAAGCTCTCCGGACATGACTTGGTTGAATAAGAAAATTAGATTTAATGAGCTTCTTTTCCTTACTCATTTGCTGTTGAAGCTCATGTACCTGGGCAGGTGTGAGAAGAGCTAGGCTGACCTTTCTCTTGTCATGCACGAAAGTGTAGAGATTGGTTCGGCCATCATACCTGGTCTCCTTGTCAAACTGCCATGACCTTCCTAGCAGAAGATGGCCAGCTTGCATGGGCACCACGTCGCACACAACTTGGTCTTGGTACTTGCCCACACTGAATGGCACAGTGACTTGCTCATGGATCTTGAGCTCCACTTTGTCATTGAGTCATCTCAGTCTACATGGTCGAGGATGCCTTGTCTTCTCTAGACCTAGCTTATCAACCATGTATGCACTAGCAACGTTAGTGCAAGAACCACCATCTATGATGAGGTTACATACCTTGCCCTTGATGGTGCAACGGCTGTGGAAGATGTTCTCCCTTTGGATGGTCTCTGAAGGATCCACCATTGCACTGAGGATGCGTCTAGTGACCAGCACTTCCCCCACATCAGGGTACTCAATGTCACCATATTCTCCTTCTGGTTCATAGTCCTCTTCATCTTGGGACTCATACTCTCCAGCCTCTATAATCAGCATGACCCGGTTGTTTGGGCACTCCCTTGAGATGTGTCCACGACTCCTACACTTAAAACAAGTGATGTCACGTGATCTTTGAGGGTTAGAATACTTACTAGGCTCTCTCTGGTCACGGGTTGGTTCAGGAAGCTTGCTCTTGAACCTTGACTCGATCTCTATGCTCTTGCCTTTGTCTATGGGCTTGGGAATGTTGCTTGGTGCCCAAGGCATCTTAGGCTTACTGCGGATGTCTTGGCTCTTACGCTTGATGTGCTGCTCAGTCTGGACAGATAGGTGGAACAAGTCTTTGAAGTCATTATAGATTTGCCTTTCTACCTTGTGGCTGATTCTTTCTTGGAGTCCATCCAAGAATTATGCCATCAACGTTTCTTCATTATCATTGAGCTCCAATCTGTTCCTTAGCTTCTCACACTCTTCATAGTACTCCTCTACTGATCTGGTACCCTGCTTAAGAGTACGAAAACGACGTTGCAAGTCCCTATGAAAGTAAGGTGGAACAAACCTTTGTCGCATGACATCCTTCATGTCGACCCATGAGTCTATGGGCCTCATTCTTTTCCTCATTCTGTCAGATACCTCACGATCCCACCAGATGAAGGCATTTTCCGTGAGTTGTGTTACTGCCATTGAGACTCTCCTAGGCCTTGGTTGGTTGTAATGTTCAAAGATATGATCCATTCTTCTCTCCCAATCTAGGTAAGCGTCGGAGTCTACTTTTTCTACAAAACTTGGAGGAATTAGCTTAACATTAGGATGAGTTACCCAGTTTTAGGCGTGTTCATCTCCATCCTCATGATGTCTAGGAGGCATCCTTGGTCTCTGGTGAAGACCATAAGGCTCGAAGCCATCATCCTCTGCCTCTGGTTGCCGTGGAGGTCCTCTCGGACTATGGTGATAGTTATGAGGTTGTGTGTCCTCATCTCCATCTGGCTGGGGCTCCTCCTGTTCGTGTCGTGTCCTAAGGTGCTCAGGACCCTCAGCACGGTCTTGCTCAGCTCTCACGTGCCTTATGGCCTGGAATCTTACATGCCTCTCCATGCACTCCAATCTCTCGCCTATGGATGTGAGTTGCGTTTGGAAGATGGTGAACATGGCCATCATGGCTTTGGTTGCTTCTCTATTTTCTTCTGCCATTGCGTACTACAAAGATAGAAGACAAGTTATGATGCTCCTAAATTATTAGGAGGGTTTTCTTTTATAAGGGGGATTCGAAAAAATGCAAAAAAGAAAAAAAATCTGAGAATTAGAAATTCGAAAATATGAAGATTTGAATAAAAGAAAACTTTCTTGACAACTATTGCTAGCTGTCCAATTCAAATCCTTTAGGTATTTTTTCTATTTTCTTTTTCTTTTCTTTTAATTTAAATTTAAAAATAATAGAAATATGATTCTAACAAAAAGGAAACTCGAAAATAGCAATGCAAGAATGATTCTAGAACCAAGTGATGTACGTAGAAACTAGATGCACTCGGTATGAACTTAGATGTTTTTTTTTTATTTTCTTCAATGAAACTTAAACTAATGCAATAACAAGAAACAACACAAGTTAAAGGATAGAAACAACCTGGTTTAGGAGCTTTAAGCTCTGATACCAAAATGATACAAGCCTCGATACAAGGCTTATATGCGCGTGGGCTGTTTGGAGAAGGTTAGGTGAGAAACTCGACCTTAGACTTCTTGGATAGGGGGTTTTGGGTTGGTATTCGATGGAAGGGTGAATTGAACCACATGAGGGGTGATGAACCTCGTGATAAATCATAAACTTAGAGCTAGGAGAGCTGGTCTCAACTAGGTTCTAAGCGCACAAGCTTCTTTGAGAGAAAAACTTATAAAGAGAAAATTCACACTTTACTAATATCAAAAAGGTTGTTGAACTACAATGCTGGAAGGAGCCTTATTAATATGCTCGACAGCTTGACCTTCTAGGGTCGACTCAAAGAAAGAAAATGAAAGATTACAAAAGTGCACAAATGGAAAATATACAAAAGTGCATAACCGAAAAAAGACCTATTCCTAAAATGTCTTTGACTCAAGAAATGTAAATATTCTAGATCCTATCCTGCAAAACAGAAAGAGGCAAATATTCTTATTGAAAACTTACCTTACTTACCTCACGGCCAGAAAATGGAAGGTGGCCGTCCTTGTGGCATGCACGCACCTTGCTCCTAGTCTTCGACTTGGAGTAGGGTTAGGAATCTTTGGGCTCTGACCTCTCTTGCCACTAAAGCCCAAGTCTCTGACGTCCCTTGCATTGTTAAGAAGCCTTTGGACTCTTCTTTGCACTTCTGGCCCATTGTCCTTTGTCAATCTTCCTCTAGGAGCTTGTCGACCCATAAGCTGAACTTGTGGAAGAGTGTTCTTGATCTGCTCCTTTTCATTGCTCCTGGTGGCACTACTGGTGTGGAGACTTCTTCTAGATGCATGTCCTGAAGTTAGTAGCTTATCTGGTCCGAGTTTCCTTGTGTAGAAGTTGAAATGCTCGTGTACTCGGCTGGATCGGCTGTACCGGCTGGACTGTGCGAGGTACTGGCCGGAATGCCTTCAGGACCGGCCAAGTTGATCCCAGAGTTGGTGGCGTCACCAGGGGGACCGGCGGTGTCATCCACGTCGCCACCAATTATGCCAGAAGCTTGGGCTTCTCTACCGGCAATTCTGATCGGTCTGGTCCTATTGGTCGAGGGTACGGCGGTACTGCTTGGGCTAGTAGACGTGCCAAATGGCCCGGCTGTCTCGGGCAAGCTTCCTGGTCGGCTAGTCTGGTCTCCTGGCTGGACATACGACCTGATGTCCTCATCACTACTGATGCATCTGTTATTCCTCAGCTAAAGGCGTTTGATAATCGGCTCATAATGTATATGACGGTTAATCCAAATCTGGCATTTCAAACTCAAAGTGCAGTACATGAGGAACAAATGTTTCAACCTACACAGTAGGAAGTGAAAGAATATTGAGATTATAGAGGAGAAATGTGAAGAATTGAATCTGAAAACTCAAAGAGAAGTATGAGAAAATGAGAAATGACTTAGACTTATGGAGAAGAATCTCCTAAGAGTGTATTATACATTGAGTCTTTACAGCCCTTTTATAGAGGATTTACAATATGAACACAAAAGAAAACGAATTCAAACTTGTGGATGAGTTTGAATAGAGGAGGAGCCTGTCAACAACCAATGAGAAGAGAGGAGACAGCATGGGCATGACTGTTTGGTGTGGTTGCCAAGACTGTGTGCAGCATGGGCATGACTGTTTGGTGTGGTTGCCAAGACTGTGTGCAGCATGGGC
This sequence comes from Pugionium cornutum, assembly GCA_018901935.1. Lineage (NCBI taxonomy): Eukaryota > Viridiplantae > Streptophyta > Magnoliopsida > Brassicales > Brassicaceae > Pugionium > Pugionium cornutum. The sequence goes on from CM032165.1 coordinate 29,776,171, forward strand.
ATGACTTTTCACCTTGATTCTTCTCCCAAGGTAGCTATTTAACCATTTCAACCATGTGGTTAATAATAACCCATCCTTTTTCATTTCCCTTGTTATTCAAACTGAATTTTCGTGCTCACACTTGCCTTGTAGGTCAAGATAGGTCTTATTTGATTTTCCTATGTCAATACTCCCCTCAAGCTAAAGACTTTGGAATCACCCTAAAGTCTTAAGCTTGGGAACCCAAGGCAACACCTCATTAAAAACCTTATTAAGGAAAACCACTTGGGACAAAACCTTAATAAGGGAAAAGAGTGTGTTGCTCTTGGATTAGGAGACCTTTGATCATGGGTGTGATAAATCAACAAGCCCAAGTTTGCTAAAGATGTTCTTGCAAACTTTGAGACTTGCTGCCTTTGTGAAGATGTCAGCTAGTTGGTCTTCACTCCTTGTATAACATGGCAGAATGGTTCCATCTTGAACTTTCTCCCTAACCTTATGGCAGTCGATCTCTATGTGCTTGGTCCTCTCGTGAAACACTGAGTTTGAAGCTATGTGAATGGCTGCCTGATTATCACAATGGAAGGTAATTGGCCCTGGTTGTGCAATACCGAAATCTTTCAAGAGTGCTTTGAGCCAAGTTACTTCATTTGTCAGCTTCCTCATAGCCCTATATTCTGCTTCAGCACTAGAACATGATACCACCTTCTGCTTCTTAGTCTTCCAAGTGACTAAGTTCCCACCAACGAAGGTGCAATACCCAGTGGTTGATTTCCTATCCACCCTATCACCAGCCCAATCCGCATCACAATACCCGACAATCTCAGTGTTCCCATTCTTGCCCATCCATATACCTTGACCAGGAGATCCTTTGATGTATCTAAGGATCCTTTCTACCATGCTCCAATGATATACAGTAGGCTTTTGCATATGTTGACTTACTTGATTCACAGCAAAACACAAGTCTGGTCGTGTGAGGGTGAGGTAGATCAGCTTCCCAACTAGTCTCCTATACTGAGAAACATCCTTAAATAACTCATCAGCTTTCTCCCCTTTCCGTTGACCTTGTAGCCATCTTCAAGAGGAGTTTTGGCCGGTTTAGCCCCAAGCTTTCCCGTGTCTGTCAACAGATCAAGAGCATACTTTCTTTGGGATAGAAAGAGCCCTTCTTGAGACCGACACACTTCAATACCCAAGAAGTACTTCAACTCTCCAAGATCCTTGATGTCAAATGATCTGTTTAAGAAGGCCTTTGTGGACTGAATTCCTTCCTTATCATCTCCTGTGATGATAAGGTCATCCACATAAACCAAGACCGCCACGATTCCTTTGGAGTTTTGACGAGTGAACAAAGTATGATCTGAATGGGATTTCCTAAACCCATTATCAGTAAGTGTGGAGCTTAATTTGTGATACCAGGCCCTTGGTGACTGCTTCAACCCATATATTGCCTTCCTAAGTCTTAGAACTTGTCCCTCTTTGCAAAAATCTTCAAGGCCTGGTGGTGGAGTCATATACACTTCCTCTTCAAGTTCTCCTTGTAGGAATGCGTTCTTGACATCCATTTGCCATAAGTCCCAAGTCAGATTCGTAGCTAGTGAAAGAACAACCCTTACAGTGTGTAGCTTAGCCACCGGTGCAAATGTATCAGTATAGTCCTCTCCATATGTCTGAGTGAAACCTCTTGCAACTAGACGTGCCTTGTACCTTTCTATGTCCCCATTGCTCTTATACTTGATGGTGAACACCCACTTGGAACTCACAGCCTTCTTGCCTTTGGGAAGTTCTTGTATATCCCATGTATGATTCCTTTCCATAGCTCCCTTCTCATCTCTTACTGCATCTAACCATTCTTTCTTGCTCTCAGCTTCTTCATAAGTCCTTGGAATCTGACTTTGTTCAATCTTTCCAAGGAATGCTTGATGACTAGATGGCAAGAGGTCAAGGGAACAAACAGCTTGTATGGGATGAGCCACGGCCTGGTTGTTGTAGAATACCCTAGTGTTCCTAAGTCTAGTACTCCTCCTTAAATGTTGAACAGGTGGTGCAGCCTCCTCTACAACCGTTTCCTCTTCCATTTGGTGAATAGGTTCCTCTATACCCACTTCCAAGTCGTCTTGTTCTTGATTTTGGGCCATAGCTTCTTCTTGGATTGGAGTTGGTTCTTGAGTTACCACCCTTGTTCATTCTCTTGGGTATCTTGTGAACTACTTAAGGTTCTTGTTTCTTCGTGTCTTGAATCCTTTGGCAGATCATTTCCCAAATGATTCAAGAGAAACCTCAAACTCGTAGCCAAATCAGAAGGTGACCTTGAGAGATCCTTCAATCCTTCCCAATCTTTCTGATCATAATAGCTTTGTTCTTCTATGAACTTGACATCTCTAGACACATATGTCCTGTTGTTGCTCGGATCATAGCACTTATAACCTTTTTGTGTTGTCGAATATCCAAGGAACATACACTTGATGCTCTTTGCCTCCAACTTGTTTCTTAGATCACCTGGAACATACACAAAGCACACACACCCAAATACACGTAAATGATCAATGGAAGGTTTAGTTTTATTGAGTACCTCAAATGGGGATATATCTTGCAAGACTTTGGTTGGAATCCTATTGATGAGGTAGCAAGCAACCAAGACTGCATCTCCCCAAAAACTTTTAGGAACATTGGTATGAAACATCATGGATCTTGCTACTTCCATTAAGTGTCGGTTCTTCCTTTCAGCAACTCCATTTTGTTGTGGTGTGTGTGGACAGCTAGTTTGATGTAGTATTCCATGTTTGTTTAGATGAGCTTTGAATCTTTGACTTGTGTATTCCCTCCATTATCTGATCTTAACACTTTGATCTTGGCATTGAATTGATTAGTAACATAATTATGAAAGTTTATAAATGCCTCATAAACCCTATCTTTAGATGGAAGTAATGTAACCCATGTATATTTCGATTTCTCATCTATAAAGGTCACAAAGTATTTATTCCTATCTCTAGACATGTAAGGTGAGGTCCAAACATCGGAATGTACTAAATCAAAGCAATGCTCATAAATTGTAGACGATTTAGGGAAAACAACACGACAATGTTTGCCAAGGATACAAGCCTCACAAACTGAGTGATCATAAGCGACATTAGGAATTATTAAGCTTAAAGCACGAGCATGAGGATGTCCTAATCTAGCATGCCATAAGACATCTTTATTAGCAAAACACAGGATTTGAAAGCTAAGGAATCCAAATTGCTTGGAGGGTCTTCAAGAACATAGAGCTCATCTTGAGTTACACCACCTCCAAGTATCTTACCACTCTTAATATCCTGAAAGTAAACATTGTTAGGCCCAAATGTAACATTGCAATTGAGGTCTTTAGTAGCCTTTTTGACAGAAACTAGATTAGATTTAAATTTAGGTACAAAGAATGCATTAGTTTCTTTGTCAAATAGTCTTAATTTTCCGGTTCCTTCAATTGGAATACCCTTACCATCAGCTATAGTTACTTGTCCTAGACATGGTTCAATGTTCTTTAACAACCTAGCATTGCTAATCATATGGTGAGAAGCACCTGAATCCACTACCAACTTATGATCTGGTTTATCAAGCGATTTATGGGAGTAGAGTGTGATACCGGAGAGTTTTGAGGCATAGGCCTTGATGAGATCCTCCAAATCACTCTTCTTAACATACTCCATGGATACATTCATAGCTAGCTCCCCTCCTTGGTTGGATGAACTTGCCGGTTCAGTCGCAACCATTTGAGAGATGTTAGCCTTTGAATCCTTGAACCGGTTTGGCTTGAGATGAGGATGAAGTATCCAGCACTTGTCCTTGATGTGGCCATTCCTCTTACAATGCTCACACATCACACTCTTCCTATCCTCTTGCTTAAAAACGCTTTTGTTGGCCATGACTAGTTCTCCTTTACCACCAAACAAACCAATGTTGCCTTGCTCCCTTTGAATCCGTGAGCACACCTCTTCGAAATCAGGGAGTTTTGGCTCTCTCAGGATGGACTTAATCACATCCTTAAAGGCTGGATTTAGGTTGAGAAGGAGCCCAAATATCTTGTCTTGTTCCTTCCTTTCATTAAGCACCTTTGGATCCATAGAACTTGGTCTCAACATGTCAAGCTCGGACCATGTTGACTGGAACTTGCCCAGGAATTTTGTGAACTCCATATCCTCTTGGTGTAGATCATTGAGAGCCTTCTTAACCTCATACACACGGCTGAGGTTTGAAACATCCCCATACACCCTCTTGAGAGTGTCCCAAAGAGACTTGGCAGTTTCACAATATGAATAAGCTTCAAGAATGGATGGGTCCAATGAATTTTGGAGGAATCCAAGGACTGATTGATCTTCTTGGAACCACCTAGCTTCTTCTTTTCTTGTTGCCTCATCCTTCTTCTCCTTTGGATCATCTATAGATGGAGTATTATCCTCCAAGATGTGATTCCAAAGTCCTTTGCCACAAATGGCTGTCTTGATGGTTCTTGACCATAATGTGTAGTTCAAGCCTTTGAGAACTACTGCTATCACCGTAGGTTTCAGGCTGGAACTAATTTGAACTGTATCCTCCATTGTTAGGCTTTGAAGAGCTCAAAGGAAGCAGCTTTTATGGTTGAATGAAACCGTGAGTTTTTAGTCTAAAGACTGAGAGATTTTTGACAGAATTTTAGATTAGAAACTGAGAGATTTGAGTAGAAAAGATAAGAGAATGATCTTATGCTCTGATACCATGAAAGAATATTGAGATTATAGAGGAGAAATGTGAAGAATTGAATCTGAAAACTCAAAGAGAAGTATGAGAAAATGAGAAATGACTTAGACTTATGGAGAAGAATCTCCTAAGAGTGTATTATACATTGAGTCTTTACAACCCTTTTATAGAGGATTTACAATGTGAACACAAAAGAAAACGAATTCAAACTTGTGGATGAGTTTGAATAGAGGAGGAGCCTGTCAACAACCAATGAGAAGAGAGGAGACAGCATGGGCATGACTGTTTGGTGTGGTTGCCAAGACTGTGTGCAGCATGGGCATGACTTTTTCACCTTGATACTTCTCCCAAGGTAGCTATTTAACCATTTCAACCATGTGGTTAATAATAACCCATCCTTTTTCATTTCCCTTGTTATTCAAACTGAATTTTCGTGCTCACACTTGCCTTGTAGGTCAAGATAGGTCGTATTTGATTTTCCTATGTCAATAGGAAGCACATTATGCCCATCAGCTCTATGACAATCGTGGAAGAGGAAATAACTATACTAGAGGAGGCAATTTCCGTGGAAGAGGTGGTTTCTCCACTAGAGGAAAACCCTTCATACAACATGTTACAAGATCTCACAATCTTTCTCAGCAAAAAAACAACTCTGGTGGAGCATCTCAGAGCAATTTCAGTCGTCCAATCTATCAAATTTGTGGTCGAACTGGCCATGGGGCTCTTAAATGTTGGAACCGATGTGATACCCAGCTATCAAGCCACAGAAGTGCCTCAAGCCTTGTTTGCTTCACAATTTCCAAGCACTTCCCCTACTGAGTGGTATCCCGATTCAGGAGCTTCCTCGCATATAACAAACTCTACTCCAAATCTGCGACAACAAACAGTCTATAATGGAAGAGAGAATCTTATGGTTGCAGATGGCTCACTATTACCAATCACTCATGTAGGTTCAACCACACTATCAACACCAGCTACTCTCACTTTAAATGATGTACTTGTGTGTCCAAATGTTCAAAAGTCATTAATGTTGATTATGAAATTGTGTGATGACTATCCATGTGGAGTCTATTTTGATGCTAATCATGTGTATGTTGTTGATAAGAAAACACAGAAAATGTTAACACGGGGAAGGAGACAAGCTAATCTATATGTGCTGGAGGATGCGAGTCTAACAGCTTTCTTCTCTTCCAGACAGCAAGTGGTTAGTGATGAGGTTTGGCATCAATGACTCGGGCATCCTAACGCACATGTTCTTCAGCTACTTAAGAGTACTAAAGCTATTTCTAGTATCAAAAACAGTTCAAATACAATATGTGAAGCTTGTCAGATTGGCAAGAGCTCTAGACTGCCTTTTCTAAATTCGGATTTTAAAGCTTTGAAACCTTTTGAGAGAATTCATTGTGATCTCTGGGGTCCAGCACTTTTTGTTTTGAATCAATGGTTTAAATATTATGTAATCCTTGTTGATAATTATTCCCGTTATGTCTGGTTTTATCCACTCCAAAACAAATCTGATTTTTGCTCGGTGTTCATCAAATTTCAGACCTTTGTCGAAAATGCGTTTAAGAAAACGATTAAGATTTTTCAAAGTGAGGGGGGAGGTGAGTTTGTCAATAATCAGCGCAAACAACATTTCAAAGCCAAAGGAATTCAACACTATATGTCATGTCCCTTTACACCACAACAAAATGGCTTATCGAAACACAAACACTGACATATCAAGGAGCTCGGATTATCGATGTGTATCATGCGCACATGCCATTATTTTATACTGCCAATTACTTAATCAATCTACTTCCATCGCCCTCACTTGCCAACAACAGTCCACATGCAAAATTGTTTGGCAACAAACCAATATATACGGCTCTGCGCACATTTGGGAGTGCCTGTTATCCCTATTTGTGACCTTATGCCCATCATAAGTTTGATCCAAAGACTTTTCAGTGTGTGTGCTTAGGATACAATGCTCGGTATATGGGCTACCGGTGTCTATATCCTCCCACAGGTCGAGTGTTTGTCAATAGACATGTCATTTTTGCTAAAGATGTTTACCCATTTCGAGACAAGTACATCAGCCTCGCTCCAACCTATTCTTCGGCATTGCTAGAAGCATGGCAAAAAGAGTTGTTGTACAAGTATGTACCTAAGATACAACCTTCCCGATCTATGGATCCTTGTAGCTCACTTCAGCCGTTGGTGACGCTGCAAACTTACCAGTTACTGTGACAAAGGAATCGGTTGTTGCATTTGACTTGACTAAGGATTGTACTGGGCGTACGGCAGGCGTCGATCATGTTCCTATAGGCGACAGCGATCCTTTAGCTCAATGTTCAGATGCTCCAGCTATTTCTAATACACACTCAATGGTAACGAGGTAAAAAAACTGGGATTTCTAAACCAAACACTCGATATGTGTTGCTTGCTACTGGAGTAGTATCTGATGAACCAAAGTTGATTGTTTCTGCACTTAAGCATTCTGGATGGCGACAAGCAATGACTGAAGCAATACAAGCGTTTTATGATATGCAAACTTGGGAATTAGTTCCTTCCCCAGATAACACAAATGTCTTGGGGTGTAAGTGGATTTTTCGGGTCAAAGTTCGAGCTGATGGCACTCTTGACAAGCTGAAGCACGTTTGGTAGCAAGGGGGTTTCAATAGGCTGAAGGAATCAAATTTCTTGAAACATTTTGTCATGTAGTTCGTACATCCACAACTCGCATAGTTTTGGCAGTGGCAGTGGCTAAACAATGGTCCATCAGTCAACTTGATGTTAAAGATGCGTTTCTTCACAGTGATATTCAAGAGGGAGTTTATATGCAACAGCCTCCGGGCTTTGTCAATTCGGCTTATCCACATCTTGTTTGTAAGTTAAAGAAAGTCATCTTCGGTTTACGACAATCACTGAGAGCTTGGTTTAACAAATTCACTTCATATTTGTTGGAATTTGGTTTCGCTTGCAGTTTTGCTGATCCTTCACTCTTTATTTATCATCATGCTGGTAAGACATTGTTTTTATTACTTTATGTTAATGATATTATTCTAACGGGCAGCTGCAATACTACTCTCAAACAGTTGATCACTCTGCTTAGTGCAAAGTTTTCTATGAAATACTTAGGCAGTCTTCACTACTTCCTTAGTGTTCAGGTTATCTTCCACAAATCAGGATTGTTTTTACATCAAGGAAAATATGCAGAAGAGATTCTACAAATGGCAGGAATGAGTCAATGTAATTCTATGCCTATATCTCTCCCTATTCATCTGGATGCCACCTCTCAGGAAGATAAACTGTTTGAAGATCCAACTTATTTTCAGAATTTGGCAGGAAGTATTTGATCCTCACTAGGCCAGATATTCAATTTGTTGTGAACTATGTGTGTCAACGCATGCAACCTACAGCAAATGACTTTCGATTGCTGAAGAGAGTTTTATGGTATGTTCATGGAACTCTACAGCTTGGTCTCAATCTGCCCAGAAATCTAGATCTTTCTCTCATGGCATTTTCGGACAGTGATTGGGCCGGCTATAGTCTCACTCGAAGGTCGACAGTAGGTTTTTGCACAATGTTGGGTTCTCATCTCATTTCGTGGTGTGCTAAGAAGCAGGCGACAATTTCTAGATCGTCAACAAAGGCTGCGTATCGAGCTCTCTTGCACACCACGGCTGAGCTCACTTGGTTCTCCTCTGTTCCTCGTGGTCTTCGCATACAACAACCTAAACCTATAGTGATTATGTGTGACAATCTTTCAACAGTACACCTCTCTGCCAATCCAAAGTTTCATGCCCGGTCTAAACATATCGAGGTGGATTATCATTTTATTCGGGAAAAGGTGGCACTTGGGGTCATTAAAATTTGTTACATCTCTAATGAACACCAGATCGCGGATATATACGAAGTCTCTTCCACGAGTGTCATTTGTTGCCGTGCGTTCCAAACTGGGAGTTTGTGTTCCACCAAACTTCAGTTTGAAGGGGGATAAAAGTGCAGGTTCAGCGTTAAAGGAAGACTCTGTTTTGGAGTCTATAAAACAGAGCAGAAGCGAAGGACAACAAACGGGCAATCTGAGCCCAACAAGAATCGAAGATGAATTTGTGAAGAGGTTAATTAAGAGCAATGATGAAGGCCCAAAAGGCAGGAGACAGGAAAGTGATCAACAAGGCGCGTGAAGGAGGTACGGGAGAAGAGCCGGCTGCGTCAAAGGAGTATTTTAAAACAAATATCTCGGCCACACAAAAGCAACGGATTTAGTTTGCAGCTGTTGTATTCTAATTGGTTCAAAGCTTTTGTATTTGCATACATAAGAACAAGTTGTAATCTTTTACGTTTTAAGAGATAAGTATGTTTTGAAGAAAAGTGTTCTTGAGTTTTTAAGTTCTTGTTCTTCTTTGTGTCTGTAATTTCGATTCTTCTTTATGTATCACATTTACGTGTATTCCAGAGGTGTGGAGTTCGACTACACTTTCCCTCGTAAGAGAATGCTAAATCATCGTATAAAAATGTTGTGTTATTGCGTCAGTACGTTGTGACCCGGTGAAAAATAAAAATAAAATTGTTGATAATTTTTATTTGTAAATGAACAAAAGTTTCGTGGACAATCGAAGACGAGAAATAATTTTGATAGATAGCGAATGAGAAAGAGTCCAATAACTTTATTGTTATTTCATGTTCTCAATATTTTAACATTGTTATTATTTTGAAAAGTTAGGTTAGGCTATAAGTTTGTTACTTTAATTGTTTTTAAAAACAAGTGTTTTTAGCTTTGTTGACCTTATATTAAGATGGATTTTTTTGGTGTTTCTCTCATGAATTTTTTTAATTTTTTTGCAAATTTTCATTTTGTTCGATAATATTTAGTTAAACCGAACAAACCAAAAGCCAAAAATATCATAAATATTTAAAAATATTTATTTACTCTAAACAAATTATACATAAACTTAAAATATTATAATTAAATTTATTTTTTCCAATTTAAGATTTAATTTTTCTATTAAAAAATTAATGTATTTTAATCTTAAGTTTATGTTATTATTAAAAATTTAAACTAATTATACTATTTTTAGAACAAAAACTTGAAAATTTGCTATTGAACGAGAATTTGGATTGTACACCCCTATGTGTGAGTATCTTTTTCTGAGTTAAGTATAAAATCCGTGTTATCTCATACAATCGATCTAATGATAAATTTGTTATAACGGATTAAGAAAGAAAAAAGAGAGCACACATTGTTAAAAAAAAAGAGTTTAAATTGATTCTAGTAAACTTTTGGAAAGACTTAGAGACAATTTCTCTCAACATGATAAGGTTTCACCCATTTTTTTGTAAATAAGAAAAGAATCCACCCCGACCAACTGCCACATCATTGTTGTGACAAGCATCCGAATCACCATCACGATAGAAAGATCTACTAGGTCGTATGCAAAAGAGAGATATCATGACTCACCACACAAGGGAAAGCACGACCGTTTTACCACCTAGCCGTAGCATACTACATCGAGTTTTTAGGGTTGATGTTTGATGTTTGGTGATTCCTCATTCAGGTGAATAGTAAGTGAGATAAAGATGAATTGCATTTGCGCCATGTTTGAAATGTGTGTTGCAATATCAATCAAAATCTCACATTGGAGGATTAGATAAAGATGATCGAATATATAAATTAAGTCTATTTTCAATTATTGTGAGGCGGAAGAAATCCAAAGAAAAATTTGTGCGGGCTTCACCAATTGGCCCAAAACGGATAATATCATAGTAAGGGGTAGAGTTGGATTTGAGTTAAAAAAACCAAAAATTGGTATCAAAGCCCATGTTCAGAAAAGATGAAATCGGAGAAATTGGGTATGAGAAATAAATGACTTGAGTCACTTTTTTGGGATTGAGTTGACTTGAGTTAGTTGCATTCAGCAACGTGAAATTCAAACACTGAAGGAAAAGGAGTTTGAACACTAAAGTTAACTCAAAGACAATATCAAAATGCATGCTAAATCCTCAAAAAAAATCATATTTCATCGAGAATAATGTATATTCAACCATAACTTTAATATGATTATCATTACTTGAAATCAATATGCGAAAAAACTTCATCCCCTATCGAAAGAATTCTCCATCCTTATGTGGATTCATTCTTGCGTGATTTTCATTTAACCATGCATCATTATAAAATATGTCATATACAAAAATCGTGTTATATATGTGACAAGGAAACAATTTGAAAGAATATTTTAATCATATACTTTGGATTTAAAAAGTGAGGTAGACAATGTAAATGTATATTATTATTTGTCCAACGAGCCGATCTTGTAAACAAAATCATAGAAATAACTAAATTTGGACACTAGATATTTTTCTGTCTTATAGATTTCAAATTTATATTCTCAGTCATGGAACCCCATATCTCATATACCAAATGAAGTCATGGCTTATCGGTGTCATAAAATCTAATAATAACATATACTTTTTTGTGCAATCAATAATATAAGATACTTTTTCTCATCAATCATCATTCACAATTTTCTCCTTAACAAAACTTGATTTCTCTATATCATCTTATCTATAAGTGGACCATTCCTCACTTATGACCAAGGCTTGAAGATTCTTTTTAATAACCTTCAATCTCTTAATTAAGCATCACGATCATAGAGACAAAAGGAGTATCGATTACCGAAAATAATTTAAGAGAAGAGAACTTACTGAAAATTGCTAATCTCATGATATGGTTCATGATGAAATGTTTTATAGCAAGTGCATCCCATGAATTTTCTCCTTAACAAAACTTGATTTCTCTATATCATCTTATCTATAAGTGGACCATTCCTCACTTATGACCAAGGCTTGAAGATTCTTTTTAATAACCTTCAATCTCTTAATTAAGCATCACGATCATAGAGACAAAAGGAGTATCGATTACCGAAAATAATTTAAGAGAAGAGAACTTACTGAAAATTGCTAATCTCATGATATGGTTCATGATGAAATGTTTTATAGCAAGTGCATCCCATGAATTTTCTCCTTAACAAAACTTGATTTCTCTATATCATCTTATCTATAAGTGGACCATTCCTCACTTATGACCAAGGCTTGAAGATTCTTTTTAATAACCTTCAATCTCTTAATTAAGCATCACGATCATAGAGACAAAAGGAGTATCGATTACCGAAAATAATTTAAGAGAAGAGAACTTACTGAAAATTGCTAATCTCATGATATGGTTCATGATGAAATGTTTTATAGCAAGTGCATCCCATGAATTTTCTCCTTAACAAAACTTGATTTCTCTATATCATCTTATCTATAAGTGGATCATTCCTCACTTATGACCAAGGCTTGAAGATTCTTTTTAATAACCTTCAATCTCTTAATTAAGCATCACGATCATAGAGACAAAAGGAGTATCGATTACCGAAAATAATTTAAGAGAAGAGAACTTACTGAAAATTGCTAATCTCATGATATGGTTCATGATGAAATGTTTTATAGCAAGTACATCCCATGAATTTTCTCCTTAACAAAACTTGATTTCTCTATATCATCTTATCTATAAGTGGACCATTCCTCACTTATGACCAAGGCTTGAAGATTCTTTTTAATAACCTTCAATCTCTTAATTAAGCATCACGATCATAGAGACAAAAGGAGTATCGATTACCGAAAATAATTTAAGAGAAGAGAACTTACTGAAAATTGCTAATCTCATGATATGGTTCATGATGAAATGTTTTATAGCAAGTGCATCCCATGAATTTTTGTTATCTAACTACATTGTTCATATATATGTTGATGTATTCCCTTCCACATTCGTTGTTGCACATATGTTTTTCAATGACAAGATTAAAGATATGAACTAAACATGGTGTTCAAAAGATTTTAGAAAACATACTCCCAATAAGCTCTACAACTGCATTACAATTTTTTGCATTATCAATAATGATTTGCACAATGTTTTGATTACCAATTTCATTAATAACTTCCTTCATCAAATCAACAATAAAAATTTTATCTTTCACTTTACTAAACTATTTAGAACTATGAGAAACAAAAAACCATTTCCAAAAATAGACATGAAATCAATGAGACTTTCTTGTAGGATTGCTCTAACCATCATTTAAAATCGTTACTCATTTCATGTTCATTTAAATAACCTCTCAACATGTTATTTTGTTTTAGTAAGGTAGTTCTAAACTTATTATAACCAAAAAGTACATAATCATTAATTTTTATAGCACTAAAAAAAACTATTAATACCTATAGTAATATGCATTTCTTATAATATTAAATGATAGATCTCAAGTATAAAATATTCTTGTAATTTTTTACTCTAATTGGTATATGGTTTTAATACCAAATGCTCTTTCAATACATGAAGAGCTAATTTTCTTTTTACAACTTTTTAAATCTAATTGGTATCTGGTTTTGCATGGTAAAAGAACATTTTTATGACCAGATTCAAATTTTCTCTTTTCAAATATCAAATTTTTGCTTTTCAATTTTCTCATTTTTTTGTTTCTTTACATGCAAAAATCTTACATTTTTAATTCCAAATAAATACATTCTAGCTCTATAATATGAACCGTGTCAAACTTTAGTGCAAAGATTAAATTTAAATCTCCAAGTTTCTCTAACTTACATAATTTCATAATAAAAGTTTTTCACTTTGGTTAGAAAAGTTACCAGATCCATTCTAGAACTACTATCAATTTGATCGTTTTGTTGGATAATACAAAAAATAAAGAAAAATAGATTTTATTTTAGTAAGTTACATAATTAATAAAGAGAAACAAATTTTTTTAGCAAATTATAATATAAAAATAGAATTAGTATAACACACATCTTTTTAGGAAATTATGGTTTGTGTTTTATCAAACAATTATAGCTTGTGAGAAAAGAAAACTTGATCGTCCCTAGAGTTTTCAAAACTTATTATATTTTTGTAAGGTCATTAAAATGAGAAGAGAGATTACGGAACAAAAAGATTTATATAAAAGTATTTTCTTTTTATATATATAAGAGTATTACTTAAAAATACACTATTTTCCTAATTAATAGTGTATTTATTTTATAACATTTTTGAAAAATAATCATCAATGCATTTATAACCAATACTTTGAGTTACAAGATATTAAAACTTTTAGAAAGTTACAAGCAATTTTCGTTTCTGTCTAAGCAGCACGCCGATCCCGAGAAGTACCCGATAAGTATCCGTCCTAGAGAAGTATCCGTCCTAGAGAAGTATCCGTCCTAGAGAAGTATCCGTCCTAGAGAAGTATCCGTCCTCGAGAAATATCCGTCCTCGAGAAGTATCCGTCAGGTACCCGTCCCCGAGAAATATCCGAAAAGTACCCGTCCCCGTTTCCGAAAAGTACCCGTCCCCGAAAAGTACCTGTTTTCGAGAAGTACCCGACGAAGTACCTGTTTCGGAGAAGTGTCCGTCTCCGAGAAATACCCATCTCTGAAAAGTACCAGTCCCCACGAAATACCCGTCCTCGAGAAGTACCCTTGCGTACCAGTCCTCGAGAAGTATCCATCTCCGAGAAGTATCTGAGAAATAACCATCCCCAAGAAGTATCCGTCCCGAGAAGTACCCGTCCCGAGAAGTACCCGTCGTCCCCGAGAAGTACCCGTCCCCGAGAAGTACCGGTCCCGTAGAAATACCCGTCCCCTAGAAGTACCGGTCCCCACAAAGTACCTGTCCCTAACACGTTTCTGGGAAGAAAAACGGCACTGGAGTAAGTACACGTTACACAACAATGTTTTCTGCGTAGTACGAATATGCTTTTTGCTAAAGCCGTCACCACTCCCATGGTAGTCAATCCACTGTTATCTCGATCTCTCTTAGATGAACCGACTGAATATAGAGCTATCATTAGAAGCTTGCAGTATTCGTTGTTTACACGCCCAAACATATCTTATGTCGTCAATAAGCTATCCCAATACATGCATCAGCCACGAATGGACCATTGGTTGGTAGGTAAATGTTTCTTACGCTATACATCTGGTCATTTTTTCTCTGCCTCAAATCCTCTAATCATTCGTATTCTGATATGGACTGTTAGTGGCGATGGATATAACTACACCTCAACGGATGCATACTTAGTCGATTTTGGCAAGCATCTTCTAAACAACAAAGTCCTGTGGCTCGGTCATTAACAGAGGCCGAGTACAAGTCAGTTTCTTCAACAACTTCAGAAATTCAATGGGTAGTTTCTTTGCTAGCTGAACTTAGTTTTGCTCCTTCAACACCAGAAGCTTATTGTGACAATTTCGTTGTCACATCCTTATGTGCAAACCTTACTGTTTATTCTCGGATGAAACATGTTGCTATGTGGCAAGTTTTTACCAATGTGCATCAAGATCGGTCTCTCTTCTCTAAATCTATCTTGAAGATCTTTTAGAATAGTTAAGATCAAATATGCATATATCTTTTAAAGATCTTTTATAATTCAGCAATTCTCTAATTTACAATATCTCCTTTCTGTATAAATTTGTTTTGCACAATACAAATGAATGAATCAATATAGCTCCAAATTTTTTTATCAACTTCAGTATATCTATTAAGCTTCATGTATTCAGTATTTTCCTTTTACTTGAGTCTTTGACCCTCTGCCTAAAATGATAATAGAGAGATTGTATCTTCTGCAAGTATAGTCACATTTTGTCTACAAATTTTGAATCTTGTATTTCTTCAGGAGAACAACTTACCAGTTCCTCATGCTCTATCCTTTTCTTAGGTTCTGCAATAATCAGAGAGCCAAACAAAATTTTTGTCAGAAAGAAAACATACATTATGGTTGCTTTAGTAGCTGTTTAGTAAAACCTTACTTTTGTTACTGATTGTTCGGCGTGTGCAAGCCAAGAACTCTTCCCAGCTTTGTTGTTTGAGTTCTTGTTTATCCTCTTCCGAGAGGTTGAAGTTTGGTTCCCTTCCACACATGAAAGCAGCCCTAAGTAGAGGTTATAGTTTTTCAATGGCAGTGATTTAGTTGGAACTTTCTTATTAACAAAGTACCGAAAAGGCATTCAAGAATCTTAAGTTTACCTATCGTATAAACGAGCAGCCTCTTCTTGAGAAGAGAAAGTGCCCAAGTGGATTTGTCTCTTCTCAACTTTAATGGCGGCTTGCCATTTCATGTTCTTGTAGTAAACTCCTCTCATCATACATGTTTCTTGGTTTTGTACTTCCTTTCTTCTATGCCGCTTTCTTCGTTTCGGAGTCTGGTCTGTAAAAAAGATATAAACAAACAAACAAACATGAAATATTGGTCAATTCTTACTAAACGAGCTGAACTGATTAGTTAGTAGGTGAGAATTCAGACCTGATACGCATATGTTTTGTTCCCATTTTGGCGAGATGGAACCAGAATCACCTGGTGAGATATTTGAGAAATCAGACCTGAAATGCACATGTGTGAACCGAGTTCTTTGGCTCTGAGAGCACGATCCTTCTCCAATAGGTGTTTCCTGCCAAACCGAAATTAAAGAAGTAAGGCTCAACTGTTACAATGAAAGTTTAAGCGGCGTTAAAGAAGACTTGAATCCAATGGATATTGCATCTCTTCTTTGAATATAAGTTTTCATTAACACAATTGATCTGTAAACCACTTGAATCGCGATAACAAGACATTACATATATCTTCAAACATTGAAGTCTTTGATGTTAAATAGCAGAAGAATATAAGCAGATAGTTGAGAGTAACTTATAGGCATTGCTCTTTCAACTAGTCCTTGCACATTTGCTAAGAATAGAAACATACAATTAGCAAAAGCATATGAATGTAACATACTTCCTTACCGTTTCTGCTGGACCGGTGTTATAAGCTGCTGCACCATTAGGATTTGGAATCCCAGTGATCATCTCCACGGCAGTTAGAAAAGGAAGAGGTGTCACATAACCATTTGGTCCTACAAAGATCGAAAACTAATTGATAACTTTGCATTATGCTAATGTTAGACCATATATATATGACATAAACAAGAACATTGTTCACCACAACAAAGTCCCAATAGCCTGCGCCTTCGTAAGCTCACCATATTTACTTTTGAAATGCTTTACTTGTCTCCTATAAACCACAACAACCACACTGATCAGTTCACAGAAGCATAGTTCCATAGAGGAATGCTTGTAACCTTTAACGAAAAACAGGAAACATAGAAGCATAGAAACTGTAAAACAAGTGCTTACTAGTATTAAGATGAAATTGAGTAAGAAGATTCCACAAATGTAAACAACTTAAACTATATGTAGATCCAAAAGTCAAAGAAATATCATAAAACCCATAAAGTGAAGATATGAATCGATTAGAATCTGTGTTTGAAAAACGGAAATTGGACACAACAATGAAAAAGGAAGTAACTTTATGAAGGCCGATGACTTTTTTTTTATCGAAATGAAGTCAACCCCTCAATGAGAAACCAAACCTAAAATCACTACCTTTTTTCATGGATTCACAAACAATAAACAAACAAAAAGAAAAGGCGTCCAATCCAAGAAGAGAACAAACACAAGAAGCCAAATTTTCAGGATTAGTCTCTGCAGAAACAGAATCAATCACCAACATTGAAAAAGAGTACAAAACTAAAACAAACCCATTGTACAAAACCTCATTATAAGCAAACCCATTGCATCACAATCAAACCTTGATGAGGAAAAAGAAAACAGAGACGGTTTCAAACGGAGAGATTTTCTTTAAAAAAGAAGGGAAATCTGAGCGAAAAAAGGAACAATTGAGATACCTTTTAATACAGAAAAGGAACAAAGTGGCAAGTGACAACAAGGTCTTATATAGTTACTGAACAAAAGAAGAAAAAAAAAGAGAGAAAGAAGAGAAGAGGAGCTATTGTGTTTGGGTTGTAATGGTGTTTTGAGACTCATGCATCTACCATCTTTGCCCTCTTTTGTTATTTGGTTGAGAGAAGAAAGAAAATTAACATTTGACAAAGTTTAGAAAATGGAATGTTTACTAATAAGTAGGAATAGATAAATGCTGGAAATATAAAAAAAAATGGACAAAAATGGAAGATAAAGGTTTGAAAAAGTTAAATCGAGGAAGGGAAGGTGTGATTCTTTCTTCCTATAAAACTCTTCCTATTTTTTTATTTGATTCTCTGCGTTTCGACCTTTTCCCTTCATCTTGGACTCATTTAATTAATATATCCCTCAAACGAACTTTTTTAACCAAACCGTCATTCCAAAAATGACATAGTAAATTTATATTGACGTAATGTAGCGGAAAAATATTAATAAATTATATTTTATTAGTAAATATAAATTAAGTATTTATATAATTTTAATTTTTATTTAAAATTATTTTTAATATTAATTTTTGTATATATAAATTAAGAAAAGAAAAATAATGATTTTTTACGAATTTAATAGTTTTTTGTTAGTTTAATAAAATATATTAATTTTTTAACTAAATTAATAACAACGGTAATTATTCTAATAAGTTAAGGTCATTTATCTATTTATTTGAAATTTACTGTAATGATTACACGTGAGCATGATATTTTTTGTTAATAACACGTTCGAGTAAGGTTATTTTCTTAAAATGTTTATCAAATAATATATTAGAGATTACTTAAATCTATTTATATTTATTTGAAATTATTTATAAATTAACGTATAAAAAATTGAAAGAAATAAAAATTATTGTTTTTGTAAATGTAATAGTATTTTTGGTTAGTGGAATAAATTATATCCTCTAACCAAATTAATATCAGTGACATGTATTGTAATATCAGTGGCATGTATTTATTCTAGTATATGTGTTCTCTAACCAAATTAATATCAGTAGCATGTATTGTAATTATTCTAGTAACTTAAACCCTTTTATATATTTAAGCTGAAACTCGCTGTGGTGTTGACACGTCAGCATGACATTTTTATTATTAACACGTCATGGTAAGATTACTTTGTTAAAAAGTTTTTCAAATAATATATTAGGGATTTGCAAAAGTTGTGAGTTTAGTTGTGAACAAATTAAATCTTTTTTTAAACATATTAAATTTCTGTTAATAATAAAACATAGTTCAGTTTATTAAGTTATAAGACCTAATAACTGACCATGTTGACAATGGGTTAATTATATTTTTTACAAATAAAAGAAACTTAATCTATTTAGATATTGAACAGAAATATTATTTAAACTAGATTTAGATCCGACCCGGAAAACATATTCGTATACTATACTTAATTAATTATCTAATAAATTTAAATTAGATATTTACATAAATTTTTTTAATATTTTAAATATAAAAAATAATACGTAAATATTTTAAATTTTATATGTTAATTATCTATTACTATATAATTTAATTTTTATCATTTATTTAAATATTTTTATATATATAATATATTATTAAATTATATATATTATTATGTCATTGAATTCAAAAAATATTTCTATAATTTAAATAAATTACATATATCACTGATCTCATAGTAAAATATATTAATTTTTAATTAAATTAATAGCAGTGGATATATTGTAATAATTAAATCTATTTCTATAGTTATTAAAGTTATTTATGAATTATTGTATATATAAACTAAAAAAATAAAAATAATTATTTAATAATATTTTGATTAGTTTAATAAAATATATTAATTTTTAACTAAATTAATAACAATAACATATATTATGATTATTATAGTAATTTAAACTAATTTATATATTTATTTTAAATTTATTGAGTGATTATACATCATCATAGTATTTATGTTAATAACACAATAAGATTACTTTTTTAAAATATTTTTCAAATAATATATTAATAATTTTGCTATATCAATTTTTACAAAAAAAATACACTTATACTAACTTTTTAGAATTTTCTAAAAATGATTTCGAAAAAAACCATTCAAATCTCGTCTAATCTGCATAATGCTCACTCAAACGCTATAAGATATCCAAATTATTTTAAACCACTGCATAAGGTCTAATCACTTACATTACTTTATATAGATATTGAAAGATAGAATAAATCGATCTAATTTAACGATTAAGATAATTTTGAATTATCAAAAGAACATTAAAAATATTATTGAAATATATCCATATTTTAAATTAGGAAAATCAAAATTTATTTTAATATATTATTTATTATTTTAATAAATTAGATTTTTCCATATTTTTATAAACTAATATATTATCTCACTTCATTTTCTTCAAAATTTAATAACAATTCTTCCTAATTTTTTTTTATATATTTATCAATAAAGTTATGAAATTTCAGATTGAGGTTATTTATTTGATTGTATTAAAAAAAATTATTTGGATCATCAATTTTATAAACTTTATTTAGGTTTGGATTCTTCGAATAACAATCACTATTAGTGCTCTTCATGCTGAGGTTAGGCTAACAGTTTTTGCCACATTAACTCTGATTTTGCAGCACATTTTGACTTCGAATCCTAAGTACATTGCTTGCAAGTGTAGTTTATTGGTTTAAAGTAGAATAGGAATGTCGGATAAATTTTTTCACGTCCTTAATTTGTGATATTTCAAATATATTAATTGATTTTAAATCAGAAATTAAAAAATATTTATTATAAAAACTTTTGAAATATATAGTACTATATAAATAAATAATATACAATAATATTTTAAAGTAACATATTTTTAAAGTTTTTTTCCAAATCTAATAAAATTAATAATTGTATAAAAATACATATTTACTTTAAATAAACTTATATAAATTTAAAATATTATATTTTAAGTTATTTTTCTAATTTAGGTTTAATTTTTTATTAAAAAACATTTTTAATATATTTTAATATTAAATTAAGATAATACATGTGCTATGTAGAAGAAAAAAATAATATTTTAAATTTTTATTAATTAAATCTATATTTTTATATAAATATAGTTTTAATTTTTTTATAAAAAGTACATTATTAGAATAATCACGAAAAAATTAATTGATTGGATTATAAAATAGTAAATTTCTGAAATATTAAATGAGTGATAAAATTTCTAAATTTTTGAATAATAATTTTAATGTGAAAATATTGAATTTCAAGTATATACAAATATTTAATAGATTGATATAATTTCTATCCATAATTATACGAAATAATTTAGTTTTTTTAAATAATAAATAACAGTTTCAAATTTCAAATTTTTAGATTCATAACATATTTTGAATGTTTAAAAACTAATGTATTATTAAACTAAATAATTATGGATGTTTGTCTAATACAATAACTAATTTAGATTTTTGATTTAAATTAAATAGTAAAATTATTGAGAGTGAATCTAATGATGAAACGTCAGCAAATTTTACTCACAATACTTTTGATTTAAATTAAACTAGAATAATACATATGCTATACACATATTAAAATTAATATTTTAAATTTTTTATTATTTGAATGAAAAAATTATAAATATATTTTAATTTAAAATATTATATATATTATAAAAAAATAATATTACTATTATTATATATTATTCAAATAATATTACATTATTTTATCATTGTTTTTGCGATACGTTAGTCAAAACTACATATATAAATTTTTTAATAAAATATTTGAAACATGTTTTAAATTAAATTAATAAACTTAGTAGTTTTAATTAATTTTATTATGTTATAGAATCTACTTATATATAAAGTAGTCATACTAAAAAATAATTATTAGTTATTCAAATTTAATATTACAAACAAATGATATAATGTAAAATTTTATATGTAAATATATTGATTATTTGGAAACAAAAAAAATTGAGTGATATAATTTTTATTTGATTTTTGATTTAGATATGCCGACTATATTATTACACAATATATATATATATATAAAAAATTATTATTAAAATATATTGAATTTAATTATTGAGTTAAAAAGTAAAGTTGCATATAATATAAAAATAGAATTAAATAGTGTTAATAAAGTTTGTATATCTATAAAAATTCCACATATTTAATTTCCTTATATATGTGTACAATAATTAATTATTTATGTAAAAAATAATCTTTTATTTTTAAAATTGGCGAGTAATTATGTGTAATTTACTAACTCAAACTTTCCTAATTTTTGAATCTTCATATATTTGAAAATTAAATAGTGTTTGGAAACTCATTAAATTCTATAATTAAGATGTTTTTATAATAAAATAAATAATTTATATTTAAAACTAAATTAATTAGTAAAATTGTTGAAAGTGAATATGGTGATGACACCTAAGCAATTTTCACTCTCAATGCTTCTCCTTTAATATATAATAGATAGTAAAATTGTTCATACTGAATCTGGTGATGACACGTCAGCAAATTTTATTCACAATGCTTCTATTTTAATATATATATATAAAATTTGTAGTATTACTGGAAAATTAATGGTAGTTTTAGAACAAAAATTTAAAATATGATATTTTAGAAAATACCCAAGACCTAACCCAAGATCCAAAACCCAAGATCCCACACCCCAGACCCGAGTCCGAGCCCGAGTCCGGCTCTTTTAAACTAATACATGAGATCTGATCTTTATATACTAAACGATTTTTCCTCAAGTTTCTAATGTGAGATTTTTGTGTCTCCTCATTAAATTAGCCAACAAACTTATGGCTTATTATGAGTCCAATAACCCATTTCTCATTCACATTCCAACAAATTTTTGTAATAAATATTTGTGACATATATCCAAATTAAACATGCAAATATTGTTAAAAAAATTGTTCCAACAATCTCCCACATGAATAGAAATGACTATAAACATATGCAAATTCGATAGACTCGATGAACTCTACTATCTATACGTATTTTATAGATTAGACATAAGTACTTTCGAGAGTATAAACAAAAATTCAGTGTATCTGAGTTGGTAGCATGTTTCAGCTTTGAACCACTCATTGTTAATATCTGTGGGGTTTACTCGACCAGAAGGTGAACATGATATCTTGAACCATCCGAGTTTTAATGTAAACCGAGACAACGGTATAACACAGTTTTATTTCTCGTACAACTATATTCTCTATTGTGTCCATTGTAGCCGTGGACTTGCTTGGTTAATCATGAGTAAACTTGGAGAATATAACATTTCCTTCATTCTCCTAGAAACGGCCCCATTTCACATTCATAAATTGATTCACCATTCGCTTTGTTTTAACGAGCATCCTGTAATACTACACTTATATGTCAAATCTATGGTCTCAAATAATTAAAAACAATGCTTATCCTACACACATACATGTAACAACAATGTTTATCATACTAGGAACTGGGTAGAGACGTAAGTCTCACAGTGTTTTTTCAGATTCAGCTTGATGTAGTTTTCCCTTTGAACCTACATCTTGAGATCTACAGTCGTGTAGGTGGGGTTTCCATCAAACTTCATCTTAAGTCATAGGTTTTAAACCTATTCCTCTTGATGATTGTATGACTTAATCTCGAGCTAAACTTTTAGTAAACGGATTCGTTAGGTTATCAGCCGATTTGATGTAATTTACCGTGATTACACCACTTGAGATCAAGTGCCTAATGGTTTTATGTCGTCTTCGTATATGACGCGGTACCATTATACAGATTGTTGAGTGCCCGAGCAATAGCCGATTGACTGTCACAATGTATACGTATTGCTGGTACTGATTTTCCCCACATCGGGATATCTTCCAAAAAATTACGAAGCCATTCTGCTTCTTCTGGTGCTTTGTCTAAAGCTATGAACTGAGATTCCATGGTCGATCTAGCTAATAGAGTTTGTTTGGAAGGTTTCTAGGACATTGGTGCACCACCAAGTGTAAAGATATATTCACTCGTGGATTTCGAGTTTTTGGAGTCAGATATTCAGTTCGCATCACTATATCCTTCCAAAACTCCGGGTTCTCTACCATAGTGCAACCCATAATCTTTTGTATAACGTAGGTACTTTAATACTCTAGTTATAACTTTTTAATGATTATATCCTAGATTACTCGTATAGCGACTTAGTACATTTACTGAGTGCGCCAGATCGGGTCTAGTACAGTTTGTTAAGTACATCAAGCTTCCGATCACTCATGCATACTCTAGCTGTGACACCGTTTCACCCGAGTTTTTGGTCAAGTGAAGTTGAGGGTCGACATGAGTTTTTGCACTTCCATTTGAGTAGTTCTTAAACCGTTCAAGTATCTTTTGAGCATAATGATTTTGGGATAGGATGATTCTTTCAAAATGTTTAGTGATCTTGATTTCTAGAATAACATCCGCTAACTCCATATCTTTTATGTCAAACTTCCCACTAAGCAGATTCTTAGTTTGATTGATCATGTTTTATTGCTACCAATAATAAGCATATCATCCACATATAAACATAACAAAATATACCCATTTGGCGTATTTTTGATGTAGATACACTTATCGCATTCATTTATACTAAAACTATTTGACATCATTACATTGTCAAATTTTTCATGCCATTGTTTAGGAGCTTGTTTGAGTTCGTACAATGACTTGACAAGTCTACACACTTTGTGTTCTTGACCAGGGACAACAAACCCTTCAGTTTGTTTCATATAAATCTCTTCTTCTAAATCACCATTTACAAAAGCAGTTTTTACATCCATTTGATGGATTTCCATCTCCCTTAATGCTACGATGCTTATCAGCATTCTTATTAAAGTTATTCTTGTTACTAGAAAATAGGTGTCGAAGAAATCCAAACCTTCTTTTTGTCGGAATCCTTGCACCACAAGTATAGCCTTGTACTTCTCTATTGAGCGATCGGTTTTCATTTTTTTTTGAAAATCCATTTACACCCTAATGCCTTAGAGCCTTGTGGTAGATCGGTTATCTCCCATGTATGGTTTTACATAATGGAGTCGATCTCACTATTTGCAGCTTTCTTCCATGAAGGTGCATTAGGTGTAGACATAGCTTCAGTGAATATTCTCGGTTCATTCTCTAAAAAAAGACCCTCAAGAAATCATCACCAAAAGATTTTTCCTTACAAGCTGTTTTGCTTCGTCTAGGTTCATTGTCAACATTTTATACTTCAGTTCGCAAAGTACCAAATGTGTTTGCCTCATTTGTGGAGGTTATTGCATCACTCTCTTCACATGCTCGTTTCGAATGTTTATCATTACACGAAAACACGTTCTCAAAAAGTGTTGCATTTCTTGATTTCATAATCGTATTGACATGGATATATGGTATATCTGATTTATGTACCAAAAACCGATAAATACTATTATTGTATTCATCATTTCTTTTAGAGTTCGGTTTTTTCGTTCCACAACTCCATTAGATTCTGATGAGTAGGGAGCTATTGTTTGATAGATAATGCCATTTTCTTGAAAAAATGCATTAAATGGTCCATCATATTCGACTCTTCTATCACTTTTAACTATTTTAATGGTTTTCTTAAGTTGATTTTCAATTTCAAGATTGTACTCTTTAAATTTTTGTAGGACTTCATCCTTACTACGTAACAAATATACGTAACAATATTTTGTACAATCATCTATGTATATCACAAAATATTTTTTACGTCTCTAGTTTGTATGCTTTTTAAATCACATAAATCAGTGTGTATTAATGCTAGAGGTTCAGTAGTTCGTTCAACATGAGTTGATGGAGTTTTTGTGATTTTTGCTTCGACGCATATCTCACACTTGTCTTTACTTATTTTTCATCTTGGAATTATGTTCAAATTAATCAATCGTTGCATCGATTTATAATTCACATGTCCTAATCGTTCATGCCATAAATTAAAAGACTCAACCAAATAAGCAATTTTTCATTGCAACATTAGAACAAGTAGGAACATCATTGTTTTTGAGAACTGTCATTACACACATTTTGATCAGTGCTCTGTTAACGTACCGCTTTCCCAAGTACACCACATTCTTCCTAAGAACCAACTTCTCGGACTCAAAGTTGATGGCGAACCCATGCTTGCTCATCAATGTCCCGGATATCAGGTTCTTCCTCATGTTTGGTACGTGTTTCACATTGGTGAGAGTGACCTCATGTCTAGATGTCAGGTTCAACACCACTTTTCCATGACCTTCAATCTTAGAACATGCCGTGTTTCCCATCATCAACTGCTGCTCGGACTCGTTCTTCTAATAAGAAGTGAACATATCCCGATCGATGCAGATGTGAGTGGTTGCCCCAGTATCATAGAATCACTCCTTAGGGTTTTTCTCAACCATGTTTGCCTCAGTGACCACCGCACATAGGTAAACTTCAGTCAAATTGGCTTGAGCTTTTCCCTTCGCCTTATTACCACAATGATGACAACTCCCAGAGAATTTCTTCGGGTTATCTTGCTTCTTAAAGCTTGTGGAGGCATGAAGCGCGACCTTGTTAAACGCATGTTTATTAGGTCCATTGTTGTTTGCCACAATCTTGTCTTTGCCCTTTCTTGCGTATTCGGCTATATTCGCATTATAATCGAGATTGTAATCTGATCTGCGATGTGTAGACTTAATTTGTAGTCTGGAAATTAAGTTTGACAACGTCAAAGCAGTTCACTGTGAATGTCTAACACAGCTTCATTCCCTCATCGGTTAACTCTTGGGATATTATTTGCAGTTCATGAACTTGCTCCATGATGGGCCTTGAGTCCACCATTTTGAAGTCAAGAAATTTTTTAAGTGCATATTTCCCAGAGCCTACGTTAAAAAACTTATTCTTCTTTCCCAAGGCATCCCAGAGATCCTTGGAAGTTTTGATCTCACTATACACATTAAATAGTTGGTCCACGAGGCGGCTTTGAATGTCGCCTCGACACAAATAGTCTCCATGGTTCCACGACTCAACACTAGCCAGAGCTCGTAGATCAGTATTTCCCGGAGGTAAAAAAGCTTAACCTCGGTGAGATACTTCTCCAATTTCAGAGTGGTCATAAAGAAATGCATCTTTTGCGGCCACGTTTTGAAATTGGATTGTCCGGCGTAAATCCTGTACTTATAGCACTAGGCACAAACGGGATATCAGATGTGGATAAACCAAATGGTAGATCACTCCCAATCTGGGACATCACCTCACTTGCGTTAATCCCATCATTGGCACCTCGGGATGTAGTATCAACAACCACATAAGCAGTTTCATTAGCCATTTATCGGATGAATATGTTCAAATATAAAATAAATAAAATCAATATGGATAAAAAAATACAACATCAATATAATTGATTTTAAAAATCGTTAAAATTGTGTTCTGTGGAAATTTGCTTTAATAAACGTTCCGAGAATTTGCTTAAATTTATGTGGATATCACAATTTTTTTTTGATTTTCCGAGAAATTCCAAAAAAATATTTTAAGTCATTTATGAATCAGAAATATTTATCCTCCTTTAAAAACCCTAACAGGCGTTTCTATTTATATATATATATATATATATATATTAAATAATATATTCGTAGAAACCCTAATACTCTTTTCTAAAATAATATTTCTCACGTTTAGCGAAACTCACCGTTAGGCCTTCACAGAAACCGTTTTACAAAAAATGCGAATATCGTTGATTTTTGAAACTTTCCGCCGAATCATTATAAAACGTTCGCAGAACTGTTTCAGATCGATAAGAAAAAAAAGATTGAAAACATTTTTAAAACCGATTCTGATTGATTAATATAATATGAAAATTTTTGAAAAAATGTTACAAATCGATCAGAATCGTTTGAAACCGTTTTTTTTTCAAATAAAAAAAACGTTTTGAAACGTTTGAAAATCGTTTGAAAACCAATCGCAATTCTCAATCCGATTCAAGCGATAAGCAGGAAGCAGATTTATTGAATTAAAATTGTTAGTATACGAAAAACCGGATATGAAAATCACGATAGAAAAAAAAAATTTACGGATCAAAATAATTGAAAACAGAATTAATAAAAAGACAAATTTGTGGAGCCGAGAAAAATGTGAGAGGTGGTGGCCAAACTAGGTTAATGATGATTAAGGCTCGTTTTTATAGCGTTAAGGGAGTGGTTTTCGCTAACCCTAAAACGTGGAGGAAGCCCAACCGATGAGAAAATCGTGGGCGGTTAGAAGAGAATATTATGGATGCGGTTTAGGGTTTTGACTCAGTTTTAGACCAAAATTTTAACCAAAATTTGGCTCAAAAGATCTTTATTGGGCCTATAACTCTTTGCCAAGACCCAAGACCCAAGACTCCACACTTAAGACCCAGCCCGGCGGTGGCGCATGCGTGGTTTGGTCTCTTTTCTCTCCAACTCTTTTAAGATACTACATGAGCTATCCACTTTATATAATAGAGGATTTTTCCTCAAGTTTCCAATGTGACATTTTTGTCCATCCTCATTAAATTAGCCAACAAACTTATGGTTTATTATGATCTCAATGGTACATTTCTGATTCACATTCCAACAAATTTTTACAATCAATATTTGGACCATATAACCAAATTGAACATGCAAATATTGTTAAAAAAATTGTTCCAACAACTATTAGACGAGACAAACATAAGTTTTAAGTAGTCATCATCAACCACTTCGAAATCAAGAACATCAAATTTAACTACCACGATAAACACCCAGTTTATTAAACACGAAGAATAGATTATTGTTGGTGTTGCAGGTAAGACGAAGATCTTCACTTGTCCAATGATCTCTTTGTTGTCTTCGTCTCTAGTTTCTGTTTGGATCTGGTGGTTCATCATCTTGTGTCCAACGAGCTTCCTATTGGTTTCTTGGTTGTGCATCAAGACCAACAACACTATGGATAGGTTCAAAGCAAATTGGTCGTGCTTGGTGATTTGCCATGTCTGCAAAAAGATTGGAATCTTGATTGGATGTTGTCCAAACTAGCCATGAAGCTATTAGTAAACTTGGGTATCCAACTCAAAACTAATTGGCAATGAGTGGAGTGGGTCATGCACCATATATACTAGTGTAGAAATGTCCCAACTTCTGATGTGAGACATTTCACACTCTTATAGGTCTCTTCGAGATGTGGGTGGGACATGCACCAACATTTTGAACATAACAAGATAATACGGGCCACTTATACATGCCACTTACAATGTGGGAAACCGTTTGTGGGAAATCGTATGTCGAGGTAACCTTGGGCTCTGATACCATATTACTAAAATATTTCCATTCAACTCAACCGAAGAAATTACAAGAGTTCCGTTTATATAGTATACAGAACCAACTACTAAACCAAGATAAAATAGAATATCGGTTTATACATGACCGGTTTACATAAAACCATAAACTAACAGTCCCCCTCAAGATGAGTTGAAAATGTAAATGAGACTCATCTTGCCAATGAGATTCCGAAATGGAGTAGGGTGTAATGGTTTTGTAAACACATCTGCAACCTGAAGCTCTGAACGAACATGAAGAGCTTAAAGAATCCAGCAACTAACCTCTTGCGAACACGATGGTAGTCCATCTCAATGTGTTTGGTTTCCTCATGGAATATCAGATTATGAGCAATGTGTATAGCTGCTATGTTGTCACAAAACATAAGAGTAGGTTTAGAGAGTGTGACCTGCAATTCCTGTAGAAAATTTGTGACCCAAACTAGTTCATCGACTGCAATAGCAAGACTTCGATACTCGGCTTCAGCTGAGGACTTAGAAACAGTTTGTTGTTTCTTAGATTTGCAGGAAATAAGGGAAGATCCAAGAAACAAACAATATCCAGAAGTGGATCGTCTTGTGTCAAGACAAGATCCTCAATCAGCATCAGCAAACATTTGAAATTGCAAGGTCGAAGTAGCTGAGTAAAAGAGCCCCTGTCCAGTTGTACCTTTTATGTAATGAAGAACTTTTAAAAGAGCTTGATGATGAACATGTCGAGGAGCATAACTGAATTGGCTTAACTTGTTGACTGCAAATATAATATCAGGCCGAGTTATCTAAGGCCGAGTTATCTAAAGATACATAAGCTTACCAGTTAAGCGTCTATATGCTTCAACATCAGCAAAGTCATCACCATCATCTTTGGACAATTTAACATGGGGATCAAGAGGAACAGAAGTTGGTTTGCAACCTAGAAGACCAGCAGAATCTAAGAGATCAAGAGCATATTTCCTTTGGCAAAGAGAAATTCCAGTGGAAGACCGAGCAATTTCAATGCCAAGAAAATATCGTAAAGAACCGAGATCTCTCAGCTTAAATACAGAACTGAGTTCTAATTTTAACTGATCAATGGCCGAGTCCAAATTTCCAACCTTGGGCTCTGCCATTGATCAGTTAAAATAAACTAAGACACATAAGAACGTACCATTCATGATCTTGAGAAAACAGGTATGATCACAAGAGGATTGTGTGAAACCCAAATGCACTAAAGTGGTTTTGAACTTGAGAAACCATTACGTGAAGCCTGCTTCATAACATAAAGGGATTTCTTGAGTTTACAAACAACATTAGGAGTCAAGTCCCCCTGTTTGGATGCATAATCGGGAGGAAGTTTCACGTAGATTTCCTCGTCAAGATCACCATTCAGGAATGCATTTGACATATCTAACTGATGTAAAGACCAACCAGAAACAAATGCCAAAGCAATTAATAATTTCACATAATTTAGCTTTGCTACGGGAGAGAATGTTTCTGTGTAATCAACACCCTCGTGTTGGGTATTTTCCTTGGCAACAAGTCTGGCTTTATGCCTTTCAACACTACCATCAGCATGATGTTTCACACTAAAAACCCATTTACATCCAATACTCGTTTTGTTCGAAGGTAAAGTACATATAGTCCATGTATTGTTATTTTCCAAAGCAGTAATCTCAGCTTTCATTGCTTCACCCCAAACCTGATGTCTTTTTGCCTCAGTATAAGTCGAGGGTTTGAAATTTTTGTCTATGGAAGTCAAGAATGAATGATAAAAAGAAGAAATTTTATTATAAGAAAGAAAATGAGATGTTTGGTGAATGGTTGGAGATATTACTGAATCACAATAATAATCTCTAAGGTAAACAGGCTTTTTGGTTCTCAATAACATCAGTGGTAGGATCAGCATAATGCGTAATCTCTACTGGATGTTGAGAAAGAGAGTGTCTAAACGAGAAGGATGATGATCCATAGGAGATGCTGAAGACAAGTCTAGAAACAAAGATGTTTCATCTGGAGTAAGAAAGGAAAAAGTTATTCATAAAAGAAAACATGTCTGGAAATGAAAATCGAGTTTGTTTCAATGTCCAACAGTTTGTAACCTTTATATCCGATAGGATATCCTAAAAAGGCACAAGCTTTGGCTCGAGAAGAGAATATATGTATGTTCTTATGAGAGGTGGATGCATAACAGAGACATCCAAAAACTTTGATTTGTTGATAATCCGGAATTTTAGATGTCATGTTTCAAAAGGACTTTTATTGTCAAGAATGGGAGATGGTAAGCGATTAATAAGGTGAATAGCAGTAAGAATGCAATCACCCCAATAATTGAGAGGGAGATGAGATTGAAACAAGAGAAATCTAGCAATATTTAGGATGTGCTGATGTTTTTTTTCAACAATAGAATTTTGTTGAGGATTTTCTGGGTAGGAAAGAATAGAATTCCTTTAGATTGGTAAAATTTTGTGAAATTGAGTTCATGAGCATTGTCAGACCTAACCCATTTAACTCTAGTTTCAAACTTTCTCTCTATCATGGTAATAAAGGAAGGAAAACAACCAAGACATCACTCTTATTCTTAAGGAGATATACCAAGTATTCCTAAAATAATCATCCACTATCGTTAAGAAATATCAATATCCATCATGAGTTGTAATAGAAAATGGACCCCAAGTATCAATATGAAGTAGATCAAAAGCCTTTGAACTGCGATTATTGTGTGAAACAAAGGGTAAATGTTTCTATTTTGACATAGAACAAACTTTATGGTGGAAAGATTCAAGACTCTTTGTTCTGAGAAATAGTAGAATGTTTTGCATAGACTCTAACTTTGTCCTAACCTTTTGTGCCACAATTCATGACTACACACATTACCAACTATGATAGAAGAGATATTACCTGAAAGAATTTGTATATAGGAAATAGTGGTTAGAAATTGCTTTACCCATTCCAATCATTAAATACTGTGTAAGATCCTGGATATAACAGGATGTATTGTCAAACCAGAATTTATAATTCATGTTTTTTACCAGGCAACTAACACTAAGGAGATTCAACTTAAACTGTGGTATATAAAGGACCTTATCTAGAACCAAATGTCTACCTAATCTTATATGTCCTATTCCAACAATACTCTCTAGAACTTCATTCGGCAGTGTGACAGTGGTATGAGGGAGAAGGCGAAATTCAATGAAAGAATTTTGGTTTTGGGAAATATGATTTGTAACTCCTGAATCTATAATCCAAGCATTGATAGGAATTGAACTATCAATAGCAGAACATACATAAAGTCTATCAATTCCGGTTAAAGAACAAAGGATAGATGAAGAAAATTTATCGGAAATTTGACCAGCAAAATGAAAGGAATGCTGTGAAGAAACTGAGACAGAATGGACCTCTAGTTTAGCAATGTTACTTGAAGGTTGAAGCTTTCTACTCAAAAAAGATACCAAATTGTTGAATCTGATCTGTGTATAAGTCTGGTCCAAATTTCATCATTCTATGATGAGGTATGATTTCCAATTGCTATGTTTGCTACGGCTGATTTATGCTTAGACTTAAAGCTGGCTGGATAACCATATTTCTTGTAACAACGATTCATAATATGACCAACTCTTCCATAGAATGTACATACAAGCCTATCTTCCACAGATAAGGTTGGATGATGAACTTGAAAAGCAACAGGTACAGTTTCAATATGAGGCAAACTTCGAGTAGATTTATGAATATCCTCTTTATCAGTAAGTTGTCAATCTCAGATAAAGATGGAAGAGTCTTCTTCATCAGAATCCTACTGTGAATATTTTCATATTCATCGTTCAACCCCATAAGTAAATCAATAGCACTATTAGTCCCACGTTTTACTAACAGATCTTCCAGTGTACGACATATCGGTTGGACATTAGACAATTCTTCCCACAATGATTGTGTTTTAGTGTGATATGATGAGAGATCCATATCACCTTGTCACAATGAATAAATTTTATGACGCAACTTATACAATCTAGAAAGATGCGATTTGTGAAATCGAGTATGTAAGTCCTTTCATGGCTGATGCAATCTTAATGTATAGAATGCTTGTGTAAATTTTCTTGATCACACTATTCAAAAGCCAAGATTTTACCATGTTATTACATGTGCACCATATCTTGTAGTAAACATCATTTTCTTCAGGTTTCACTATAGATCCATCTAAAAACCAGATCTTATTCTTAGCCTCTATACTAGTCGTCATAGTAACTAACCATATTTCATAGTTATTTCCATCAAGCAATTATGAAGACAATACTAATCATGGATGATGTGAACTATGGAGATGATATGGGCTATGAATGTTATCTGGAGAATTAGATACCTCTAAATGATGTCCCGATGTAGATATAATTGGAACGCTTGAAGTATCACGATCACGGAAGATATTCATGGATTTGTCGCGAAGCTTCGAAGGCGTAATTGGGAAATTCTGAACATTCTGACTTGTATGAGCTGTCGAAGGATCAAATAATATTTCTTGAGCTCGAGAAAATGTCGGTGAACCAAATTCCAGAGAATTGGTTGTAGATCGTCGATATTTTGACTTGCACTTTCTCTTTACCATTGTAAAAACAAATCGAAACAAATCGGGAGAGATTAATCAAATTGATCCGATTAAATTCAAAGGAGAGCTTAATCGAAACAAATCGATTGATTTAAAAAAGCAAAATTGGTAAAATTTGTCGGCCGTGAGGGAAGAAAAATGTTTTGATACCATTTTAGAAAAAATAAACATACAACTCGAAAATAATTGACAATGAATGCAGTGGCCCATAGACTATATATACTAGTATAGAACCAACTTTCGATGTGGGACATTTTACACTCTAATAAAAACATTGCATCATAATTCATAAAGGGACTGCTGGAATATTTTCCTCATTGCTTGATGTTTCAAAAATCAAACGTACATGTTTAAAAACGGAAGTCAGAGTAATCAGTACTTTGATCAACAAACAATGTTAGAAACACAAGTTTAACAAATAAAATTCAAGCTACACAATAAGATCAAATTAATATTAAGATAGATATGAAACGAAATCAAAATAATTTTTCTTTCAGCTTTTTGGATTGAGATAAAAAAAACAGAGTAGATTTAAAAGTAATACTTTAGAATATCACATTTTAAAATTTATATTCCAAATCTAACATATTAAAACTAAAATTCTTAAAAATAGCACAAATTACTATATGAAAATAATTATTTACTTCAAATACACTATATATAAAATTAAAACATAATGGTTGGGTTAATTTTTTCAATTTAGGATTTAAAATTTCTTTTATTTATGATGAGATTTTTAATTATTTTAATATTAAATTTGTGGTATTTTTGGAAATTTAAATGATTAGTGCTATATTTGCAACAAAAATTTGAAATAATGTTATTTTATACAATTGCCCTAGATTTTATACTAGATGCATTTTTGTAGATTTTCTGATACAAATATTATAAATAAAATGAACTAAGATGCAAATCGACAAAATATTAAAAAAATTGTTTCTTTTTTGGGAAATTTTATAAAATAGCATATTTTTAAATTTTTGTTTCAAAATAGCATTATTAGCTTAAATTTCTAATAAAAACATAAATTTAATATTAAAATATATTAAAACTATATTTTAATGAAAAAAATAAACCATAAATTGCAAAAAATGAACCCAAATATAATGTTTTAAGTTTATGTATAATTTATTTATAGTAAATAAATATTTTTACACAATTATTTGTGCTATTTTTGAAATTTTAGTTTTATGATGCTAGATTTTTTTAAAAAAATTAAAAGTGTTATTTAAAGATATACTATTCTTTCCTTTTTTAGTTTTTTAAAACAAAATCAAAGAGCATAAATTATATAAATAAAAAAAAGAGATAAGAGAATATATGCGCATAAATGAGACTGGCACTAGGATGGCCGAAGGCTCTCTCTTTTAGATGGATGATGGTCTAATGAACACTACACAATGCTATGTAAGGCCTTATGATAAGTTCAACATTCTAGTTTAATTGGAGAGATACCGAACTAAGAAAACAAGAACAAATAGACATATTTGTTTGCAAAGCAAATACTCTTTTTATATTAATTCAGAGGTGAAGATGCATAGTACAATTAATGCGCTTATATAGGCTGAAAAAGGAGATCTTGTTGGTTAGAATTACATAAAACATAAAGAAATCATTTCAAAAATAACTCAAAAGAGATATAACAGTTTGAATGCTGATGGGTCCAAATTTAGAAATTTTAGGCTCTCATTAAATGTCTTGAGAGATGTTGTGTATTTAAATTAAAACCTTCTACAAACGAATGGGGCTATGAAGACTTGAAAAAAAAATTTAAAGCATTGATTTTTGGGGTGAAATCATATAGGCTCATTTGGTCCCATGTAAGGCAAGTGGAGGTTGGATAACAATTTTTGGGTTGATCCAAGGTTTATAAATGCTTCAGAGGGCTTTGATAGCGTGGCATATGTAGGAGATTACGGAATGACAAGTAGATAGGCGTCCAAATAAAGTTTCTTATATTGTTACCACAAAAAAATTGTTCGAATGATTGGAAAGCACAAGGTGGATCTAGTGGGAATTGGGTCAGATCTTAGATGTTTTAGGCCCATGAGAGATCCAAGAAGATGGAATATGTAGGTTTTGGTTTAAGCTCCTTGTTGTTGGGATCGTGAGATTTAACCTTTGGATATAATATTATGCGTGCTAAAATAGGTTTAGATAATGTTTTATTCGAAAATTTTTTTCAAGAGAAAGCTTTTTTTAGACCGTGGAGTGATTTCTTTTGAAAATTTGATAGGTATGAAGACCTTCTTATACCAATACCGAAAAAGCAAGGAAGATGGATATACCGAAAAAAGCAAGGAAGATGGATATTTCAGGCCAGGAACGTGCAACAGAAAATGGGTTTAAAAAAGTGGACCAAGAAGAAAAGAAGTCCAGTTCGGAATCACCGTGTGGTGAACTAACTACAGTGAAAGGTGACGAGAGGGTTAGTGTCAGTGACACGTGAGCAATGGTTAGGAAGAGACGAGCACGAGAACGAGCAAGAAATCACAAGGAAGATTTTATTCTCTTTGGTGGAGGGTATGAAAATATAAACGAGTACATAGGAGAGCATTTTTTTATCGCACAACTTGGAGATAGAAAAAGTTGAATAGTTTTTCAGTGGAACTTGTATTGAATTCGTTGGCTTAATACAAGAGAATTTTCTTTTTTTAATCACTGTTCTTAATAATTTGGTATCAGAGCAAGATTCTGCAACAATAGTAAAGAAAATAGAGGTAGGGAAAGAAGCTGAACTTACGCTTAAGGAGACCGTTGATCGGATGCAAGTGGAGCTGGGAAAGATCGGAGATTTGGAGTGCAACGTTGACAACATCTAGCAGCAACTGAGTCGACTCAACATGTTGGATCGTCTTGAGGAACTCCTCAATCACGGCGATCTCAAGGCTACACTGACCGGGAAGGCGGTGATGGTACACACCCAGAGAAAGGCAGTGCTGCTCACCCTACCGCCACTCGTTCAGGAGCCACCGAGCTTGGACAAGAAGGTCGCGTGGAATCGCTACTCGGGAAAATGAACCGATGGAGCCAATAACACGGTGGCTGGAGTTGATGTTGTTCGATTGGAGCAATGTCAACCGATGACTTTTCCACATTGAGTAATATTTTGAATTAGGGTTTTTTCTAAAGAAGAAAAAATCAGAATGGATGGGAAGAGCTTCGACAAAGAAACCTTGGAGTGGTTCCGATGGGAGTGAGATCGAAATCCCTTTTGGAATTGGGATCAAATAAAGCTGAGGGTGACGGAGAATTTCACGACGAGTGGTGCGGCAACGCCGGACGAATGACTCCTCACGTTAAGGCAGGAAGGGACGATGAGGAAGTTTTGTCGTGAGTTCTGTATGTTGGCTGCCCAGATGACGGATCTAAGAGAATAAGTGTTAGAGAAATTATTCATGGTCGGTTTGTTGCTAACGATCCGAGCAGGCATGCGGTTGTTTGAACCCCGGGGCTGGATCGTATGATGGCGATCGCATAGGGTGTAGAAGATTGGGCCCATTCGGGTAATGGGCATGAGACTGAAGGAATTGGGCCACACACTATATCAAAGGGGAGAGCTGACTAGGCTAACAACCGGGCCGCTGCAAAACCCACCTAGACTAAACAAGTTAGCCCAAATACCACCTTAAACAGCACGACGTTATTTTCTCTTAGAAGCGATGCCGCAGCAAAATCCTACCCGAGCTTTGGAGAGGTAAGGAGGTAGTCTTACTGTTGGTTTTCTGAAAAGGAGCTCACGGAAAGGAAGACGTAGGGACTATGCTTCAAATGCAATGAGAAGTGGGGAGTGGGGCACAAGTGTCGATTCAGGGAGTTACAAGTGGTGGAAGTCCTTCTCGATGGGTCAAAAAGAGAGGTGACGGAGCAAGGCGAAGAAATTGGGAAATGTAGCGAGTCTTTGGGAGAAATCTCGGAGGTGGCGGAGTATTCTCTCAACACCCTCATAGGGTTATCATCTCCATGCATGCTGTGACTGAGGGAGAAAATCCAGTATCGCAAAATTATAACCATGATTAATGTGGAGCTTCACAAAACTTCGTGTTGGAGAAGGTTGCGAAGTCGTTGAACTTGAAGGCCGAGGCTACGAAGGGCTATGGGGTGCTTTTTGCCACAGAGGTTTCCATCTACGGGGGAGAGATGCATAAAGGACTCCATCTCAAGTTACCCGGGATCATGGTCATGACAAATTTTCTAACCATCTAACTTGGAAGCACGAACATAATTTTGGGCATGAAATGGCTTAAGACGCTCAGACAAACGAAAATCAAGTGGAAGATGGAGACCATGAGATTCCGAGTAGATGGAGAAAAGGTATTGCTTCTAGGGAAGCCAGGATTGTACACATCTGCAACATCGCTCAAATCCTTGTGGAAATCGGTCCAACAAAATGAGGATGGGTTTTCGTTGAGTTTGGTGAGGTTCAATCGAATCGAGCAATATGTCAGGAAGAGACAGTGCCTCGGCTGCATGAGTTGTTTGGTAAATTCCAATAGGTGTTCACAAAGGCACATGGGTTATCCCTGTCTCAAGACCAAGAACACGCGATCATCCTTCGAGAAGGACCAACTATGGTGAAGGTTAGACCGTATCATTACTCCTAGATTCAAAAGGAGGAAATTGAGAAATAGTTGGCAGAAATATTACCATCGTAATCATCCAACCGAGCGGTAGCCCATTTTCCAATCGGTTATCGTCAAAAAAGAAAGATAGGAGCTGACAATTCTGCGTAAATTATCGGGCTTTGAACAAGGTAACGACGCCAGACAGTTACCCTATACCCATGAGTTGAGCAGAGCGCAAGTGTTTTATAAGATAGATATGCGGTTCGGGTATAACTAGATACGCGTACGCGTATAAGATATCCCAAAGACTACATTCAAAACACATGATGGGTACTATGAGTTTTGAGTATGTCCTTCGAACTCAGTAACACACCGGCGACATTCCAATCACTCATGAACGATTTCTTTAGGCCTTACCTCCGGAGGTTTGTTCTAGTATTCTTTCATGACATACTGGTTTACAATCAGGATGAACAAGCGCATTTCTAATATCTGGAGACCATAATGGAAGTGTTTTCATGCCAATAGTTGTATGCCAATCAGAGAAGTGCCAATTCGAGAGTCGTAAGATCGAATACTTGGGAAATATCATACCGGCTAATGGAGTGGAAGCTGATTCGGATAAGATATTTGTAGTGGTGGGATGGAAACAACCGACATGATTAAAAGAGATCAGGGGATTTCTTGGGTTAACTTGTTACTACCGGCGATTTGTGAGCGGTTATAGACTCATAGCAAAGCCGTTGACCACATTGCTTAAAAAAAGATAACTTCCAATGGGATGAGGCTGCCCGACAATCTTTTGAGCATCTCAAATGAGCAATGACTCAGGTACCCATACCCAAACTGTCTGATTTTGCAGAGATATTCATACTCGAGACACACGCTTCAGGTTATAGACTTAGAGCAGTACTTATGCAATCTCAATGGCCGATTGCATTTTATAGCAAAGCCCTTACCGATCGCTAAAGGTTGAAGTATGTTTATGAAAAAGAATTAATGGCTATTATCTGCTAGGGAGGACGTTTTTGGTACGCACGGATCAAAAGAGCCTCAACTTCCTACTGGAACAGAGAAAAGTTAGCATAGACTATAAAAAATAGTTAATCAAGCTCTTGGGGTATGATTTCGAGATACACTACAAACCCGGTACATACAACCGAGTGGTTGATGCATTATCAAGGTATGATACCCTGAATTCTCTACTAGCAGTTACCATTCTTATGTCGGTGCCGTTGGATGATCTCAATCAGGAAGTACAGCAACATACGAAGCTGTAGAAATTGATCACGGAGATAAGGAAAGATCGGGCTACCCATCTAGACTTTTCCTTAGTTCAGGGACAACTGTTGCGCAAGGGGAAGCTGGTGGTGGCATCAGGATCGAGCACCATTACATACCATTTTGGATGAATTTCACAGCGGGAAATGTGGAGGAATTGTCAAACTATTTTACTGAAGGGAATAATGACTGATATCAAGAGTTATGTGTCAGAATGTCATCTCTACCAATGCCAAAGGTACTCTACTTTGGGCCCAAATGGACTTCTCCAACCCTTACCTATTTTGGAGAAAATTTGGGAAGACATAAGTATGTACTTTGTGGAAGGAATGCCAAGCTCTAGGGTTGAATTCGATTTGGGTAATGGTAGATAGGTTATCTAAATACAATAACTTCATTGGTATGAAACACCCATATTCGTCGTCGGAGATCGCCACTATCTTCGTATGAGAGATGATCAAATTACATGGGTTCCCAAAAGAACAATCATCTCGGACAAAGATAAGGTTTTCATGAGTGCATTATGGAAAGAGAGTTTTCCATTTATCGGGCACTGAGTTAAAATATAGCACCGCCTACCATCCCCAAACGGATAGACAAACGGAAGTCGTCAACCGCATCTTAAAATCATATCTCAAATGCTTCGCGGGGGAGAAACCAAAAATATGGGCTGCACATTTGCCGTGGGTAGAATTCTAGTATAATTCAGCCTTCCACACACCCATCAAAATGACGCCGTTTTAAGCTGTGTACGGGCGCGACCCACCTCAGCTACTCAAATATGAATAAGGGTCAACCCGAGTGATGGAACTTGAAGAACAATTGTTGGAACGTGACTTGGTGCTAGAACTACTCACTTGACCAGGGCTCAATAGATAATGAAGAAGCAGGCAGATGATCATCGCCGTGAGTTGTAATTTGATACCGGCGATTGGGTCTATTTTAAGCTACGACCGTATAAATAGAAATCATTAGCCCAACACTTCAATGAAAAACTAGCTGCTAGGTACTTTGGTCCCTTTCAGGTGGAAGCACGGGTTGGTGCAGTAGCGTACAAACTCACTCTATCTCCATCAACAAAGAGATACATAACGTGTTCCATATATCACTCTTGAAGAAGGCAACTGGAGCAGAGGTTGAAAGCTTAGCACTACTTGAACAGTTGATGGCTGATTATACACTACAAAGCATCCCGAAACAGGTTTTACAAGAACATTTCAATCATCAGACATGGCAAAAGGAGTTGTTAGTCAAATAGTAGAACTCTCCCACTCACAACAACTCATGGGTGACCAAGACATCATTACTGGAGCAATACCCAGATCTCAATATTAGGACAAATTGTTTCTAAAGAGGATGGTATTGATGGGTATGAGGACCTTCACCCATCAATCTTGTACCAATACCAAAGAAGAGCAAGGAAGGTGGGGATTTGGGGCCAGGAACGTGCTACAGAAAAGGGGTTCCAGGAATTGGACCAAGAAAAAGAAAAGCTCAGTTCGAAATCATAGTGTGGTGAGCTAACTACAGTGGAGGGTGACGAGAAGGTTAGTGTCATTGACAAGTGAGCAACGACTAAGAAGGGAAGGAGAATGAGAGGGGGGATCAGAAAGAAAATTTTATTCTCTTTTCTGAAAGGTACGAGGATATAAAGGAAGACAGAGGAGATCATTCTTTTTTTTTTATCGCGGAATTTGAAAGTAAAAAGAGGTGAATAGTTTTTCATTGGAACTTGTATTAAATTCGTTGGTTTAATATAAGAGGAAATTCTTTTAATCATTGTTCTTAACACAAAGATTTCAACTTTCTAGACCAAGTTCATGTTTTCATTTAATAAATAATTAATATTAAAATGGTTCACTTATGTGAACTATAGGACTTGTGTAAATAAATCTATTTTTCATTCGTATTTTTTGGGTATTTTCTTGTTGCATTACCTATGATTTTCTTTTATAAACTACACAAATTTTATAAATTCTTGCAGTTATACAAATTTCGTTAATTGTTAACGTCACACCTTAATCGCTATTAAATCTGGCTTAGTTTTGAAATCAATCCAACCGAAACTCGACTTAAAAAAATTTGACCCACATATTTGTTATCCTAAATCGATTTAGAGCAAACCTAATTTATTGTTCATAAAGTATGGTGAACAAAGCAAAGAATGTGAGAAATATAAGAGAGAGTAATCAAAGAGATAAATGCTTATGATTTCGATCAATACTTCTGATTTCGATCAATACTTCTGATTTCGATCAATACTTCTGATTTCGATCAATACTTCTGATTTCGATCAATACTTCTGATTTCGATCAATACTTCTGATTTCGATCAATACTTCTGATTTCGATCAATACTTCTGATTTCGATCAATACTTATGATTTCGATCAATACTACTGATTTCGATCAATACTTCCACTTTCGTGAATAACTTCGAAGTATATTGAATCGTCGCCACCTCTAATCTAATTCGAACCATCGATTTCTCGCTCGAACCAATAATTAAAATGATTTTTGCTCCAAATCGATTTGTAATGCATTTTCAATTTCATCCCAAAATCGATTTTTCAATCTAGTGGAAAAAAACACAAAAAACACAATTTTATTTAGATAAAAGAATACTCAAAACATACTGATGAAAATAATTGAACGAATTCGTGTAGCTCATAACATGTGGCTTAAAGTTATTTTCTCAAATGATTATGTTTTAATAGTATAGATTTTTTTCTACTCGGACCACATATTTCAGGACTGTAAGGTGTGAGCAATTGTGTGTTTCTAGAATTTTACAACTATGGTGTTTGCAACTTTGACAAGTCAACTTGAGTATGTGACAATGTTGGGGGCTATTTATTAATTTTATAAGTTCATATTCGAAAAAGCAAATTACAATATCTTAAAGGCTGATTAAAGCAATTAGATCTATTTGTTTAGTTCCGGGTTCAGGTGTGGGTTCGGTTTTTGCTTAGGGTTCATCAAACCCAACGCGAATCACCATAGTGTTCAAAGTCCGATTCGCAAAGGAAGTTTTGAGAAGAAAAGAGATTCAGAGAGGTAAAATGGAATCGAATGATCCCCAAAAAATCGAAGAACAAGCGATTAAGCTTCCGAAACCGATCCAGCAGCCGCCTTCGTTGTCGGAGAGTTTATTGATCCCTACACTTCTCGCAGGTTTCCCATTTCTTCTCTGTAATTATTCCATTTTCTTTATTTTGATTAGAATTGAAAGGAATACGATTCTCTATTTGATTAGGCTATTGCTCTTGCTATTGCTGCTGCAGAAATTATTGATAATGGGATTTTCCTAGAATTTTAATAAAAGTAAAAACCAAGCAGAGCATCGTAGCTTGTTGATCGATTTAATTGTAATTCTTTTAACTGTATTTTGAGATTTCACTTATGGCAAAAACTTGTGCTGGATATATAAAAGTCTCAGCTTAAAGCTATCTTTTGAGGGTTTTAGAGAATCGTAAAGTTTCTGCCTGGAGTTAACATTTCTATTTGCTTAGGAATTTAGGGATCATAGAGTGATGGAGAGGGCCAGAAATATTAGCATTAGAATGAATCTGAGATTTTGGATTATGGTAATGCAGGAGTAACCGGAGGAGGAGTTGGATTACTGTCAAAACATAGGAAAACTCATCCCAATATACCTGCGACTTATGCGACTAATTTCGCCGTCGTTGCTGGATGCTATTGCGGTAATCTAATTAACCTTCTGCATTGTTTATGACATATATTAGACTCATGTTTTTTGTTCCTCCTGTAGTATTGTTTCTAGAACAAGTAAGATTGTGACCTCACAAATACTTTTGGCAGGGGCTCGTGAATTCGTGAGGGTAACTCGAAAATCAGAAGATGGCGATTTAATGAATTCAGCCATAGGTGGTCTTTTCAGCGGTGCTTTATTAGGAAGACTTCAAGGTTTGTTATCTGTTTACTCTTTTCATTGTAGTTTCGTAGTCTTTGTATGCTTTCTTGTCCATTCTGTTAGTTAACTCTCTAAACTGAAGCAGCCTGAGCAGGGAAGTACTTTTCAACTTTTAAGATCACCACTAGAACAAGAGGCAGAGATTCGGTTATTCGGTTTGAGATCAAACTATAATTCGGTTTTTGTTCACCGCTAAGAACCAACTTAACAACTACGCTAATTATAGTATCTGATTTCATGTTGCGAGGATGAATCTTGAAGCCTAATTGATTGAGCTTGGAACTAAATCTTTATGGTGTTCGCAGGGGGACCCCGTGGTGCACTTTACTACTCTATAACTTTTGCCACTTTAGGCACAGCGTTTGATTACGCAAGCCTAAGAG
The DNA here is from genome assembly GCA_018901935.1 of Pugionium cornutum. NCBI lineage: Eukaryota > Viridiplantae > Streptophyta > Magnoliopsida > Brassicales > Brassicaceae > Pugionium > Pugionium cornutum. The sequence goes on from CM032165.1 coordinate 29,819,619, forward strand.
CGAAACCTCTGTTACAAAGAATGCGGAACATAGATTCAATCACGTTACCCGTCTGGTTTCCCATACAAATCCTCGATGAAGAAGCCCTTGCTAAAAAGAAAGCGCAGGAACAGAAACTCACAAAGAAGAATCTTGACATTCAATAAACTCCAGGTTTTTTTGTAACTTCGATTATGGTTCTTATATCTTTCGACAAGCTATTTCAGTGTCTGGTATGTATTTCAATTCTGTGTGTATTGTTCCGGATTTTTAGATATGACATTGAGGAGGAATTCTTTTTACTTTCTTGTAATACAAGAAAACCTTGGGTAGGGTTAAAGTACTGTTTTACTCGGTATGAAAGTGTTCTGTTTATTTCAAAACCAAAACTACATTTTAATTGTTTCAAATTTTTAAGGCGCACCAAACTATTGAATGTTGGGTCGTTTGAGTAATGTGCCAATATTTGTAATATTATTTCGATAAAAAGTGTAGATAATTTGCTATAATTGTGAAAGCAACCTGATTGATATTAAGTGGTTTATAAATGAAAATCTGAGCTACATTTGCGTTAAAGTGATTGATGGAAAGATAATGAACCAATAATGTAAGCTATTTTACTGATGATTTTTTGGTTGATACATAATGGGGATAATTGGTAAGGACTTTAACTATAAGTTTTTACTTAAAAGAAAAGTTGTAGAGAATTTAAACTAACAAAATAAGAATTTAAAAAATAAGAAACTGACAGTGACTATTTTTATTTTTAGAGTTTAAAGTCGCTAAAGTTTGATTAGCTGAACCCACATCTACTTGAGATTTTTTTTTTCATACGATTTTTTAATAGGTTTTCCGATTTTTTCTTCGCCGATGATTTTTTTTTTGTTTTACATCGTCGATATTTTTTTCTCTTGGAATTGAAGAGTTTCTAGACGTTTTTTCAGTTTCGCATATCAATTTTACACATTATTCAATTTTTGAATCCCTATTTAATTACTTGTCCGATTCGTTCTTCATTATTTCTTCCGACAAATTTCTGCAAATTTTGAAATTCACCAAGTCCGATTTCCTCTCCAAGAAAATACAATACATTAACCTAGGAATCTCAGAACCGCCGATTACTCTGCCCTCCGATCTCGGTATCCAAGCAGCAAACAAAACCTGGTTTTCCCTCATCGAAAAACCTGTAAACTCGAGGAAACAAAACCTCCGTGCGCAATGATGACAACCTTACCACGTCTCTGGAGTGTTGGCGAGGTTATTGTTTCACGGACTATCGAAGGAAATCAAGTCCAATTTATTTTCCAGTCGGAGGAAAGCCTTATCTCGGTTCTCCGGCGAAGCCCGTGGTCGTTTAATGACTGGATGGTGGTTTTGTAGAAATGGTCGCCGGCGATAACCAAGATAGAGTTAAAGAATGTTCCTTTTTGGGCCCAAATTAAAAGAATTCTGATTCAATTCCTAACCTACCGGATGGTGATGTTCATCGAAGGCACTCTCGGGGTTCTTTTCGAATCCGATTTCAACGCGGAGGGTGTTCACCGAGTAGAATTCGTACGGGTACGAGTTTTAACCAATATCAAATCCCCACTCCGCTTCCAAAGAATCTTCAAATTTGAAGATGCCTAAGTGGTTTTGTGATTCCGGTACGAGAAATTACGCAATTTCTATAGAATTTGTGGTTTGATAACCTGCGATGCTTCGGAATGTTCAATGTCCGATGTTCCTCCTCCTCCGGCAGACGCTCTTCATTTCGATGGTGATTCCGATGATGAAGACAGTACTGACGATGATCTTCTTCCTGGGTTTTCAGAGCCAGTTAATTTGCCAAATTCATCAACTGATATTTCGACTCATGGTGAAGAAATTTCTCATGATGCAAAACGCCGAAAAGGAAACCCTCCAAACCTTCAGGTATGTCGAAAATTCATTTGCATACCATTATTTCTAGAAGAATTAACCATATTGGTGGAATCAGCTTTGGAAATATTATCTTCAGTTATTGGCATATATTCATCACGAAAATAGGAAATGGAATTATTCATAGTTTTGGTCGAGTTATCTCAGATTAATAGTCCTCAAGAAGAATCGATACAAGTTTGATTTTCATATTGGTGAATTTTTAAGTTTAGGTGAAGGTGTGGTGGGTCTTATTCTACCCGACAAAGAATATATTGCATTTTGGAACTGTCGGGGTTTGGAAGGGCCTTTGGTAGTTCGACGACTAAAAAGAAGAAAAAGAGATTATTCCACGGACATGATCTTCTTGGTGAAAACTAAGAATAATAATAATGTAGTTCATGATTTAGCTGCTATTTTAAATTATAAATTTGTATTTTGTGTTCCTCCGAGAGGTATCGGAGGTGGTTTAGCTTTTTCATAGAAAACGTATGTTGATGTTTCAATTGTAAGTGCTTATGGAAGACTTATGGATTGTAAAATCAAGAATAAAGGATATGATTTCTATTTTTCATGTGTATATGGGCATTTAATCCGTAAATTTAGACATAATCTTTGGAAAATATTACAAAGAATCGCTATTTTACGGAAAGATCCATGGTTAATATGTGGAGATTTCAATGAAATCTTACACTCCAATGATAAAAAAGTGGTGTCGTGAGAGAACCATGAAGTTTGATTGATTTTCAACAAAGGGCATCAACATGTATGATGTCAGACTTGAAGTAATATGACTTGGATAGGAAAAATAAATAATCATATGATTCAAACTTGATTTGATAGAACCATGGGTAATGAAGAATGGAAATCTCTTTATCTTGCCTCTATTATTGAATATTTAGATTTGATATATTCCGACGATAGACCGGAGATAATAAAAATCAGACGAAATTCAAAATATAGAAAAAAGATGTTCTGCTATGATCCCTGTTGGATAAAATATGAAGAGTTTTCAAGTCTTGTGAGTAACAGTTGGAATAATATTACTCACCAATGAGATTCAATTTTATTGTTTAGAATGCAAGCTTGCCGAAAAAGATGACTTATTGGAGGCAGAACTCTTTCATAAACTCTAGCAAGCTAATAAAAGAGCTTACTTCTGCGATAGATTCAACCAAAAAAATCCTCATTACGACTTAGCTACATTTTTTTTTGAAAAAAGACTTAGTTGAAGCTTATGTTGATGAGGAAAAATATTGGAAAATTAAGAGCACAAATCAGTGGCTGGAGATAGGAATACTCATTACTTCCATGTGGTTATAAAAAATCAAAGGTCAAGGAATAATATTATTTCAATCAAAAATGCTGCCAGTGATGATGTGTTTGGTAATGAAACTATTGCTCAAGAAGCACATACATATTTTCAAATTTATTCCAGACATCTTGTCAGGAAACATGGATTCGATACTTCAAAATATAAGAAATATTGTCTCTAATGATATAAATAAGGAGTTGACAAAATCAATTTCAAAAGCTGAAGTTCTCGAGGCTATTTTATCAATAGGGGCCACTAAAGCACATGATCCATATGGATTTGCAGAATCTTTCTTCCAACAACACTGGAATATTGTTGAAAACGCAGTTTTTGAGGAACTTGACAGATTTTTCAAACAAAACAAATGATTTTAGAGTTCAATCACACAAATCTTTGTCTTATTCCAAAGATGGATTGCCCAGTAGATATGAAAGATTTTCGACCTATACCACTTAGTAATGTCATCTACTCAGTGATCTCAAAAGTTTTAGTTCTTCGGTTAAAAAAGTTCTTTGATATTATCGTCTCAGAAAACCAAATTGCATTTATCCCTGGAAGACTAATAACTGATAATGTCCTCGTTGCTCATGAAACCTTACTCTCCTTACGTGTTCAAAAGATTTGTGCTACATCTTTTATGGTTGTCAAAACAAATATAAGTAAAGCATATGACTGTATCGAATGGAAGTTTCTAGAGGTTGTTTTTCTAAAGAAAGGTTTCTTACCTCAATGGACTCATTGGATTATGCAGTGTGTTACCACAGTTTTAGTCTCAGTTCTTATAATGGAAGTCCCTATGGTAATTTTTATCCTCATCGGGGTTTAAAGCAAGGAGATTCTCTATCACCTTATTTATTTATATTATGTGCGGATGTCTTAAATGCTATGCTCCATAATGCAGAGAGAAATTGCCAAGTTCAGCCCCTCATAATCAATTGAAACGGACCTACTCTTTCTCATCTTCTATTTGTTGATGATTCTCTTTTCTTCATTAAAGCAGACAGGAAAAATGTTATGAATCTACAATATATCTTCCAAGAGTATGGTAGAGTCTTAGGACATATTATCAATCTGAAAAAATCTTCAATTATTTTTTGGTAATAAACTATTTGCACATACTAGATAATATATTCATCAAATATTGGGATCACAACTGTTAGAGGAGGTGAAAAATATTTGTTTATCGAAACAGTTTAGTAGTAATAAAAGACATGCTTAAATATGTGATTGAAAGAGTTTATTCTTACATCTTTAGATGGCAATCAAAATTTTTATCACCAATTAGGAAAAAAATTTTATTCAAAGCAGTGGCCTTTGTTATGCCAGTCTACTCGATGAATGTATTTAAATTACCAAATGAGATCTGCAAGTTGATTGACAAAGAATTATCACGATTCTTGTGGGGATCTTCTGAGGAAAAAATGGAAAACAACATAAATTTCTTGGAAGAAAATAGCTATTCCAAAATTGATAGGTGGTTTGAGTTTTCGAGAAATACAAAATTTAATCAAGCTCTATTAGCTAATTTGTGCTGGAAAATAATAGGCAGACCCAATTGTCTCTTTTCAAGGATTTTAAGAAGACGGTACTACAGAAATAGGGACTTATTATCTGCTAACACAGGCTATCGTACATCTTTTAGTTGGAAATCAATATTATTTGGACGAGAATTAGTACGATCGGGGCTTCATCGAATTATTGGTACTCGTACATCTATATCCATTGGGGATTTAAATTGGTTCCCTATTTCTCCGTCTTGTGCTCCTAAGTTACTACCTTATATAAATCCTCTCCTAAAGGTCGATGTTCTTATTAATAAGAAAACATGGCAATAGAACGAAGATATGATTACATATTTGATTGAGAAAGACGATTATCAATTTCTCTATAAAAAATTTCTCCCGTCAAATAAAGCTCTAGATGGTTGGTATTGGAACTATACTTCAAATAGTATATACAACTAAATCTAGCTATCGCCATGCGGTTGATATCTTTCATAATGAATCAGACATATCTCAGCAAATTCTTGCCAATCATCAAGATTTAGCTAAAGTCATATGGACTTTAAAGATTCCTCCAAAGATTAAACACTTTTGTGGTGATTGTTATCTAAATCACTACCTTTAAAAACATATTTATTTCATCGAAAGATTACTTCTGATAACAAATGTATTCGATGTAGTGATTTTAGAATCAGAGGTTCATAATTTTTTCCTTTGCCCTTATGTTCATAAGGTATGGAGGAAAATGGATATTTTAACTTCGTCTATTTGTGATCCAACTGCTAATATTTAGGAAAATGTATGATAAGTTTGATCTAGCTTCATTTCAAAAGTACCTTCTTTTTTATATTTTGTGGCGAATATGGAAAACAAGAAATGATACATATGTTGATCTATTGGTCCAAAAAAAGTGTAGAGGATGTTCGAGAACGGATCAATCAAATGGAAACAATGGAAGTCAATCAAACTTCCACAAATGATCACACTATCACTAAACATTGGGAAGCTCCACCACAAGAATGGGTCAAATATAATTATGATGCTGTCCATAGAGATGAATCTCATCATTTAGGTTTAGGATGGATTATCCATAATGATCATGGATACTTTCTCAATGCTGAAATGGATAAATTTCAGGATCGTTATACAATTATTGAAGCGGAATTCTCTGCACTCATCTGGGCTCTACAAGCAATCTGGTATTTGGGATATCGTTATGTTATCTTTGAAGGTGATAATTTTTCATTGAACAATCTCCTTAAATCACAAAGGTGTTAATCTACGACCTAATCACTACATTCAGACATTTCATCAGTGGATTTCAAAATTCGATGCAATCCAGTTGCATCATCAACCACGATCATGTAATAAAATAGCTAATACATTGGTGACTTCTTCTATAATATCCAATGTTGATTGGAATTTATCTACTGTTTGTCCATCTTTTTTACAATCTCTTGTAAACAGTGATATTTCAGCTTAATAAACTTTTCTTTTGATGGAAAAAAAGTTTGATTAGCTAAATTTAACTATAATGCTTGATAACTTTCTACAAAGATTCAGAATGTTGCGGTGCTTCATCAGCCTATAATGATGCTTGATACAATAGCTGCCAATTTATAACATATTTATTTAGATATGTTTAATTTATACTCATTTATATCCATTAGATTTAAGCTTGCATTGATCCATTAGACTTGAACTTGTTGGACCCATTTAGTTACAACAAAATAAATCCTTAATTTCTAATTCTTGTTATACAAAAATTACAATTTAGGTTAGAATATTCACAAAATCGAAAAAATTATAAATAGAGACCCAGTAACTAGTTCATATGTACTTGATGTTTCTAAAACACCTGGTAAATTTTTTGAATATCTAGTTTTATAATCATTATAGAGCATTTTTCAATTTTTTTCTAAATTCTTAAACGTTTGACGTAAAAGTAGCGGAATCCACTATTTTATAAGCTTTTTCAAACATTAGCGATCTTTTTTATTGGATGACCATAATACTTCTTAAAACTTCATCTTTGGATCTAAAACATCATATATAGCCAAATGACAGTGTAATCCCTCCTCCCTAATACTTAGCTAATTTAACTTGATTTTGAGTCATTTCTTTCACATCATCATCATCACATATGACATACTTTTTTTAACAATAGTTCAATCCTCCATACTTGTGTAAAATACACGCTAGACATGAGATATTTTAAACATGAGAAGTGTGTATTGATAACACTAAAAAGCTTCAAAAAATCATATATTTTTTCTCAACGGTTCTATTAATCCTCCAAAGATAATGATTTATAATTTGTGTCATACAACTCCATACTAGCAAATGCTTTCCTAAACTTCAACATTCTAGCAACCATTTCATATGTAGAATTCCATTTCGGAAGAACATCAAACGACAAACCAACTCCACTTCTAATTCACACTCTCTCCACACAGGCATCAAACGCTTCCTTCTTTTGTTGGGATGCTTTCACAAATATGACAATTTCCCGGATGTTATACAAAATCAACATTTGCTAACTCTAATCCTTCTTTCACTATAAGATTCAAAATATATTCACAACATCTCACATGCATAAATTTTCCTTCACAGGGGAGGAGTAAGTGGTCTAGTGCTTGTACCATCTATACATCCATCCCAGAGGTGTGGAGTTCGACTCCATCTGTTCTCGTAGTATGAGGATGTTAAATCTTCGTATGAAAATGTTGGACTATTGTGCTGCTCCGTTGTGGTATAGTGACAAAAAAAAAAATTTCTTCACATAACAAACTGTTACCACTTATCATTTGAAGTCGTCTTTTGACTATTTTCTGCATACTATTATTATTAGTAGCATTATCTAAAATAATAGAGAAAAACTTTTTTTCTAAACTCTATTCTTTCAAACACTCAAGTACCTTGTTAGCAATCTCTTCACCGGTGTGTGGTGACTTTATATCACAAAATAGTATCGGAGTATTAAATTCTAACTATCATCAATGAAATGGACAGCTAGACAAATATATCCCATGAAAAGTGACACGAGCTAACCATAAATCAGAAGTAAAACATACTCGGCCACAATGTTTTGTGAACATGTTCTTTAGCTTTCCCTTTTCTATCTCATATTTTTTTAACACATCAACTCTCTAAAAACAGACACATAAACAAGATTTAAGTATTAATCTTTTTCTCTGACTTTCTGATGCTCAACTTAGTGAATAGGCAAATCATGGTATACAATGATCTCGCTAGTCATTTTGAGATCTACCTTATGATCATAATTACACTTTTCTTTTTCCTCAGGCTTCTTAGAATATTTTTTCTAAATAGCGAATCATAGTATTTGTGTCATATGTATTAGTGTTTATAACTAACTTTATACCACAATGTTGATACTAACCATTTCTTTACCATTTTCTTTCACACCAACTGATACAAAATCATCATTCCAAACATAAGAAGATAGTTTTCTTTACGTATCTTGAACCGGTTAAGTTTTCTGAGTTTCGCTCTAATTTTGTGATTGCATTTCTTCATCAATCTCAATACTTTTATTTTGAGCATATTCATCATTCATATGTATATAGCCATTTTGTACATTAAAAAATGTTATCATTTGTTAAAAATGAAAATCCATTCAGCAATAGTAATATTTAGAAATACAAAACATGAATATATTGATTATGTATATTTAATATTGATTATGAATATTTAATATTGATTTTTTTACATTTAATATTTATTCATCTTTCTATAAAATCTATAGAAATTTTTTTTATACACTAAATTATTTCTAAGGCTTGAAAAGATATCGCACTATGGAATAGAAGAACTTGGTCCATAAGTTAATCATGAATAAGAAAACTTTTATGCCTTTCTCAATTTATTTCTCTTTATTTTTGTTAATATCTCAAAGTCTAAAGTAATGTTGGAATCTTGCATAGATCCACAATGATCAAATTAAAATCTAAAGATAAGTTCTTCACATACCATGTATTGAATTTTTCTCTACATATTATTTTCATAAATATTTTGTGATACTGCATAAATAAACGCGCACAAAAAAACCAATTAATCATGACAATGAATTCATAAGCGATAATGATGAAAGGAAGAAAAAATATGCACCAAAATAGAACGAGATTTGAAAAATATATATTATGATTTTTAATCTATACTTCACAAGTGCAACTAATTCAAGTTTCACATCCTTATCCGTATCCGTATCCAAAATACATAATACATATCACCATATCATACTTAATTTATAATTTATTTAAAACCACATTTAATATATAAGATGTAGATAATATTTTTTGTTTAATGATTCAGAACCACTCAAACCACGTCGCCTTTCCAGCACAGCCACGTTGGTCTAATTTTTCACGTCAAACTTCCACCACGTAGAAAGTCAGCGGTTGTTTCCGGCCTATTAGCCGTTGATGAACTATTATTCAACATCATTGTTATCATAGCCCAAAATACATCAACATAGTTGAAATGACCAACGTTACCAAATCTATAATTCACACGTTATATGAATAACACGTTTAGACAAAGTTTATTTCCATTTAAAATAAATCAAACATTAGATTTGTTTAGCCTAAATATTTATATTGATCTAATAATAATATTATTTTATTTTAACTAATTAATAGATCATAGTTTATTTTACTACACTATAATCAACCATAAATAATTTATCTTTCTTAAACAATAAACCCAACACACAATAATTTACTTTTCTTAAATAATAAAATTAAAATATTTGCAAACTATATAATTACCGACAAAAATTACCTTCATTGAACTTTGCAACAATGAGTTTTTGTTTCTGATAAATGATCGACTATAACTTTTTTTAGCGACGTGTTATATAACAATTGAGGTTAATTATGATTTAAGATGAATTGTGGATTCTACTTTGATTTTCAACTTTGTGGGTTTAATATCTCATTTTAACATCCTAATGCCATCAATTCTTTAATATCACGTATTCAATTAATCATTAACCCTCAAGATTTGCTCATCAAAGACTCGACTCTAATCCCAAAAAAAAAATATGGACTTGCAGCTCATTTTTTTACAAAAAAAATCCTGCGTTTATCAAAGTTACTCATTTAAAAAAGAAATGTTCAAAACCACCAATTTTTCTACCTTGCAGTATTTCAAAACTCAGGATTAATTTAAAGAAAATACTAAAAGCAAAGATCAAACCTTTTTATGTCTTCATGTAGAGGTTCAAATATGGTAAAAATAGTATAATTTTTGTGAAAATATTTATTTATTTTAAATTAATTAAAAATTAAATTAAAATGCATTTAAGTTTTTTCTAATTTAAAAATTATTTTTCTCTATTAACAAGATATTTTAAAGTAGTGCAATTGACAAAATATCACTTTTAAAAATTTTTGTTCTAAATATATCATCATTAGTTTTAATTTTCCAAAAATAACATAAATTAAATATTAAAATTATTTAAAACTTTTTCCTCATAAGGAAAAATTAAACTTTAAATTGGAAAAAAAGGAATAATACTTTAAAATAACATTTTTAAGTTTTTGTTCCAAATCTAACTCTCTAAAATTAAAATTCCAAAAATATCACAAAAAATTATGTAAAAATACATATTTACTCTAAATAAATTATTCATAAACTTAAAACAATATATTTAGATTCATTTTTTCAATTTATGGTTTAATTTTTTCTATTAAAATAAAATTTAATATATTTTAATTTTAAACTAGATAATTTACCCATGTCTTGCATGAGCATAACATATTAAAATTTTAAATCATTATTTGATTAAAATGTTATATATATATATGTATGTTATATAAGATGAATTTTGTTTGTGTTTTATGTATTAATAACTACTAAAATTATTTTTCAATTTTTAATATGCTTACATTTTTATTTTAGAAGCATTATATCTAAACTATATTTTGGTACAATTGTATATTAAAAATTATGTACTTATATATAATACACTTTTTAACTATTAGTTCTGTATACTTTTAACTTATATATAACTTTTTTTGTAAAATTAAGTTTCATTTTTTAATATTAAAATTTTAAATTACCAATTATATAATTGGAAATATATATATATATATATATATATATCAATAATACATATTTCTAAACTCATTTCTAATTTAATATATATATATATATAATTTATTTTTGTGGAAACAAATTTATGTCTAAAATTGCATGTTATATATGATAATTTTATTTATTGAAAATAAATTTATGTTAAAAGTTTTTATGTTATATTTGATTAATTTATTTTTTGAAAATAAATTTATGTATAAAATTATCATGTCATATTTGACTAAACTATATGTCATAATTTTTTTAACTATGTCATCTTTTCTAATGGATATATAATAATTTTTTAACTTATTTCTTTTTTAATATATAAGATTTGTGCTATTATATAAAAATTAAAATAATGGTGCTATATTTAAAACAAAATTTTAAATAGTATTATTTTTATCAATTGTCCATAAAAAATTAAAAGAATATTATTTTAGAAAATTATCAAATAAAATAAATATTTATATACTTTATAATTTAGGGTATATACATAAAGAAATGGCATTTAAAAAATATAAATAGAGTAATACATTACAATATCACATTTTAAATTTTTTATTACAAATAATTATATAAAATATTTATTTATTATAAATAAATTATAAATAAATTAATATTATATTTGGGTTTATTTTTTCCAATTTAGGGCTTAATTTTTTCAATTATAATATATTTTTTAATGTACTTTTATTTTAAAATTTATGATATTAATTGAATTTAAACTAATGATAATATTTTTGGAATAAAAATTTGAAAAGGTGTTATTTTAGAAAATTGTCCATATAAAATAAATGAGTATTTGCACCAAATAAGCCAAATTTTACCACCTAATTTGCGAAATAGCCAAACACTGTGCAAAACGATGTACAAAATTCTATAATACAATACTATCCCTATTATCCCAAACGAGTAGCGGTGCTAGACAAGATAATTTTTTTCAGATTTGTTCAGAAATGTGTCAAACTCATTTCGCTTGTATTAACGATGAGATATAAATTTTTTTATAATTTCAGAAAAAAAGGATTCAAATCGTTTTCTCTCCATTTTTTTTCCTCTCACTTACTTTCACACACACAAACTATTTTATTTTCTTTCTCAGCGATTTTTCGTGTTTTCGCAGACACTGTTTCGATATCGGCTTCGTTTTTTGGTAATTTTTATGGTTTTTGACATAGTTTACTGTTCACATCAAATACTACGGTGAGTTTTCCGATTTCAATCTAAATTTTCAACAGTCGCGTCTGTTCCTTGTATCTCTCACCTCTGAAACTTGTAACTGCCGATTATGTAGGATAAATACCCATTTTTCATTTCTGGTTCACTATTCATTTCAACAGTGCAAAATCTCAGTCAAAAAGAAGAAGAAAGAGAATAGAGGATGTCGAAATGGTAAGATTCTAGACTTCCTTTCCGTGTTGTTTTCAATACAAATTTTGATGTATGCATGCAACTCATTCTTCCATCTTGCATGTTTAGGAGCCACTTCCTCTCCTTCCGGAGAGGATGTTTGCCACCGGCGAAGAACCTTTTGACGAACGTGTTAATTCGTACCACAAGATGAAGAGGATAAATGTTATTTTGAATGCTCTTGAAGAACATGAGGTTGAATTCTTTAAAAATCCATTTTTCGGAAAGTTATTTCAACAACCGAAAAACCATCATATTTTGGAAATTTTGGGTATTTCATAAGTACTCGTCACTTAAAAACATCAAAACCAAAACCACATGAGTTATGGTTTCTGTTTACAGGTAAACGTGTTAGATTCTCGATAAAAGAGTTTGCTATCATAATTGGTCTCTCTTGTGGGAAATTTCCGAGTCGTAGCAAGGGAAACAAGAAGCACCCGATAAAAGAGAAGTCGTATTGGCCTACACTATTTGGTAACCTGTAAACATGCTCGGTTGATCTTGCCATAAAGATACTAAAAAAGAAAACGGTAGCCGATAAAGAAGACAGGATCAAGTTTGCTTGTCTTGCTTTCACAGCATCGGTTCTGGTTCCTACATCTCACATCCCGAAGATTGATAAAAATCATGTTGAACTCATTCCAGATCTAGATGCATTTTTGGCTTATCCTTGGAGTAGGACTGCTTTTGAATTGGTGGTTTCTAATGTAAAGAAAAGGGATGTTCTTGCTTTATGCCAAACATCAATTGTTGTTCAGGAATTTGTTCACTCAATCCAACTTCTCATGGTTGAAACAATTCCATCATTACTGGATATTGAACAGATGAATGACTCCTCTTCCTCGTCCGATACTCAAGACGATACCGAAGAATAAGTTGATAAAACGCGTGACAATTCATCGTCTTCAAAGAAGAAGAAAAATTGGACTTAGTCCCGGACATGTCAGATTACTCGATGATGAATGTCAAGTAATTTTCATAGATCCTTTGTTATTCTTATCTTGAAGACATGCTATTGTTATATTCTTATTCTAACTTATGTCATTACTATCGGTACATGGATAAAATTCTTGATAAATAAACAATTATACGATACATATCCGTATTATAGGGTTTCCTATATGTAGATGCTAATCTATATCATCATATCTCTTTTTATTGGGTTCTAACACTGTGCTCTTCTCAATCGCAATATTCGTTACTAATATCATGTACATGATCATTCATATGTTACGGTGTAAACATTTTGTTAGTTCTTGATACACAGTTTGTTAACAGCTATAATGATATATAACGGACTACATCTATTTCGTTTTTTCATAAATTTATTACAGATAATTATATGTATTTGTTAGTCATTATATCGAAGGACATTATTCAATGTATTTCAACATTATTTCATGGAAAAATAAAATTCATTCTCTTCTAGATACCTTTTGATGAGGAATTTTCCACCGCTTATGTGTCTTCAACTGGGAAATTTTTTTGCCCACTTGATTGCCCTATTTTCAAATTAAAATACTCTTCAAACACCTTTTCTTTCCCGTTATCGATTGTAGTTGTTGGAATTATTGTTTGTGCTTTTGTGTTTGAGCAGTTAGCGATATCACTAACTCCTACGACATTGTAAACAGTTGTACAATTGAATCAGAAGTAATTTATGTAGTTGATAATCTCAACTGATGTAGAAGTGAATATGTGGGAATTACCGACTGAATGCAAATTTGGTTCGATGTCGTCTTGATCTTCATTGCTTCCATCTCCTACTTCCATCTCCTATTGTATTTCTCACCATGTATTACTATCATCTTCATCCAACCGAATGATTTTATCATTATCACATGTCGCTATATTATCCATGGTGCAGAACTCACTGGATAAGGTAGATGATGGTTGTGTATCCGTCACGGGATGTATGATATCATTCGCAGAGATTTTTTCACTTAACAGATTATGGATTTTGGTTATCACAGCCATCTGCACTAGTGTATTTATTTTTTCCAAAATCTTTTGGCTTTCATGTATAACACCACCTGCCAACAAATCTAAATACAAAACAAGTTTTTGAAAAAAATCATATAAATATTGGATATTAATTATGTTAACGACTACCAGAAATGTTACCGTGATAATCTATTGTTTGCTCATCCAAAGACCCAACATCCACCTTCATCTCTCTCCCAAACATCGCGTACCAGATTTAGAAGTCGCACCATCACGGAATCTCATTATCAAACCCCAAAAAAAGATTATTTTATCGATATATAAAAATATTAACCGCTAACACACATCACTGAACACCAACAACATCATTATACAAAGATCCAGACAAGATTGGGTTTCAGTATGCATATCAAGCTTAAAAAAACCAAAATTAAAATATATGGTGAGAAATACAATATACAACATTCGGACATAAATGTCTCCATCCTAAATGTCAATATTTCTGTGGACTAAAAAAACATCTTAAACAAACTTTAAAACTTCATAAATGTTACCTTCGAGATTTTATTTTTATTTCAACAAATCACGTACCGATTTGGAATGTAGTGTAGTAGTTGATATTCTCCTTGCTGTATAACCCAGAAAAAGTTACAGTCTCTTGCTTCAAATATCAATGACGATTATTTTCTGTTGTTAAATATTTATATACTCGGTTAACATCGATCATAACATATACGTACAACTACAGTTTATATCTCTAAATTTATTTGAAATTCTCCATTAAATACTTTTGTGTCAGCGATATCTTTTCAAATTTCGCGTACGATGAACATTGCCCTATTTTGTCAGAATTACATTATTGCCATCAGATTTTTTTTAATGAAATGGTGTTCCACCGAGGTCATTTTCAGTAATTCTTCGTGTACATACTACAATAAATTTAATTTTTTGAATCTTGTGATCATTTGATTAATTTTTCAAAAGTTTTGGCCTATATAAATAAATAGAGCTGGTGAATGTAGTCACGTGTGAAATAAAAAAATGAGGCTTTTTTTTCAATCGACCTCACCTGCCATCTTCTTTGGTCTTTGCTAATTGGCCAAACCAATCAGATTTCAATGGCAATTTGGTAATTTACAATTTTCTCTGAGCCTCGGTCCCATCGAGCCACACAACAGATCCAACACACACAAATCCATGATTCTTCGATATAAACCAAAACCTCAAAAACCATAACGCATCTCAAATTTTTCGAATTACATTTCAGAAAAATGTTGAAGGTTTCGTCTAATGTGACTAACCATTTACATACCTTCTTCTCCGATTCTCGCCTCTTTGCTCCGGTTTATTCTCCGCTGATTCAGCGTACTGTCGCCGTCTCATGTTCTCAGCTAAATAGAGATCCTTTTCAGCCAATTCTCTCCGCCGATCGGGGAAGCCTCAGTCCTGTTAATTCCGGTACATCGGCGGATCGGTTCCGATCTGGTCGATTGATGGAAGACGGTTATTCATATAAGGAGAAGTTCATTGTGAGAAGCTATGAGGTTGGGATTAACAAAACAGCTACCGTTGAGACAATTGCTAATCTCTTACAGGTCTGATTTGTTTTTTTTTTTAATAAAAATTTCGACTCAAATTACATATTTTTGTTTGTGTGTGTGTGTTTTTTTTCTTCAGCGGCTCTGATATCTAATAATAGAAGATATATGATCACGATTCTTGTGTGTCTTAGGCAATGGTTTCTTCTCAACATTGCATGTTTGCATTTTCTTGTCGGTGGATTGTTTTGGCTTTTTCTAATGTGATTCTTGTTTTAGTGTATGGTTAGTTCTTTAGCTCTAAGCTAGAGATTAGTGGTTAACTGTAATCAACGTTTGATTTTAGAACATGATTTGTGTCTTTTAGTCATTGATGTTAAACATGAATTGTGTAGGAGGTAGCATGTAACCATGTTCAGAACGTTGGATTCTCGACCGATGGATTTGCCACAACACTCACCATGCGGAAATTGCATCTCATATGGGTCACTGCAAGAATGCACATTGAGATCTACAAATATCCAGCTTGGTAATTCTTTCTTTTTTTCTTAGGCTTTGAGTAGTTGAGAATTGCGAGCAGGATTTGTGGTTTGGAGTTGAAACTTTTTCTTATTTGGTTACAGGAGTGATGTGGTTGAGATAGAAACATGGTGTCAAAGTGAAGGAAGGATTGGAACAAGACGTGACTGGATTCTAAGGGACTGTGCCACGAGTGAAGTTATTGGTCGTGCAACAAGGTTTTGCTTTTCAACTTTTTCATACCAAACTTTTACTCTCTTATTATATTGCATAACAGTCATTTGTTGTGGATGCATATACTGATGACATTAGTAGCAACAAAAGGGCATATGGGTGCTAGTTTAGTTGTATAGATTTATGCCTATTTCTCAATTGTTATTGTCTCTGACAAATGGGTCTCAGTAAGTGGGTGATGATGAACCAAGACACGAGGCGTCTTCAAAGAGTTACAGATGAAGTTCGTGAAGAGTACTTGGTTTTCTGTCCTCCTGAACCCAGGTTGAAGAATTATGGTTTACTTACCAAATTTTCTCAGACATGAAAATCTCAACTAGTTCTTCTCTGTATTACTGTAGGCTAGCTTTTCCAGAGGAGAATAATAGCAGCTTAAAGAAAATCCCGAAACTTGAAGATCCAGCTCAGTATTCTATGCTCGGGCTTAAGCCTCGACGAGCTGATCTGGACATGAACCAGCATGTGAATAATGTTACCTACATCGGATGGGTTCTTGAGGTGAGTGCTTAAAATCTCAGGTCATTTAATTGATGTGCTAACTAATAAATCTGAGCTTGGTCCCTTGTAAATGACAGAGCATACCACAAGAAATCATAGACACACACGAACTTAAAGTTATAACTCTAGATTACAGAAGAGAATGTCAGCAAGATGACATTGTAGATTCACTCACCACCTCTGAAATCCCCGACGAGTGGGTCTCAAAGGTTACTGGGACCAATGGATCTGCTACATCAAGCAAACTAGTAAACAATGAGAGCCAATTCTTGCATATCCTGAGGTTGTCAGAAAACGGTCAGGAGATCAATCGCGGAAGAACTCAATGGAGAAAAAAGAAATCCTCAAGATGAGATTCTTTTAACTTTTTCTTCAGTCTCAGTGAAGTTTTTTGCTTCACGTTTGTAGCTTTATTGTACCTTCTGATGAGATCTCGTTTTGGGGTTAGATGAAAATTGGAGTATTGGAGTAGCGTCGCCGTCGGTGTGTTTTGTTCATTTTCTGTCCAAATTTTGGGGAAACATTTCTTAGATCTTAGTCTTTCTCTGCTTGTATCTTTTCTCATCCCAAACTCTAGAAATAAAAGATTTGTTCATCTAATAATTTATATTTTGTTTTCACTGTTAACTATATGGAAGAAGGCAATTTCCCCACAAATTTTGTTATATAAGATTATACATTTTAATTTTTTAACAATGACAATAACAACATCTCTAATATTAATTGAAAACTATTTTTATAAAACAACTTTATCCCGACAAACAATTTTATTTACAATAGGGCTATAATTATGTGTCCCTAATCAATTTCAAATAAGTATAAAAATAGGATTAAATTAGTAAAATAATTACAATATTTGCCAATAGAAATAATTTGGTTAGATAATCAATATATTTTATTAAACTAACCAAAAATAATTATTTATTTCAAAAAAATAATTTTTTTATTTTTTTAAGTTACACATACAAAAATTATAAATAATTAATATTCAATCGTAACATTTTATCATATGTTGTAAATGTGATATTTTAAAAATTGAGTATTTGATTTAAATAAGAAAATAAATTATAATTTCTATTATTTTACGAATAAAATATATTTTATATATAAATCATCAATTATTTAAATAGAATAAAAACAAGAGAAATACCCTAAATTAGCACTAAACCAACTTTTTATGACAATTATAGCACTCCAAAGAAAAAATCTCTCATTTAGCATTTTTACAAATGAGAAAAGTCTATTTTCTCCTTGATTAAAATTAGAACTCACGTGAAGCGTTTCTCTTCTTCAACCTCTCCGACGCCAAAATCGTAGACTGAAAATTCGCTAGTCGTCTCCAACTCCGGCGACGACATCGTCGTCGTCTCCATTTCTCGCACGCGATTCAGCACATCTTCAACATTTTAAGCGACAAAATCGATAGGAAGTACGCTCGCATTCGTCTCCAACTCCGTCACGATCTCCGGCACGCGTTTCCACATTTTGTCTCCATCTCCGGTATGCTATTCAACAGAGGTAGAGATTCTGCACGCGATTTGGCAGATGGAAAGATCCGGTATGTGTGCAACATTTTCCAGGTACTTTTTCCAACTCTTCTCCATCGAAAAGCACCACCTTCTATTACTAGCTCTGTAGTAAGATCAAATAACTATGCTGCATCACATGTTGGATAATAGTAATGATTCATCTCATTAATGCTATTGTAGCAAAATATTTCTTAGCTATGTAAAACTAGGCATTTTGATTGTAACCCCTTTTTGAGAAAGAATAGTTCATATTCTTATAACTAGATCTCTGGCTTTTTTGGTTCTTACATAGATTGGTTTTGTTGTATTTTCTTACATGAGAGAAATGTATACAATTTTAGTATATAGTTTAGAAATGATGTTCTTGTTATCATGAGCATTATATCTGCCTCCAACTTCCATTTGAAATGTATACTCATCTTTACAAAATTATCATATCTGATATAGTTAAGTGAGAGATTATTCATTTTTTTACAAGCTTTACGAGTCCCATGTGCTAGCAATTTTGTTAAAAGCATGACAATTTTTCTATGATGGTTTCAGGTTTTTATTGACAGCTATCTATCTTCTAATCATTCAGTTTGTCACTCGGTTGGGAGGCAAAGTATTTGTCAATATGATAAATCGAGAAATCAACGAAAGTGTGGAATATCGAACTAAGAGTTTGATTTACAAAGTAAAGAGCAACATTGTTTACAGATTGCTAATCAATTACTCAATAATCATTGCTATGGAAAATCTTGACATTGTAGTTATTTGGGCTCTATTTTATGCAGATATACATTGGAATCTTCTACCATATTTTCTACACTGAAACTTCATTAAATTTTAGGAATACTTTATGCAAATTTATGTAGTATCTCTTATGTTTTAGGAATTCTTTCTTAAAAATCGTAACCTTTTTCTTATGTTTAGATAATCAAGAACACATATGTTTGAATTTTCTTAAACTTATGTTATTTACGCTTCTAATATATATGATATAATTATGTATTATACTACATAGTTTATAATGCCCAAATGTCATTCTAACATCATGTAAATACTAATGTTTTGTTGCTCAATAATTTTAACATTTAAAGAATCATTGCAAACTTTTAAATGAGTAGTGATCTTTTTTTCCTTGAACTGAAAATCTACATCTGCCAAAGAACAAAGATAGTACAAACTTATAAAGAAATGAAAATTTTATTAAACCATCCCAAAAGAGCATTACAAATTTTTGCTACAATGTTCAAAAAACTTGTAATACGAAGGCTCTAGCAAAATAAAAACAACAAAAACGAGTTTGTTGGTACAATGTTCACAAATATTGTAATACTTGTTGCGGTTCTTCTCCGAAACTATATTGCAACTGAGGTAAAAGTATCTTAGGGGGAATGAGTCTCTCATGTTTATACCTATAAAAAAGATGCATTCGTTAATGTTAACAACAAATCGTAAAACAGTTAATACCACATTACCTGATTTATTTAAAATTAAGGAATGTCTTACTAAAAATATAAAATACCTTCCTAAAACGTAAAACTGCATAGGGTTTATTAAATTTTAGGAAGATTTTATGCAATTTTAGTTATTATCTCTTATGTTTTAGGAATCTCTTTATAAAATGTTGATTTTAGAAAGACTTTGATCAATTTTAGGTATTATCTCTTATGTTTTAGGAATCTCGTTCTAAAACGTTATTTATGTTTGATGTTATCTTTTTCTTCTGTTTAGTTAATCAAGAACACATATGCTACTCTATAAAGTTTTTAACTCAAAGTTTATTAGCACATGAAATTCGAATTAAAACTTACAATAGCAGCTAGAGAGAAAGTGGTGATACTGATTTTTTGGTAGCTGGTAAAGATGATCTGCAAATCGAGAGAATCAACATTCATACATTAAAAACTCATCTACCAAAAGATGAAACAAAAATAACATCTACCAAAAATAACATCTACCAAAAATCAACATTTTTGAATATTTTGTTCCATTCTACGTGTACACAAAATATGCTACTCTAATCATTGACAAACATTATATAAGTCATTCCAAGATAATCTGTCCACAAAATCCTAACCGTAGATTATAGTATATATGATGTTCAGAAAACATTCTGATGCAGATGATGAAACTCCGAATTTTTATGTCAAGTGCAGATGATGAAACAAATCAAGAAAAGAAGAGAGAAGAACAAAAATACATTGTTCCACTTAAAACAAATACAGAAACAGACTGGTACAGAAGACAAGGAGATTATTGTAACAATGATATCTCCAACATCTAAATAGCAATATCAAGTTTGATAAATCCAGACATGATGGCTGAAATTACACTAACACATTTTTTTCTAACATACACAAAACTAGATAATCTGAGAGCATCATCTTCCACAAACAATAAGCACAAATGTTACAACAAGCACATTGTTCCACTTAAAACAAATACAGAAACAGACTGGTTTATGGGTCTATACATTCGAATATTCAACATCTAATATTAATATCAGAGAATTAGTGTTTTTCTAATTTTTTAAAATAGTAACAATGTAGTTTCTATTGTGATGTATCTCGAAATTTAGTACAGGTAATTTCTAAGTTTTTGTCCAGTTTAGAATTTTGCTCAGTTTTCTTTTTTTTCATCAGTACGCAAGTGCCTTGTGAGTGGACAATATACCCCTGGATACACAGCAACTACAATTCGCTCACGGACAAAGATCAACTGCGTCCTATTTCTATTCCTAATATTATCCTGCAAGGTATGCCTCATCAAACCGTAGAGAGAACAACGAAAATCGATGGGAGTTGTAAGCAGATCCAAGAAGAGAACAAACAACGAAAATCTCAACCTAATTCCAGATTTAAGCAAATCCAAGAAGAGAACAAACAACGAAAATCGAAGGAGATTTTTACCTCTGTGAAAACGACGAAGGTCGATTTCGGCGGAGGAGACGACGAGAATCGTCGATGAGGAAGAAGGTGAAGGTGGAGCTGGATGTCGACGAAAATAAGAGAGATTTCGACGGGAGAAAGAAAAATCGCCTGGAGTTTCGACGGCGGCGTGTCCTCGTGTTTGTGATAGTTTTAGGTTAAAATAAGAGAGGTTATGTTTGTCATTTTACATTTAAAAAAATGCTATTTCTAAGATTTTAGATTAGGGATGCTAATTTAGTCATTAAATCTAGATTTAGTGCTAAATTAGTCATTTGCCCTAAAAACAATCATTATATTAAAAATAATAAAGTAATATTTTTGATAAATATAATTAGATTTTAAATTTCAAATAATAATTTTTGGTAAAAAACTATTGTATATTTATTTAATAATTATTTTATGGTAGATATATAAATTTAGTTAATTATAAAACGAAATACAAATATCTTGAATGTAACGTTTGTTGAATGTTGAACGGTTACGACTCCATGAGGAGCATGCCACTTGTAAAGAGTATTGACTGTTTCATGAAATGCATCGGTAACACATATCATGAAATCTATTATAATCTTGATCATGTTTCTCAATAAATCAAACAATACTTTAGATTTGCCATTATATCCATCGGCTTCAGTAAATGTAGATAAACCGATCTTTTCTAATTAAGATCATTTAAATCTATAAAAGCATTTCATGTATTTTCTTAAGAAACTTGTATATAATGTTTAATTTTTTTTTCTAAACCATGTAACTAATAACCGAACGTAAACCCAAAATGTTAAAAATTTTATGAACCTTTAAAAATAGAGGAATTAATTCAAATATTCTAAATTGTACTCGATATTATTAGTTTACCAGCCAAAAAACATGTTTTACTACACTTTTCTATATTTTTATGAAAAAATCGTTTTTACCCTTATACATATTTAAATTATTTAATTAATAAAATAATATATTTTAAAATATTTAATAAAATAATATTAGGAGAGGAAAATAAAAAAATGAATCGACAGTTTCCTTATTCCCTCCCTTAATCGACATTTTTTCTCTCTCTTCTCTCTCTCGTATCTCTCTCTTCTCTATCTTTCTCATCTTCTCTCTTTCTCTTCTCTTTCGCGGTACTCTCTCTCACGGTGTTTTCTCACTATTTTTCACGTCGTCGTCGTCCTCTCATCATGGTCATCTTTCGCCGTAAGTTTCATTTCTCCCCTCTCTTTTTTGTTTCTCTCCTCTCTTCTCTGTTTTTTCTCCTTGCAATCGTTGTGACTCAGTTAAGATAAAATATTAATTATGTTTAGTATTTTTTTGTCTTCCATTACTGCGTTTATCGTGCTTTCCATTGTCGTTGTTTTGGGTGCCTCTTCCTCTTCCATCGTAACCCAGCGATTCCGCTATGGCTGTGAATTCGTCTGCGAAATCGTCTGCGAATTCGTCATTTGTATTTTTGTCGGGTTATTTGATGTGCTATTAATGAAATCTTTTTGAATTTTTATGTATGTAATGACATATTTATCATGTATTTATGGCAGATTTATCATGTATTTATGACATATTTATCATGTATTTATGACAGATTTATCATTTAATTGTGGTAGACTTAAGTTGACGATTATTTACGGATATAGTTGACTTACAGCGAGATATTTATTAATTATGTTGTTTGTCGTGACAGATTTACATTGACGAGAATTTACATACATGAGTGACTTATAGTCATTTGACGTCAGACTTATTTAAGCAATGCACAACAACATTCAAGCCATGCACAAAAAATTAGGAGCTAATCCACTACATCGAGATGAAAATGACGATATGATACCAATTATGTGCAACAACCAAGTATAGACAAAATTTTAACTAAGTATACACATTGTGGAAAACTTTTCAAATTTGTATATATATTACGGTAGACATATCTTAAATTGCACACAAATTTATTAAGTTTGACTTTGTGGCAGAATTTTAAATTTATTATTCAAAATGTGGCAGACTTTGGGCATATATCATAACATACTTCTAATGATATTTAGACAGAATTAGTTATTATTAATAACGTTATGGCAGACTTATCATGTAATTTTACAAAGTAGTAGTGCAACTTTTGCAATTATGTCTAACTTGACTACAATACGAACAATTATACTCCTTTCTACGGTATTTTTTCTCCATTAAAATTTGTAAAACAAACTTCATTCACCCACTTTTGGCCAACCAGGTTGTCGACGAACCAAATGTGGCAAACAAACTTGAGCCAAAATTTCAAGAGTTGTTTTTTCGTCAAAAATATATACCTCACTTCTGATTCACAAAATCTACTATCCAATTGAAAATCTTCATACACCATAGCAATGAATTCATTATATCTCGTACTTTCACTAGCATGTAAAATTCGATATCCTTATTCTTTATCAGTGACAAAGACCCACATATTTTTTTCAAGTTTCATCGACCACAAACAAGGATAATCTCTTCCATGTCTTTGTTTTAACGGTATTGCAAAAAATTTATGTCTGAAAATAAGTTACTCGTAACAATGGAGGTGAATGGCGGCAACCCTAATTTAGGTTAGAGACACTGGATTTTTCACGTAACATTCGGATTTCGAGTATCTAATATGTAAATACAGAGCAAATGTAATGAAAATCTGCCATAAAACTTGTTTCATAAATCTGCCATTTAAACTCTGCCGGGATTGTTAGGATAATGTAGTAAACTTTTGTCTATATCATTTCAATATGAAACTCTGCTGTTAGAATTAATAAATCTGCTATATTTATAAGTATGCGGTATCATATAGTAAGTCAATTATAACGTAATGGTATCTTATTTATTAAATCCAAAATTTATTAGGTCATAAGTCAACGGTTAAAAAGAAATTATTACATAAATTAGCCGCCACTATGAAGTCATAAGTCTGTCCACCTTTCATAAATCAGTCAAATTTTTTAGAAATCTGCTATAACTATTTGATAAATCTGCGAGATTTCACATAAGTTTGTCGCTTTTCGTCAATCTGCCAAATCGATAAATCTATAAGTCTGCTTTTCCATAAATCAGCACAAAAAAATCTACACATATAACACAAAACTCAAACTAATTAAACTCTACATTTATACTTAAGTGATAGAGGTGGGTTTCGCACTCTCAATATCGAGTTCGGTTCAAAAAAGAAATGGACCTGAAATCATTACACGTTCCTCTAATACAGACGATTTTCGTCATTTTCGAGAAATTAAAAAGATTTCCCAAAACGTTCGTGATGAGCTTTTTGAGAGGGTATTAATAAACATTAATGATGCAGGAACAAGATGACTTGTTCGAGCAAGGGGAACCGCTGGAGAGACTCTAGCTGGCTGTACAACACTTTCTAAAGACTCAAGAGTGATGGGTTGATGGTGACCCTTCAACTGGTTGTAGAGCACTTTTTGGAGGATCTAAGTGAGGATTGAGTAGAGAGGTGGATCAAGAGACACCACACAGATTATGGAAGGTCTGTGATAAGTCTAGAGCACTTAAGCTTCAAGGATTCTCACACAAGAAGGTTGGAGACGTCAGCTCCTTTCAAAGGAAGAAAAACTAGGTTTTTATTTCATAAAACTTAAGTGATTACATGCTGAGAAGGGACTTTATATACTAGTCCAGCAGCAGGTGCCTTCTAGGGCTGAAAATACATTATAATGAAAGGACTAAAGCAAAAATAACAACAAGACATTAAGACCTAATGACAAATAAAAGACTTTTAAATTTAACAGCCACATTCCTGCAAAAACAAGCAAATAAACTTGTTAATTCAAACATAAGAATTTTAAATACGCACTTTGGTCTCTTGTAGCTCCTTATAATGTCTTCTTAAGTTTGTTTAGCAATGATGAACAAGATTGTATCTCTGAAGCCTTGTAAAACTGGAAGAAGTGAAATTGTGGTAGTCTTTAGTTGTTCATAGTCTCCTTCTTGTAATTCTTTAGTAAGTTTAGCTTCATGGAATTCTCCATCTTTTATGATTGTTATGAGACTCTTGACAGATTTGTTGAACATTTTACTAAGGTTTCTTGTGTCTCATCTTGTTTTTGGAGCTTGTCTCATAATAAGTATATTAATGGATTCTTCTTCGGCTTCTAGTAAACTAGTATTAATGTCCTCATCAATTCAATTAATATGCCTTTTATAACAAAAATTTAAAAGATTTATTAAGTTAAAATATATTAAAAAAAGATTAATAACATTAAATGAGATCCAAAAAAAAATTAATAACTCACTTGTAATGTCATTCAATAGTAGATACAACACTAAGCCAGCGGACGAGCCTGTTAACTCGTTAAATTTGGTGGGGCGAACTTTAGAGACCACGGTTTTAGCGAACCGGCCAGTTACGATTTAATAAAGAATATGGACGCTACGAGGCGAGCCAGGTGGAAACTTGGTTTCAATGGTGATAGACGATTAGATTAATAAATAATCCAACGTTTATTTGTTTTATATAATTGCTCGACTTATGGTCGTAACTCGTAACTTAGCTCACAATTTGGCCACACAAACGTAACCGATTGGTATAACTTGGTTTAGTACCAAATCTACTTGGGTCTTCCTTCTTAACCAAGAAGCCTTACAACAGTGCTTCAGTATTCGAAACTGCGTCTTTCTTCTTCTCTGCTTCTTCATCTTTCTTCTTCTTGTACCGAGCAACATGCTTCTGGTACTCCTCAAGCTCTTTCTCCAGCTTCTCTATGAATTCACTGGTATGTTCAAGCGACTGCTCATACCGATATTTCTCCAAAGCCTGCTCTTTCATTCCATTGTGTCAGGAGAATTAAAGAAAAACACACCCAACATAAAAGTATATGGATTCATCATACCTTATCTTTAGAGAGGGTATCAAGAGGAGACATCACTTCTGGTCTTACATAGTTTTTCCCACGGTACATTACTATGGTGTTGTGCGGCTTGACATCAATCACAATACCCTTGCTTAACCGAGCAAGCTCTTCTGCATACTCATGAATCTGCCCAGGTTTGTTACAGGGCTTGCAAATAACTTTAACAGTCTCGTGCTTTTTCCAATGGAGGTGCATATTCAGAACAACACCTCCAAACACTCCTCTTCTTCCCACAAGTACAAAGTTCTTTCTCTTTTCACCTGTACGTTTTAGATAATGCTGCTCTTCCTCTGTCAAAATTTCTGGATCATAGGGTTCCGCTGGTGATTTCGGGACATCGTATTTCCTCAGTTTCTCAATCAACCATTCTTCTTTTCTCTTGGCCTGTACAATTCAGAACAAAAAAAAAAGACTCAGTCTTGTGCATACAATTAGATTTTCTTGGGATTGTTTCCAAGAACTAGTAATATACGAATTAGAAGTGAACCAGATAGAAGAAAATTAGGCACACTAATGAGAAGGTCTACACTTTCTAAGTTTGCATGAAAACCCAATTATAGAGAATATGAATACTGATGTAAACCTTTTCGAGCTTGTATCGAATCCTAACTTCAGGGTTTGGAGAATTCATCTTCTTTTTGGCCTTTAGACGGTAGAACCTTAACTCATTCACTTTAGCCTTTCTCGATAATTTAGTCCGTTTCCACTTTTTCTCTTTCCTCATAGGCACACTTTTGTTTTCATGGATATTGTTAAAGGAAAACCTCACCACATTATCATCTGTTCTTAGCTCTATCGTCGAATTACTCATGTAACGTCTGCAATATTCGAATGCATTCTGCTTCTGCGCTCGTAAAAGGTCAAAAGAAGCTGATTCATATGGAACTTCTACGGAAGGTCTCTCCTTTGAGTAAACTGAGTAATTAGGGAACTGCAGGTGAAGTAGGAAGAGTCTAGAGGTCCTGCAAAACCCCAGAACATAAATTATCTTTAAGAAGATAAGCAAAACACTCTAGTTTCCACAACAAAATTTACACATAGAAAATTGCAGAGAATTTGATGAAGAAAACTTTATCAGTAACCTGATTTAGGCAGAAAAAGTTGCAGAGAAATTGATGTGTACATTTAAGAAAGCACACATAAGCCACAAAATTGGCAGACAAATTGATGAGGAAAAGTTCATCAATAACTTTCTATAGCCATTACCATTACAAGACTTTGGAATCATTTAAAACGAGAAAAAGGAGAAATATGTATACCATTTAGGATTTCTGAGAAATCGATGAGAAATTCCGTTTGCATAACCTAAAGCTAACATCATTACATCCTGTGAATTACTCGCGGGAAATGTAGACAGAGCTCTCAATAACCGAAATTGAACGTTGGTTCAGATCGTCCGGTTTAAGCAACGAGGATTTGATGAGCACAGAAGGTCCAGTCTCTGATTCTGGCTCGGAGCTTCTTTATCTTTCACCGGAAGAGAGAAAATAAGAGATTTACAAACCTTGACACAGATAAAACTCTGAGAGAGACAAAGAGAAATGATGCGTCATGGGAGACAAACGGAAAACGGAAAAATCGTGAAATTGACGACGGCAACGGCAAACTCGCACGGAGACGAAGAGAATGCGAGCGGTTTGTCGAGGGTTTAGAGCTTCGAAACTTAAGTTAAGATGAAGTATACCGGTTTGATATAACCGGTGTGTAAATATCGGTTAAACTAATTTTGGTTGGATTGTTGTCAAAAAAAAAAAAACAAATTTGTATACAAAAATTATTTTCTTTCTGTAAACAAGAAACGAGTAATTTTCTTTAACTAGATTTTCTACTGAGCTACTGTTTAAGCGATTTTACTTTCATGTAGCCAAACAATACCTGCTGCTGCAAAGATGAAGACTGTTACTTGAGGTTAGTTTTTCAGCAACAATGATTTCAGATTTACTGTTGTATGCAGTATATTGTTTTTCTACACATAACCATTTAAGTTGTTGAATAAGTGTGCTAATTGGTGTTTGTGAATTTGTATATTTACTTATCTACTATATGTTAACACTAAAGATAAAAATTGATGAGGTATCAACATCAGATTTATTCTAAGAAATTCGTTTAAGACAATATTATATTACAATATTCAAATTTACCTTTAACTGTTGCAATCAATAATACCATATTTGACTTTCTTTAAATATTGATACATTAGACTAATTGTTCATAATGTCGTATCACATCAGTTTAACTCATTATTTAATTTCCTATAAATGTATATATATTATAATAAATGTTCAATATTTGATTTTCTATATATATTTATATGTTACAATTGCAACTCAGAAATTACCATTTTTATCATTATGCCAGTTCGTATTTTAGATACGCTATCATTTAATAACATAATAAAAATTTCATAGACATATGATTTCTTAAAACTCCTTATTCTTAAAACACTAACTTACTATTTTCAATATTTATGATGATTGTCGTTAGGTGTGCTTGCCATTTATATTAATTTATTTTTTAAAAGATTTCGATTATGAAATCTTAATCCCAAGAACATGTAGATTTGATTTAATTCAACCATAATATTTTTTTTTAGTAAAAGAAACTACTAACCTTGATCCATAAGGAATTAGACAAAATGATTTTCTCCTCCTTAAACCTTTCTCTTTAATGATCTCCTTGATGGATACGAAATCAATGCTTTAATCCTTTACTTTTGTTTTTCTTTTAAGTGGCGATTTCTTTTTGTTCTTCTTAATGTGTTGAAGTGAGAAGTTATGAAAACTAAATCTATTAAAAGAGAAGTTAAAAATATGAGAAGAAAAAACTGCCACACTTTTATTAACCACCACACATCCACACTAGTGCCTTTTCATCTATTAATTAATTGGTTATTAATTAACCATCTTATATATAATGAATGCATATATATACTAACAAATAGAAATGTGTATATACAATTTAATTAGGTAAAGGAGGAGGGTTATCAATACATCTAAATTCTAATGTCGTTATCCGAAACCGATTCATCACGGTGCCGTCTTTTATATTAGAATTATAAACATTAATACGAACTTGATCCGTATAATTAAACCGAAAGACACATAGGTCACATATAAGAATATGTAAATATTCTTACATTCTCCCACTTGACCTTGTCTCGACTTGATGATTCAACAACCTTAATATTTACTTTACATCAAGTTCATTTCAATTTAAACTATCATAATAAAATTAGAATTTATCGGATCATGGCGGTTACACATCATTAGACGACATGATCCCTTCCATGTATCACAAAATAATCCCAACTTCATATATAGTTTCTTTATATTGAGAATAACCTTAATTCTCAATCTAATCATATGTTATCATAGAACCATAAGTGTATACACATATTTTAATGATAACATATCTATTAAAATCAGAAACATAACTTAAATTGAATTCATAGTGTCATACATATAATGAACATATCATAATCATAATAGCAAGGTTTTGTCTATAATACCCATACGCTCTACATGACCAATAAATATTTTGGGTGGTAGTCATTTAGTTAACGGATCCGCTACCATCATATCTGTTCTTATATGTTCAAATGACACTCTATGTTTCTGTACTTCTTCTTTGACAGCTAAGTACTTTAATTCCATGTGCTTAGCACCTTTAGAGTACTTGTCATTCTTTGAAAAGAAGACAACAGCGGAATTATCACAATAGATTCTCAGCGGCTTCACTATAGTATCGACAATACGAAGTCCCGAGATAAAGTTCCGTAACCACAATGCGTGAATTGTGGCCTCAAAGCATGCCACAAATTCGGCCTCCATAGTGGAAGTAGCAATGACGGACTGTTTTCCACTTTTCCATGATATTGCTCCCCCAGCTAATAGGAACAAATTGCCAAACGTCGATTTTCTACTGTCAACGCATCCGGCATAATCTGAATCTGAATATCCAATGACCTCAAGGTGATCAGATTTCTTGTATGTAAGCATGTGCTCTTTGGTGCCTTGCAAGTACCTGAGAACCTTCTTTGCAGCTCTCCAATGGTCCATTCCGGGATTACTTTGATATCGACCCAACATACCAACCGCAAAGCTGATATCTGGCCGAGTACATGTTTGAACATAGTTCAAACTCCCAACCACTGATGCATATGGAATTCTTTCCATTTCCTTACGCTCTAATTCATTTTTAGGACATTGCATTTTACTGAATTTGTCCCCTTTCTGAGTTGGAGCTATCCCTGCGGAGCATTTGTCCATTTTATATCTCTCTAAAATCTTATTGATATATCATTTTTGAGACAATCTTAACAATCCTTGTGCTCTATCTCAAAATATTTCTATTCCGATCACATATGATGCCTCACCCATATCTTTCATTTCAAAGTTCTTAGAGAGATACTTCTTTATATCATGTAACATGCCCATGTCGTTTGCAGCAAGCAAAATATCATCAACATATAAGACTAAAATCACAAATTTGCTCCCACTAACTTTAATGTAGATACATCGATCAACGATGACTTTTACAAAACCGTATGACAAGATGATATCATTAAACTTTAAATACCATTGTCTAGAAGCTTGTTTTAGTCCATATATCGACTTTCTCAGCTTACATATCATATGTTCTTTTCCTGTGACTATGAAACCTTCAGGTTGGTCCATATATACTTCTTCCTCAAACTCTCCATTTAGAAAGGCGGTTTTCACATCCATATGGTGAAGCTCTAGATCATAATGAGCCACCAAAGCCAAAACAATTCTTAGAGAATCCTTCTTTGAAATCGGAGAGAAGGTCTCTTTATAGTCAATACCATCTTTTTGGGTGAAATCTTTAGCAACAAGACGAGCATTGTATCTTTCAATGTTACCTTTCGAGTCGCGTTTGGTCTTAAAGACCCATTTAGAACCAATGGTTTTGAAACCGTTAGGCAACTCTACTAAGTCCCATACATTGTTATCACCCATAGATTTAATTTCTTCTTTCGAGGCAATTAACCATTTTTCAGCATTGTCACTTTTCATGGCTTTTTGAAATGAGCACGGATCTTCATCAATGTTTAAGTCACATTCACTTTCAATAGCATAAACCACATAATCATTTGAAATAGCAGATCTTCTTTCTCTTCCAGATCGCCTTAATGGTTCTTGTGGTATACTATTCTCTTCTTGAATTGTAACCGGTTCATTAATTGTATTTTCTACTAGTGGGGTTGACACATCATTATGTTGTTCTATTGCATCATTTAACTGTGATGCAACAATAGGAACAACAACCTCAGGTGCAACGATAGGTGAAGGAACATCAACATGGACTTCCTGAATGTCCACTTTTCGTGGTTCACCACTCCCACTAGTTTCACCATTTTCAATGAACCTAGCATTACCGGTCTCCACTATTCTCGTACTATGGTTAGGACAATAAAATATATACCCTTTTGATTTTTCAGGATAACCAATGAAAAATCCAGTGATAGTTCTAAAATCAAGTTTCTTTTCATGTGGGTTATACAACCTTACTTCTGCTGGACAACCCCAAACACGTAGATGTCTTAAACTAGGTTTCCTTCCCATCCATAGTTCATAAGGGGTCTTAGGAACAGCCTTGCTAGGAACCCGGTTCAGCAAATACGTTGCAGTTTTTAATGCATATACCCACAACGAAGAGGGTAAAGAGCAATTACTTAACATGCTCCTAACCATATCCATTAAAGTACGATTCCGCCTCTCAGCTACACCATTCTGCTGAGGAGTACCAGGCATTGTATATTGTGCATAAATACCTTTACTTTCAAGTAACTTTGCAAATGGACCTGGACATTGTCCATTTTCATTGAATTTTTCATAAAACTCACCACCTCTATCAGATCTCACAACTTTTACCTTTTTATCTAACTGCCTTTCCACCTCGTCAATGAACACCTCTAGGACATTCACAGATTTGGACTTTTCATGCAGCAGATATGTATATCCATAACGTGAGTAATCATCGATGAAGGTGATAAAGTATTTTTCACCACTCCAAGAAGGAGCATCTAAAGGGCCACAAATATCAGTATGTATTAACTCAAGAAGCTGAGTGCTTCTTGTGGCTGATTTCTTTGTTATATGTTTAGTCTGCTTTCCTTTAATGTAGTCTACACATACATTTAGATCACCAAAATCCAATGGAGGAAGAATTTCATTCTTTACCAACCTCATAATTCTTTCTTTGGAAATATGACCTAATCTTTGATGCCACAATAAAGCAGAATTTTCATTCGATGCACTACGTTTAGTGCCTCGACTTTCAATATTAAATAGGGATTCGGAAAATTTAGTATCAAGATTGAATTTATAAAGTGAATCAAACAAAGTACCACTACCATAAAAGTAATCATTTCGGTACAAAGAGAAAACACAATGTCCAACCTTAAAAACAAATCCTAAATTATCCAGTCTACTTACGGAAACAAGATTTCTAGCACATTCAGGTACATAGAGACATCCTTCAAGATCTACATGACACCTAGTGTCTAAAATCAATATATAAGTCCCAATGCCTTCAATTCATGCCTTCATCCTGTTCCCCATGAACAAGTATTGTTCAGTTCCTCTTATGAACTGGATCGAACTGAATCCCTGTTTAATATGAGACACATGAGTAGTAGCACCAGAATCTAACCACCAAGTATTATTAGGCACTTCTATAAGGTTCAATTCAGAGCAAACAAAACTATGATGTTTACCTTTCTTGTCGAACCAGGCCTTTCGTTTCAGACAATCTTTCTTGAAATGTCCCGTTTTCTTGCAAAAGAAACATTTCATCTCTTTATGGATTTTGCTTTCAGGTCCTTTCACAAAAGCTTTATCTTTCCTTTTGTCCTTTTTACTCGGTTTTACCTTATAGCTGCTAGAACTTCCAAGACCTACGAGATTCGCAACTTGGTCTTTCATTTTCTTTAATCTCCCTTCCTCTTGAACCAACATAGCCTTTAGTTCTTTAAAATTCCATTTATCTTTAATGGTGTTATAGTTCACCTGGAATTGGCTAAATTCAAAAGGTAGGGAGTTCATAATGAATTGGACCAAAAACTGCTCATGAACCTCCATTCCCATGGATGTTAACTTTACTGCCAAGTTAGACATGTGTGTGACATGATCATGGATTGGTTGAGATCAGTCAAACTTTTTTGTAGTTAGCTCACTCATTAGGCTTCCTACAATCGACTTATCAGTCAAATCCGATTGTGAACACTCCTTAATTTTCTGTATGAATTCCCTTGCTTTCTTTGTCTTAGGCATGGATGGCTTAATACTTTCCGCCATCGTCATCCTCATAAGGTTCAAACTTAACCTGTTAGATCGCTCCCAAGTCTCATACCGAGTATTTTCAGTTTGGGAGCTATCATCTGTAATGGCTGAGGGTTCCTCATCCGTAAGGATTGCAAGGTCGAGTGCCATAATACCCAGTGTGAACCGGATATGTTCTGACCACTCTCCATAATTGAGCCCATTAAACTTTACGACAGAATTAGCGGATGCATACAAATTTGATGAAGCTGCAAAACATTTATACATATTTACTCATTATTACTTTGAGACTTTATTATAAATTCAAAGACCTAATCATAAACTTATAAAACATGTATTCAAGTAACCTTTGGGTAATACTTTGAATACAAACACTTTTAGTGATGTTAAATTTATTCTTTAATAATTAATCATATCACATAAAATCAAATAATTATGATACCTTTGGGTATACATAATATCGGCTATAGTGAAATGATTAATTCTTTTCATATTAATAACTATATCATATGATCTACCTTTGGGTAATCTCCTAAAATATAGATATTAAAACAATTGATCAATTAAAAACTTTAATGTCATTTATAACATCACTTTAATCATGATCAATTGATAAACTTTACTATTTTAATATTTATATCTATTATAACAAGGTCACTTTGGTGACTAACATGTCATATAAAATATAAACATTAAAATTTTAATAGATAAAATATTTTGTATTAACATTTCAAAATATAATTAACCATATCTATTAAACGAGTGGAAACTTTATTATACACTTATATATATAAATTTTATATATATATACATAAGCAAATTTATTTAATCAAATATATATATATATCTTTTACTGCACATATTTTATGATTTTATCTTAATCAATAAATATCATTTATTATGATTCATGAGAGAAAAATCGATTCATAATATGCACCTATTTAATTTTTTTTTTAAATTGCCTTTTAAAATTATAATTGATGAAAATAACTAACTATTTATAATAATTAGATAAATAACTGAAAAATTTTTATTATACAATAATTATACCATTATTTCATGCACTTTAATATGCAACTTACGTTTTGATAAAAGAAACCGATCTTTAAATTTTTTTTTTTAAACTTCATGCACTTTAATGCATTTCATTCACTTTAATGCATTTTTTTTTAAATTCTCTCACATAATCATCAAGAACTGCAAGATGCATTTTTTTTAATCATGTTTTTCAGTATTTAACTTATCTATCAATTTCTTTTATAAACATTAATGATTGTTATAAAACCGTAAACAATCACACTTAACATCAAAACCTAATTTTCATGATTTTCATCATGAAAATCAATCACTAATATTTATGGTGAATTAAAAAAATATAGTTTTGCTCTGATACCAATTATTAATTTATTTTTTTAATGATTTCGATTATGAAATCTTAATCCCAAGAACATGTAGATTTGATTTAATTCAACCCTAATATTTTTTTTTAGTAAAAGAAACTACTAACCTTGATCCATGAGGAATTAGACAAAATGATTTTCTCCTCCTTAAATTTTTCTCTTTAATGAGAAATCAATGCTTTAATCCTTTACTTTTGTTTTTCTTTTAAGTGGCGATTTCTTTTTGTTCTTCTTAATGTGTTGAAGTGAGAAGTTATGAAAACTAAATCTATTAAAAGAGAAGTTACGGATATGAGAAGAAAAAACTGCCACACTTTTATTAACCACCACACATCCACACTAGTGCCTTTTCATCTATTAATTAATTGGTTATTAATTAACCATCTTATATATAATGAATACATATATATACTAACAAATAGAAAGGTGTATATACAATTTAATTAGGTAAAGGAGGAGGGTTATCAATACACCCAAATTCTAATGTCGTTATCCGAAACCGATCCATCACGGTGCTGTCTTTTATATTAGAATTATAAATATTAATACGAACTTGATCCGTATAATTAAACCGAAAGACACATAGGTCACATATAAGAATATGTAAATATTCTTACAATTTAAACCCAAAAACGCACATTCACCATTTAAAATTCCCACCCCATTGATATTTTTAGCATAATTTAAAAGAAAATTCAAAATTAAATTATGGAAAACCCTAGATGCACAACTCACTATATAATGCCCATTATTTTGCTTCATCGTCACTTAAACACTCTAACCTTATAAATTAGTATACACAATTTCGTTTTTTTTCCATGGCTTTAGTTACCTATATTTTAGGCATGGGTTTTCGATGTAAACCGAATAACCCGAACCGGCCAAACCGAAAATTTTGGTTTTTGGTTTTTATTTTAAATATATTCAGTAAACCGATCGGCTAAATAATAAATTTTATTCGGTTTATATTTCGGTTCGGTTTGGTAAGACAAAACCGATCGGTTTTGAAAAACCGAAAATCAAACCCCTTTATAAGGGAGAAACCCTAATCTTTTTACCACAACTTTCACCTCAATTCTCTCTCCTCTTGTGCGGCTGCACTTTCTCCCTGCGGCAACACTTTCTCCCTATGGTAGCAATTTCTCCCAGTTCTGTTCTTCTTCTTCTTTTTCTTTACGGTTCTTCCATGTGACTAATCCTTGTTCTTATGCGTGTTTGCAAACTCGAAGTTTTGGGAATAGTTGAAGGTATGATATCTTATCCTTTTATTTTTAGATCTTACGCATGCTCCCCTTTTTTACTGCAAAGTCCTTAATGTTTGCCCTTCAGTGGTGTACGAGTTTCGATCATGTAGGAGTTAACCTTTGACTCCTATGTACCGTCATGTGTTTTAAAACTCGTGGAATGAGAAGTCAAAGCGTTTTTATATATGCTGGGCTATGAAGATGGGAAAAGGATCTATGATTCGCTTTCGTGTCGAATGAATCAAATCACTTTCGTTTTTATTTTCCTAATTATGCTCTGTTGGATTCTCTCTAATTTTTCTTTCAAATCAGTGAGATTTTTCTGCACTCGTAATTTGAATAGTGAAACCATTCATTATTTCTTGAGATCCTAATTTATCAACACCTAGTTTTTTGCTTTCTCTATAAACCTAATTTTTGTTGTCTCTATAAACCGGTATTGTTCTATTTTCTAAAGCAATTGGATCGAAATTAGATCGAAATTAGATCAAAATTGGATCAGAATTAGACTGGGATTGGACCGGAATTATATTAGAATTAAACCGAATTGAACCGAATTGAACCAAATTGAACCGAAATGAACCGAATTGAACCGAATTGAATCGAATTGAACCGAATTGAATCGAATTGAATCAAATTAAACCAAATTAAACCGAGTTGAACTGAGTTGAACCGAATTAAACCGAATTAGACCAAAAATAAACTAAATAAATTTGAAATGAACCGAAAAAACTGAAAATTAATTTTGAATTCAGTTTATTCGGAACAATTTTATATGTTAACAACCAAACCGATTAAACCGATAAAATAACCGAACCGAATTTTTTTTTTTTCAGTCAACTTTTTATAAAACCGAATTAACCGTAAACCGAAAAAACCGATCCGATTAACCCGAAAAAACCGAAAACCCAGGCCTACTATATTTATTTTCTGAAACCATTCAAAACGCAATGGAAAATCAGAGTGAAGATTTTAAATTTGTGAAAACAATTTCTCAATGGTATTGAAATTTTTGAGATAGTTGTCGTGGATGAAAAAGTATTTCTTGAACAATTTAACATCGTTTTATTTTATTTTCTGCATATATTAATTTTATTTCTATTTTATTATTTCTTCAACATTTATTTTTTCTGTATATATTAATTTTACTTTTATATAATATTAATATTTAAATTAATAATATGAAATAAATAAATAAATTTTCTAGTTTCTACATAAAACGGTTTGAGTTGTTAAACAACTCTGCTAGTTAGTGCTTCGGAATATATATATCTTTTTGCTTTGCATCTATTACACCAACTCGTGGGAGTCAACTAGTGTAAGTACATTACTTGGATTCTTTCTGCAGAAACCCATCAAGATGTTTCCTTAATAAAGCATCCCATTAATTTTTTTAATTTTCCTTCAAATATTTAGGCATTGTCTTACCTTGAATCTTGCGTGTAAATAGATGCATTTTGTTTGGTAGATACGAATTTTTGACACGTACCGTTTTCCTTGACTAGGAACATAGCGAATGGGGAGAGTGGGAAGCTAATATGTCTCTTCTCAAACCTTTACGGCTTCTTGTCACACGTAGTTATGCAAAAACACTTGTACATTTACTTGCAACGTTGTCTTAGTAAAAACAGAGAGATATCACAGGAAACTTGCTCCCAACACCTTTGGGTGTAAAAATAGAATGCACAGTATCTAATGGTGCTAGTTCTGATTTTGTGTCTTGATAACAGTCACGTCACTTCGTTTGTAAGCATTACATGATAGGACTAGGGACAGTGACGATGACAAATTTCATGACAGGGATTATGATATTTGCTGGTTTAGCTAATAACTTGAACCAGTTCAGATACAACATACAAGAGAACAATGGTGCATTGGTGCTACGGAGGTAGCATTCCTTAAAAAATATTGGCAGCATTTGAACTACATCAGCCCTGTTAAAGGCTCATTTTTTTGTAATATAAAACAGTTCATTATTTTTTTCGTTTGCGTACCTGTTCTGGGTAGCTACAAACCTACATCAGAAGAAGTCTCGGTAAGTAACTAGACATATCAAGATTGATGAAGAAGATGTAGTTTCAGATGAATTATCACCCGAATGAGTTGAAGATCAGTATCATGTAGATGACGTGAAGATACCTGATGTTAGAATCCCAAACGATTCCTCATCGTCGGAAGGTGAGATTAGCCCGAGATCACAGCCTGTGCCTTTGTCGTTTGGAAAAGACGCTGAGTTTGTAGACGTGGAGCCAGAGAAGGAACCAAAAGGGCAAAGGATCAAGCTCTTAAGGAAGGCATAGTGGGAGAAGTAGGTCCAATGAAGAGGAACAGCGCCACCGCCTCACCGGGAATGGAGAGCTCTGTTGAGAATATGCAGCAGAGGTACAACGACACTAACTACTGGAGGCTCGATCAAGAGGTGACCGCTATTGAATGATGTGGTACATCGTTGTCTGAATGCTGATGTGGCACATCGTTGTCTGAATGATTTGCAGAAAGGGAAGGAAGTTACGTGTGAATGCAGTTTTACTAAAACCAGGTAATCTTTGTTCTTTTAAAATACTTTCACCAAGTGGCTGATTTGCTCAGTTAGATTCTTAAAGAAAAGAAAACAACAATAAATAATAGTTAAAATTTTACTCTGAAGAGAAAAAGGAAATACAACAAGAAAATTATGAACGTTAGGAGAAAAAAGGAAATAGAACAACAAAATATGAACGTTACATTTGCTTTGAAGAAGAAAAGGAAAGAGTGTTGCATTTACGCGTATAGTAATTATTACCAAAATCACCGACTCAAAATATGACCGTTAATTGATATCTACTCTTTATTATATATACATGATCTCACCCAAGCAGTCAAGCACCTGTCTACAATTTTAAATTTTCAATTTTCAATTTTCAGCAACAATCTCTCCCTCTTTCTCTTACGATTCATCTCTTATTCGATCATCTCTCTGATTTTGTCGAATTTTCTCTGTGATTTTGTTGAATTTTCTCTGTGATTTTGTTGAATTTTCTCTCGGATTTTGTTGAAACTTTCTGAAAATGGAGACCGCAACAGTCACGGTGGAAGTGGATGCAAGAGCTCTGTCTCAAACTCCGTTGTTAGGGTTCTCAAGCACGGTATCAATCACTCTAAAGCATGAATTTGAAGAATTTATCTTAGACGAGAGCGATGGTACTTTCACGAGTCTCGGATCTTACCCGGCTTCTTCTTCTCCATTTTCCAACCAAAGCATCTTTCTGAAATTCCAAAATTTCACACCAAACTACGTCTACCAACATCTCTTTAACCGATTCCACGATCTTTCCTTATCCCAAAAAATATCTGATCAGATTGTCGTCGAAGCGGAAAAGCAAAGTCAAGATTTACCGTTGTTCATGGCCGTCTTCGTCAAACTGACTCAGAAAGTATTATTCGTCGTGCCTTCTAATTCTGTTCCGTCGACAACAGATTTGGAAACCAAGAGCTGTGCTGTATGTTTGGAGAATCTCTCAGAGTCGGAATCGGAGGCAAAACCCATCTGCCAATTGCCTAATTGTCTTCATCTGTTTCATGAAGAATGTGTCAACGAGTGGTTAGATCGACAAAACAACTCATGCCCTCTATGTCGCCAAGCTGTTTACACACAACCTGAAACAGAGTGAAGCTGTGGAGAACGAAGAATTTAGGAGTTTAATTAGGGTTTCGTGTCTTTTTTTAATGATTGTAATGATTTAGTTGATTTGTATCGGACTTCTAATTAGGGTTAGTTTAATCTTTGTCGTAGAGTTTAGGAGGCTAATTAGGGTTTCATGCCTTTTTTTTATGGTTGTAATGATTTAGTTGATTTGTGTCGGACTTCTAATTAGGGTTTAGTTTAATCTTTGTCGTAGAGTTTAGGAGGCTAATTAGGGTTTATCAGTCATGTATCGATCTCGATATTGTTTTGTTTGGCAACAATGTAATGAAGTAGGTTTAATGAAATTCTCGATTTGAACTCATAGGCCCATCGATCACAAACCACATAACTCACATTAATCCTAATCAGATACACATGCTAGATTCTCCCAATAACTCGAATAAACAAACAAAAAAATTCTTCCACAATTCAATTGGAGAGAGAGAATATTCGGTGCTGGTTCTTAACGAGCGCTTGGGGAAGAAGGTGAGGGTGAAGTGCAACGAAGACGACACCATCGGAGATCTGAAGAAGCTCGTGGCGGCGCAAACAGGAACCAGACCCGAAAATATCTGGATCTAGAAATGGTACAACATCTACAAGGATCACATCACTATCAAGGATTACGAAATCCACGACGGCTGGATCTCGAGCTCTATTACAACTGAAATCTTCCTAATGGTAACACAAATTTCGAATAATTTTAGATCGTGATGATTCAGTGGAAATTGATAATATTTGTGATTTTCAGTGTTTCTTCGTGCGTATGATTTGTTTGTGTTTTTCTGGAATTGCAGAGGTTAAAAATCACAAGAAAAAAATTAAGAAGAAAATGTGGTAACAAAAAAACCAAAAAGTTTCGTGAAGGCAAAAAGTTTTTTTATTGAATTGTGAATGTCACAAGTCAGAAACAAAACATTAGCAATCCCAAGCAAACCCATTATTATTAATCTATCTCTCTAACAATGATTATCAGTATAATTTGCTCCCACTTTACCGAATCGAAGAAGCTCCCAAAGAAAGAAAAATATCGTGAGTATGTTACACGACAAAAACCAAAGTGACACGTGTCATTGCTGGGCTAACGAGATGAGGTTACTGTAACGTGTGGCCATCACACTTTGCTTCCTTCTTTCTTTCCACCACCTTCGTTCTTCCTCGTCCTAATCTTCTTCCTTTCTCCGATCTCTATTTAACGTCTTCGACAAACATCAAAGATAAATGATCTAATCTTTTGGGTTTCCCATACAAGAGATCTTTCCTTTTATTCTCCCTCTTTTGTTTAATATTTTTGCATGAGATTTATAGCTTATCTCTCACTCTCTGATAAGCTATGACTACTTTGACGAAGCTTCAAGTATACCCACGATGCTTAGAGCACCGTCTCGGATTCATGGATCATCAACGGGTCGGCTCAAGATTGAATTGTAATAATAGGGTTTATGTGCATCGGTGTAAAAGTGATTTAGGGGAGAAAAAGGTTGAAGGGCGAAGAAAGCGTGAGAAGTCTAAGGGAAATGGATTGTGGAATTCTCTGAAATCTGGGGTTTTTGGTGTTAGTAAATTAGGGTTCTTATCGAAAGATGAGTATAATCAGAAAGTTGAGAAGTTAGAGATGGTTTTCTCTTCGGTAAGTCTTCATTTTTAATGAAATTTTTTTTTTTTTGCTCTCACAAAATTTCAATTTCTGACCCTTTTTGCTTGAATTATCTCGATGTCAAGCTTTATAGCATATGTTTTAAGTTTAGAGCCGCTTTAATTGTATGAATTACTTGACCTTTTTCCTCACAACACTGCAAATTTTGATCCCTTTAGTTCTAACTATTTCGATTTCATGCTTAATCTGAATTGAGATAGGTTTGAGGAATATTTTTAGGTTAATCAAAATTTGGGTTTTATTTTGTTAATCTACTTGCAGATTGCTGTTCAAATTGCGAGATACATTGTGACAATGACAAGCACTGGAGCTATTCTCTTGATCGGGTTTCAGTTATCAGGTTAGTGGTAAAAACCATTTATAACATGTTTTGAAGGTTTTGAACTTTGATCTGACTCAATTGTGTTGTGTATGATATTGGTATGAAAAGGTGGGGATGGTTCGATGAACTCATTGGTTTGGTATAGCTGGCTTGGTGGAATTATCATTGGAACCATGACTGGTGCTAACATGGTTTTGGAAGATCATTACCGAGCCGGTCCACGAAATGTTGTCATAACTGGAAGGTAACTTCTTTTGCTTTCTCTTACATTCTCAATTCATGTTTTCTTTGCATTTTGTTTGATGGTTATGTGTGTTCTAAGCACGAGGGGACTCGGGAAAGCTCTTGCTAGGGAATTTCTTCTCTCTGGAGATAGAGTGATTGTCACATCTCGCAGGTTGTAGCTCAACTTTGATCTATGAATTAGTTTTTCTCAAGAAATGTACGTTTATCATTTGTTTATTTTTTTGGTGAAACTAGTACTGAATCTGTTGATATGACTGTCAAAGAGCTTGAGCAAAACCTCAAAGAGATTATGAGTAACGCTAGTGAGTCAGCTAGAAATAAGTTGAGCTATGCTAAGGTGGTCGGTATTGCGTGTGATGTTTGTAAACCTGAGGACGTTGAGAAGTTGTCGAATTTTGCTGTAAAAGAGCTTGGTTCCATCAACATATGGGTAAAAGAACATATTTCATTTGTTATCCTTTCTTATAAAACTCTTTCCTCACTATCTTTATTCTTTGGACAGATAAACAATGCTGGCACTAACAAAGGGTTTAGACCGCTGCTCGAGTTCACTGAAGAAGATATAAAGCAGGTAAAATCTTCTATGAACCTTACTTTGGATAGAACTATGGTGGAGTTCCTCAGTCTAATTACAAAAATTTCTTTGCAGATTGTCTCAACAAATCTGATTGGATCGATTCTATGCACTCGAGGGGCAATGGATGTGATGAGCAAACAGAACAACGGTGGGCACATCTTTAACATGGATGGTGCTGGTTCTGGCGGTTCTAGCACTCCACTCACGGCAGTGTAAGAAATCAAATCATTCGATACTGATCCTTTTAATTCATGGAATCAAATATCTCTGTCTTGACCATATCGAGCTTTTGCAGATATGGGTCAACAAAATGTGGACTTAGGCAATTTCATGGGTCTGTTTTGAAAGAATGCCAAAAAACAAAGGTTGGCCTGCACACTGCATCCCCAGGCATGGTTCT
Organism: Pugionium cornutum; assembly: GCA_018901935.1. Lineage (NCBI taxonomy): Eukaryota > Viridiplantae > Streptophyta > Magnoliopsida > Brassicales > Brassicaceae > Pugionium > Pugionium cornutum. The sequence goes on from CM032165.1 coordinate 29,862,694, forward strand.
GACCGAACTCCTTCTCAGGTTTGCACGCACATATCTACACTTTCTCACTTAAGGCGCATGTAGTTTCAGATGCAAATTTGTTGAATCACTATAAGTTATGGGTTCATTCAAATGAAAATACACTATTGTAATATGTATGATTTGGCAGTGGTTCGAGTATAAAAAACAAGCAGATGTTTAACATAATCTGCGAGCTTCCCGAGACAGTCGCTAGAACACTTGTGCCAAGAATGCGAGTTGTGAAAGGTTCAGGAAAATCCGTCAATTACCTGACTCCTCCAAGGATATTGCTAGCCATCGTCACTTCCTGGCTTAGGAGAGACCGGTGGTTCGATAACCAAGTAAGTAACTTGCCTGAACGTTTATCAGTTTTAAAGATGGGTTAGTTTTTGCTTGGTTTCTGATGAAATCGGTTTATATCCGAATCGAACACATCTATAAACAACGGTTATTGCGGGTTTGGACACAGAAGCTTGCTCTTACGTGTAAAGATGTGTATGTGTGTGCAGGGACGGGCGTTATATGCAGCGGAAGCTGACAGACTAAGGAACTGGGCAGAGAACAGAACGAGATTTTCGTTAACAGATGCAATGGAGATGTACACAGAGAATACTTGGGTCTCTGTTTTCTCCCTTTCTGTTGTTTGCGCCTTCATAATCTTATCAAGCACCACAACTAGCTCTTTCCCAGGCACATGACCACACATTGTTTTTAACCCAAAAATACAATCTTTTATGGGATGTGTTTAAAATTATAAATACAAATGTTATGTATAAAACAATATATTAAACTGTTCAGCTATGATCACTTGTTACACATTTGTACACGTGATTTTTGTTATCGCTATATATGACAGGGAAAGTTAGTTTCATATGGCTATGAAATATATCTTTTGACATGGGTGATGGGTCACATCGTTAAATTCCAAAATCTACTAGGCTTGAACATTTTTGTTTAAATATATATGACATGTCTGAGTTTGCTCTACATAAGGGATGTAATGGCGGGTTGGAACAAGTGCCTCGGGCGGCTTACAACATTTACCATTAAGAAACTTGTGAACGTTTATTATTTGATTGTGCTATATTGAGAAGTCTGTGAGAGAACATAACTTGATGACTCTTTGGTTCCTCAAAAACCATCAATCATGTCTAAATTTCTACCTTTTTTGACTAAATCTAGTTGGACCTCTGTCTCAGTCCTTTCAAAATTTCAAATAATCATTTGTATTACATTTTTTTTTATCTCATTTCAAAAATTAGAGTTAATCTTAAATAATATATAAAATACACTTTTTAATTTATTTATTGTTAATTGATTTTAAATTAAAAATTATTAATTCTTAATATGATATCAGTCTGATACACACACCCTTCAACCCGATCCTAATTGATTCGACATTTGGTCCCATAGATCAATGTTCCAGCATACCAAAATCAATGGCCAAACAAAGTCAGAGGTATTAGAAAATATTATCACACATTAAAAATTAGAAATGATCTTAAATAATATAAAAAGGTCATGTATCAATTTAATCATTGATATTTATTTTTTAGTTAGATGGCGTCAATTCTTAACATAGTATCAAAGCTCTCTCTCTACTATCTTAACTGATGATTCGAAATTTGTCTTATTGATCCAATCCTTGAACATACCAAGTGGAGTGGCAACAAAACCCATCATATTAAAAAAACATATTAGGGAATATTATGTCCACATAGAAATGTTGGAAAAAATAATAAATAAAGGTCATAAGCCAATCCACATTTTGTCAATTGATTTTGGATTACAACTTAATGATTCTTAATATAGTATCAAAGTCCGCTCCATATTATTTAACTCGAATTTTGTCTCATCAGATGCATGCCCAAACATATCGAAATTAATGGCAAAATAATCATCATCTCAAAGAAAGGTATTAAGAAATATTATCACACATCTAAAATTTGAAAAGATTTTAACTAATATGTATAAAAGCCATGAAGTTATGAATCAATTTACTCATCTGTCAATATGGGTAATTGCCCGCGGATTTCCGTCTCATTTGACATGTCCTATGGTGGGTTTGGACAAAAAAGTTATACACAAAACGAGAAAGCTTTGTGGGACGGGTTAAAATTTTTTTTTTTTGCGAGTTTACAGGTTATTTGCATTTTTTCTTTTAAAAATAATAAAGTTAATTATTAATATATATCAATAGTATTAAAATTTTAAAATACTGTCTATATATAAATTAATTAACAAAAAAATTAGTTTTTTTTTAAAATAATACATTTATGTTTTGTTTTATTTTTTTTATAGATTAATTTAAAAATATATATTTAAATTTTCTTAAAAAAATATTTGAAGGTTACCGCAGGTACCCGCATATTCAAATGGGGCGGGTGAAAGTTAATTTTTTACTTTATAAATTTTGTGGGTCACATTATGATATATTAAATATTTATGTAACCCGTTGCAAAAATTGCAAGTTAAATCCGCTTGAAAACGTTACTTAATAATATTGATTCTGAGTTGAAAATCAATAATTGTTAATAATGTATAATATTTGGAGGGAGTAGAAACAACACAACCACTCTAACATATCACATCACAACCATCAATAAATTTGTATCTCACAATATCTATATCTGATGCAATCTAGAAAAGATTTGTATATGATGAGCTTCTTCTTGCTTTTATGGGTACCTTTTGGATACATCTTCTCGTTAAAATAAACAAGTTATGATTATGTATCCACAAACTTTTTTTTTGAATGAATGGTTTTTGAAAATTGGATTTTTAATAGATATAATAGACAAAGTTGTCACACATACAAAGTTTTTAAAAGTATGTAAGGTGGAAAAGTTTTACTAAAATTCGAAGCTTTGAGACCATTTCATGATGTGTAAAGGAAAGAGAAGCGTAGCCATGCATAACCAAAACATAACACACGCATAATCCAAACCTAGTCGAAATTCGAGGTTGGGTTAAGGTTAGGATAAATGGGCATATCCTTTTTTTGTTATTGTAATCTTTATCCGAATATTTGATGAATATATAAGGCTTGATGAGGGATGAATTAAAATTAACAGGCTACAATACCATCAGAATACCAAGTTAGTCAAAACAACCAATAAAACCCCAAAACCAGAGCCAATGAACCCAGAAATGATCAAGACCAGCCAATCAAATTTAGTTAAGTTTGAAACAAAGATTTGGCCTTCATTGAATCTCAAAGCTAAACCTTGCCTTTTCGTCATCTCAGCACAATAATACACGGCTAAAAAATCTCTATAGCTGACGAATCATGTGTATCTTGACTCCATCATCCATTGTGTGGCTCTGGTGCACTTCATCCAATTTTTACACATCATTTCCCCATATCCAGAGGAGAAAGAGAGTATTTTTCTCTTCTGAAATCAATCCCTTTAATTTCAAAAATCATAATGTTCAAATGAACTTCAAACAGAAATGTCATAAAATGTTGCATGATGGGTCATAAAACTAATAAAAAATGTATCAATGTTGATGATTGTCATAGAAAGATTGACTCAGACTGACTGAAACATACAGGTGTAGCAATCAAAAGTAATAGTGGTACTATATTGGTGAACCAATCACATATGCTCTTGTAGATGTGAATATTTGATAAGAAAAAAGGATGAGGAACCTAGACATGATTGATGTGTTGTGTTTTAATGTAGCGCCAAAGTTTTTTGGAAGACAAATCTTTCACTTTATATTGTTTGAAAATATTTCAGAACTCTTGTTATTTTTTATTATCTAATTGTTTTATTTCACCAGACTTTTTTTCTATTATCATAGTTGAGTAAGTTTATAGTTAGGTTTTACGAGTTAACCATACACATATTCATGGTGTTAAGTTTTAACAATTAAGCATATGCATGTTCATCTATTATCATGGTTAAGTAAATTGTAAAATCACATCTGTTAGAATTAGAGTTAACCATATGCATATTCATTTATGTTATTATCAATGATTAATTTGGTTTGATCACCTATTTTAATAATCTTATGACTAATTTGACTCATCAAAAGTGTAGTTTGATTTCTTGAAAAGAACTTAAATGGAAAAAGTATCATTAGCAAATGAAAATTGATGTTAAGACACTTTGTGAACATATCAGATTTAATGGATTAATGGATGCTTAATACCATAAGTTCAAAAGACAATTTATAAGGCTATGATGTCCTTCATAGTAATTTAGTATGACAATTGACTTTTATACAGTTGTGTTCTATGTTCTCACGGTATGTAAATTAGTTTCCTGAATCGAGAATATGATTTGGAATTTTGATTTCATAAAAAGTTCTTTCAAACCTTGAAGTTTTAATTATTGTTTTACTATTTCTTGGAACTAATTGTTTGCTGCTAATTTTTATGATAATTTTATATAGTTTTTGACTAAAAGCTTGTCTAAGTGGAAAATTCATAAGTAAATTAATTAACCAATACAATCATAAAACTTGAAAATTTGAATGACCCAACGTTAAGTCCACCCAAACGAATTCAATTTTTTCATCAATGAGTTTGGTATGAATTGAGCTAGATTCCCATTTGAACCTTACAAGACAACTCTATATATGTAGTTAAGTATGATTTCTCTCTCTTGCTTTCAAATATTTGAACCCCTTGTACAGAATGAACAGTGAATGCGATCAAACTGAAATGGAGCATTCCGTAAATTTGAATCTTTTTGATCTCGTAAAATATCTTGGAAAAATAATAAATAAAAAAACAATGATACCTTTAAAAATAGAGAAGAATCAATCTTAAGAAAGTGAAAAGAAATTTTAGATGAAAAAGATTTTCTTATTTAAGAAAAATTTAAGAGCAATGAACTCCAAAGTGATTTGACTAAAACTCTCTTGATGAGATCCAGCAATAAAGTTTTTTTATGGATTAACAAGGTCATTTTAGATTTTTTAGAGTAGTTGTGAATTTGATTGGGATGGTTACTAAGATTATAGTGAAGTATACAAAAGTGTTTGTTTAAGATTGGGGTTATTTCATGTGGATTACAAAATTGTAATTGATGCACCTCTCTAAACATTTTTTGAAAAATTGTAGATAAAAATTCAATCAATTGTCCAAATGTCCTTAAAATTTAAAACAAATATTCAAATACCCCCCTATTATTCAATATTTCTTTTTTAATGAAAAATATAAACAAATGACAAAAAAATTGAAAGTTGGAAGTAATTACAGATCCAACCAGCATATACCCATCTAAATCTATTTAAATAGGCTCAACCCGGATTCAATTAAAAAAAAAAGAGAAAATTTACCAACTTAAAATCACAAAATTAGGATAAAATTTTTTATCCTTTCCCCGTGAAAATCGGCCAGCTTCCATCTCTCGCGATCTTTAACCCACGATCTTCAAGTTTCCTTCAACTTCTTCTCCCCCAATTTTCTTCTTCAACTTTCTCTGTTCTTTGCATTCAAACTTCTTCACTGCTCCCACTTTTTTCTTCGCATTCAAACGTCGTCAAATTCGTCTTCTCCCACTGTTTAAAACTTCTTCACTCCTTTCGCATTCTTTCGATTTGAACCGAGTTTAAAACCCAGAAGAGTGCCCATCGAACTGTTGCAAAATCAAAGTAAAAATCCGTAGAGCTAAGTGAATAACTTAAAATTTCATAAGGTAAATTTGTTTGTATCGATTTTGGGTGTGGTAATTTGGTTGTTGTTTGGCAGGATGTCCCGAACCAAAAACCCAACCTACGTATTTGGAGAAACTCCAGCTGAAGAAGGAGATAATGTGGAAGGAAGAGCTATGGTGGAAGGATCTCGAATCGTTTATGAAGATCCAACCGCATCTCAGGACGAAGGAAACATTTCGCAAACTGTAACGGACTGAGATTTCACGGTATGTTTCGATTCTTAGTGGTAAAACTAAGTAGAATTTAGTTAAACTGATATTCTAGTACTAATACTAGCAGAACTTGGTAAAACTATGTTGGAAAAATTGATGTTTTTTTGGTTAGTAGCACTAATTGAAACTAATAACACTAAAGAGAACTAGTAAAACTAGAATAATTGGGTAAAACTATGTAGTAAAATTAATAATTTTTGGGTTAGTAACACTGAATAAAACTAGTAACACTAAAGAAAAATAAAAATACTGATACGACTCTGTATAACTATGTAGCAAAAGTGATATTTTCTGGTTTAATAACAATAATTAAAACTAGTAACACTAACCAAAACTAGTAAAACTAAATAGAACTAGTAACATTGGAATAACTCAGTAAAACCATGTAGTAAAATTGATAATTTCTAGTTAGTAACACTGAGCAAAACTAGTAACACTCAACAAAATAGTAATAATGGTACGACTTGGTAAAACTATGTATTGAAATTCATGTTTTATAGGTTTGTAAAACTAAGTAAAAGTAGTAATACTTGTACAACTCTGTAAAACTGTGCACTAAATTCTTCACAAAAGACACTAGTTTGTGGTAGTCCGATCCAGAAATCGCATCTTTTCTATGCTTGTTAAACTATTTAGAGATTTTTGATGTAATCACATCAATCATGGGTAGTAAGGGATACTTTCTACAGTTCGAAAAAGCATTGTTCAATAACTCCGCACAATTACTTGTGTATATGTCGTACCTTTCTCCTGGGAAATAACACCTTGCCCAATGTTTAACATCAATTGTTTCATCCAAATACTTGGCCGCAGAAGGATATATACACCTAAATTCACCATAAACCTGTATGAACTCAGCCTCTATATATATCTTACAACACTACATTAATTCCCAACCAACTACGTATTTGTTTACGTTAGAAACGTGCCCTTTCACATTTTGAGACAAATGCCATATACAACATCCATGATGCGCGTTCGGGTAAACTTCACTTATTTTCTTTATGAGGTTTGCATTTCTGTCACTGATAAATACCAAATCTGAAGAGTCGGAAACAATGATTTTCAGGCTTTCAAAAAACCAAGTCCAACTTGCATAGTTCTCGCCATCAAGTACCCCAAAGGCTATGAGATAATAGTGACAATTAGGATCTTGAGCTATCGCAAAAATTAGGAAACCACCATATCCATTTTTCAGAAAAGTTGCATACACAGTTATCACTTTCCTCATGGTTTGAAACCCTTCGATGCTAGCTTCTAATGCGATAAATAGATATTTGAATTTTTTTTGCTTCGTCCAATTTCACTCTTACTGTACCACGATTAACCTTCTCCAACATGTACAAATATTGATACAAAATCTCATAACTTTCTGCTGGAGTACCACTAACATCAGTAAGAGCTTTCTTTATCCCTCTCAACGTTGTGGAATATAACACTTTCACACTAGATTTACCTTGAACTAGAGATAAAAGACTTTTAGCAGTTGGGGTGTGCAATTGTACTGGAAAATCTGTATGCAAAATAGCTGCAACTAATCCTGATGTGCCTTTTCTTTTATAGTTGCTTGTACTCGAACTAGCCCGAGAGTATGTATGCATCTTGTTGTAAGTTCTAACCGAGAAATAATCTGACTTTCCAACTTTTGCAGCTCGTAAACACCATTTACAACTTTCTTGACGACATTGTAAAATTAATCTCGTTTTGTCAAACTTTTTTACCGTAAAACTAAAACAATTATGAAATACAACTCTATCCACCAAATCTTACAATGCCTGCTTCGTTGTCAATTCATGTCCGATCACAATACCGATACTGTCTTCCCATGCATCTATAAACTGGCTACCCTGTGGAAGCTCAACATAGTTATCATGCATAGTTGAGCTATCAAAATCGTGATCCATATATTCATCATGTCATACATTCTCTCCCTCTCGAGTATCATTCTCTTCCTTTTCGCCATGATGTTGTTCTGCTCCATCTACGTAAGGTACAATGACACTTGCATTAATTTCATCATCCCTTGAATGCAAGACGTCATAGTTCACACCAAAAGAATGATCTCGGCCCACTTTTGAAAATTGCTCGTAGTAATGATCTGTTCTGAGGGTCTCCACATACAAAATACATCTACGTTTCTCATTATCAATAGTATCTAGATAAACATAAACATACTCATCATCGGTAGTAACTAATGGTATTTGAACTCCCACTAACAATGGAATGTAACTCAATTTCAACTTCGTTTACTTTTATCTATCGCAATCTTCCTGGATATGCTAGCTTCTATCATCGCCAACGTTATATCTTCTGCACTTGTATTCTTAAACATTAAACCATAGATGTGACCTTTCGAATTCCATATATAATCCTTTGAAACAAATTCCCTGTAATCAAAATGTATGGTTACGTTGTTGATCATTGCCTCCTTCAAAAGAATATAAAAAACAGTTAGCAACTTCATTTAGTAATACTAATTCTATCAGTAATACATTATTATCTACCGAATATTTATTACGATTCAACAACTATCTATTCATAACCAATGAAAAGTTCTAATAGACCTAAAAATCATGAATATAGATTTAATGTGCATATAAAATTAATGATTTTTCAAATCTAATTAATATCCTCAGTTATAGATTTATTTTAGTAATACTAGTTTTACTAGTTTTACTTTCGCCATCAGTAATATTCGTTTTACTAGCTTTATTTTCTTCATCAGTAATATTTGTTCTACTAGTTTTACTTTTTCATTAGTAATATTTGTTATACTTGTTTTACTTTCTCATTAGTAATACTTGTAAATCAAAAGAGTGACTTTCAATTTAAATTCCTAAATCCACAAATCTTTGTTAATTGAAATACATATATCCACAAATCCTTGTTAATGGAGACCTTAATTTAGAAGTTGAAGCTTCATTGAAGTTCGTGACGGTGTCAATGGCAATCTAAAAGTGCGAATTCAGTCATGCGAAGTCATGCGAGAGGAGAAGGGGATAAGCAGAAGAAAAATGCCGATAATGGAGGTTTCAGATCGGAAGGAGGGGCACTCTCCTTTCTGTTTTTTTTTTTGTAATTTAAGTTAAATGAATTTAAGACAAAAAATGAAAAGAAAATTAATCAGTAAAGATATTTTCAGAATTATGCAATTACGAGGGTATAGAAAATAGTTGAGGGCATAAATGAACTTTTTTTAAGAAATAAGAGTATTTCAGACATTCTCTCATAAAAATCAGTGGCTTGAGAACTTCTTAGAAATATTATGACATTACATGTATAATATGAACGTTAATCGATTATAATTTAAGCACTTTGAAATTGAAATAAAAATAAATGTTGTCATATAAAAAAATAAAATTGACCAATATAATTGATCTCAAATAATTTAATCATTAAAACTATTAATGAGAACCTATCATTTATTAAAGGATAACGTTTGAATATTTTCGATGATAAATTTCATGTACGTTATAATAATCTCAAATTTTTTCTAAATAAAAGGAGTTTATTGAGACTTCTAAAGCTATCTATTTAAATGCAAAAACAAGTTCTAAAAAAATCGATACCTCAACAAATTTATCTACATCACTTTTAACCAAAATTACTTAATAATAATTTTTATAAAACTAAACCTTCAAATTATTAAAACTTTAACATTTTTTACAATTAAACATATATTTATACAAACAATTAAAATTTTAACATTTTTAGATGATTAAACTTATACTTATACAAACAGTTAAAACTTAATAAATGTTTCATTTCGCACCACTAACTCACTTATTATTAGCCATCACCCTCCTAATAATGACATTTAATTACTAATAGAATAAAACACCAACTATCATACGTGTCGAACACAAACCTGCATACATTCCCTAAATATTAATCATGACATCAAAAAGTTCTTCACACTTTCGTACTTTCACTTTTTTCGACGATTTTGATAGAGATTTTTGCAAATAAAAAATAGTGGTCAGAGTTATTCATTTTTAGGAAACCCAAAATATTAACAAAGACAACACACTTATGGGTTTGGAAATACTATTCGTCGATAAAAAGGTATGCTTATAAAACTTTGAAATACTTTTCTCCTCACCATGATTTCTTTTTTATACTTTCTCATTTCATTTCTTAATCTCTCTTATTCTATTTTCATTTTTAATTCACAAAATGGTATATATTTCTTCATCAAGCGAAACATATACTTTTAATAATATTTCTAATGTATTTTTATGTTTTTATTTTAAAATAGATTATAGTTTTCTCTAATATATTATTCTATTTTTTAAAGTTACTACCTACGTGATATAAAATTTTACAGTCCAATGCAATATAGTGATTCATTTCGACAAAATGTTTTTTTTATTCGAACATATTTTGAAAGTTAACTCAGTTTACAAGTTAAAAAAATTTACAGTCAATACTGCTAAAAAATTATACAAAGTTACCGAACATGAAAAGGGTATTTGTTTCACCGACCAATCAACAATAATGAAAAAAAAATAATCCGCACGATACGCAATTTTATTTATTTTTGGAAAACCCAGAATTTTAACAAAGGTAACACACTTATGGATTTGGAAATAATACTATTCGACAAAGAGGTATATCTCAATATTTTTATACCGTTACATTAAAGCTACCACGTATCTAACAAAAGAGTTGCAACACATGACGAGAATGTGCAATATGCTTACAAACATTCAAAAAAAAAATTTCATATCAACAATCTACCACGTACTCACATATACCACCGCGATTGTATTGCTACATGGTTGTATACCAAAAAAAATTGTCCACTATGTAAGGCAGATCAACTATAAAAATATCAAAGTTTCTATTATAAAGTCATTATTTACTTTTTAGATTTTTGTGTGATTGAATATAAATAAAATATTATTGACATAAGGTATTATAAATAATATGTAAATTATAATAAAATACAAAAATAACAAACAAAATATTTAACGGAAAAACATTTATGTTATAAATGATCAAATGGATATATATACGCAAATTCATAGACCTTTTTGTCACTATTGCATTATTTACTGTGTGATAATATTACCTAGGACATCACTTATAACTATCACTAATAAAATTTGTTAGTAAAGACACTAAATAATAAACACACATAAATATATTAAGTAATAAACCACAAATGAGTAATAATAAACAATAAAAATAGTAGAAGCCAAAATCCAGAAATTACAAATTAAAACAATAGAGAAAAAGTATATATTAGATGCAAAAATACTTACTAATGAAAATATCTATCGTTTAATAGGACGAAAATTTTATTACAAAAAATATAAGATAATTAAAAAGAAAAAATTGTAAAATTTCACAAACAAGACCCAAAAAAGTATATAAAACAAAAATTTAATACAAAATTATTGTTAGATTTAAATATATTTCAGAATTAAATAATATAAAACACAAAAGTTTAATATAATAAAAAAGTTTAATACAATAAAAAAATAAATAATCCGCAGGTAGGCTAAGGAGTGCTCCCTAGTATAAATTGAAGAGAACATATTAAAAAGATGTGTGCCGTATTAAAAAAAATCATAGATTTATATATATATATATATATATATATATATATATATTGAAAAAAAATCTCCTTTTTCTCAAATATTTTCTTACTCAAATCCTTTGAGTAATTGATTTAATAATGATAAATTAAAACAAATTTGCTTCTCTTTTTCTTACTTTTGACTTTGTCTTGTCGCCTTCAATGCTTTTGACTTATGTGCAAAACCAATTGTAGACAAGTGAAGAGCAAAATAGTCAAAGATATAGTTAAGAAATCTCTACCCAAATTATGTGCAGCACTCAAGACTCAACTAACCCATTTTCGATTCTTTATAGTTTTATCAACTTTATTAATGACCCCAAACGCACCACCTTAGAGTGCATAATAATCTTCCTTAATCTATGTTATTATTCATTTTACATTTTTCTTAGGTACATATTAAAATTATATATATACCTAAAAGCACATTAAGTTCACAATCAAAGTCATATACTAAAGGTGAAGAGAGCGTTTCACTAAGACAAGAATGGCCATGAAGCTCATTTACTTCTTTCTCTTCATGTACATTGTTGCCTTTCTTATTTCAGGTATATAATAATTGTATGATCAATGGAAAAATGTTTGTTTTTGGAGAAGTACAAAATGTTTTTTCTTTGATATGATATACAGAAGGGAGCACTACAAAAGTTGGCCAGACTATGGCCATGAAAGCAGCTACTGTAGGTGGAAGAGATGAGAAGATTGGTCGGACGGAATGGCTATACGTAGCCGGAGAATGTGCAAAATTCCCAAGTTGCAATAAATATTGTGTTTCTAATGGGTTTCGTCTTGGTGGGTTTTGTAAGAAATTGTCCCCTCAAGTTTCTTCTCTTTCTTGTGTTTGTAAATATACCTAAAATTTTATCAAAAAGTTAAGTTTCTTCTTCTTGTTGGGAGAAACAATAAAGTGTTGTTGAGAAGTTTAAGCCTTGTGTTGGTCCATTCTAACCCAAAACGGACAATACCATACTAAGAAATTGAATTAGACTTGAATTTGCAAAGTCCAATGATTGGTATTAAAACCTAGATTCAAACATGGTGGATCTATAGAAATGAGCATGAACTCTATATTGAATTCTCGGAAGAAAATAATTTTCTATTTCGCCAACTTAAATTTACAAATGTATATCGTCAAATATATATATATATATATATATATAAATAAATGTATTTGACAACATAATCAAGTTTAACCAATTAACCGGCTAACCAATATAACTAATGCACC